>JAGFMF010011925.1:5445343-5646909 GCA_019455555.1 Galemys pyrenaicus
AGATAGATAGATAGATAGATAGATAGATAGATAGATAGATAGATAGATAGATAGATAGATAGATAGATAGATAGATAGATAGAATGTAGACATAATCTTATAGAAAAAATGGAGACAGAAACATGTATGGTCTTTAGCTAATAATGTATCTATTTCCTAGCATTAAAGGAGAGCCTAGAAGCAATGAAACCCCATCACAATGAACACGTCTAGGATACAGGTTTGGGATGATTCTAGGGAGGGAACAGCAAAAATATGAGTTGATCCTGGAAAATCTTGTGGTGTCAGAATATAAGACAATTTTCAAAAGTGTAGTGATTTGTCAAAAGAAAAGAGGAACCACCTGAAGTAGCTCCTTGTGGCCATCGCTGGAACTATTTGAGCAACAAAATAAATGACAATAATATCGGGTTGTCATGCATGAGTTCATATTGATGTAGATAAATAAGGGAAAAGGGGACAGCTCTTTGTTTCAGTGGAAGTCGAGGAAATAAATGTAGATGGAAGATGGGAAATGCTAATTGCCACCAGGTATCAGCATGGTAATAAGTGCTGTAATCCAGAACTATCCATGGATGCTAAAATTAGTGGGTGAAAATAGGCTGAAACAAAAGATATTTGCATAGTTTCAAAGTGTCGCCTCTTGAAAGGGAGAAAGGTAGCATTACAGCTGAGAAACCCCGGAGACACCAACCTGACCAGCTGCTCAGGGTGGCTTCAGTTCTAACTCCCACACCCCATCATCCTTGTGGTTTTCTTCTAAGAACATACAGCTATAACCTCAATCATGAGAAAACATCACACACACACACACACACAAACACACAAACTGAGGATTAGTCTACAAAAATAACTGAAATAACTGCCCAAATCTCTCAAAAGTCCCAAGTCATTCAAATCAGGGAAAGACGGAAGCGCCAGGAGCCATGACCCGGAAGCAATGCACAGTCCTTTGTGGGGCTCTGGAGGAAGAGTGAACATAGCTAGGAAAGTGGCTGAATTCCAGCCAGGGCTGTGGATGGGCTAATAGGACGTCTCTGCTGCTAACTCCTGGCTCTCATAATCATACCACAGTGATGTAAGATAGTAACTTTAGGAAAAACTGAGAGTGGGATACGCAGAAACTTGCTGTTTTTGCACCATTTTTGTGTCTAAAATTATTTTGACATAAAAAGGCCTTTTTGTTTTTACAAACTGGTTAGAAAGTTAAACGGACTAGCGTTGTTCGTGGAGAGGTCAAAGAAAAGGATGATGGAGATGCAGGTGATACCTGGGTCCCTGTTTGATGGAGAGATGCTTGTGTCATTGGCTGAGATTAGGGATGCAGGTTTTGGGGGTGAAAGATAAGTTTTATTTGGGGTTTTGTGAGTTGGGGGTGGACTCTGGCCCATCACCCAGTGGTGACAGCAGTGGGCAGCCGTGCTGAGGACAGCAGCAGAGGTGGGGCGCTCCGGGGCGTGCACAGGAGGGAGGCAAGCAGAGCAGCAGCCTAGGAAGAGCATGGAGAGAGAGACGAGGGTGGGTACAGAAGGGAGGCCAGGAGACTGGGGGCTGTGGGGGGAGGAACTCTCTGGAAACTTGAATTTGAAGGAATCTGAGAGAGCAACCCCAGGCTGGAAGTAGGGAGCATGTTTAAAGGCAAAGTAACAGATTAGATAGGAAAGAACAAGTTATGTTCCTAAAACATTGTAGAAAATCTAGAGAACACTGAGATTCATGGTCAGAAAATACATGTTCTGTCATATGAATTTGAGTAAAACTATATCAAAAGCTGAATTTTCCTGGGGCCAAATTACGGACTATTGGAGTGGAAAGGTAGGGTTATTTTTTTTCCTTTTTCTGAGAGAAATTTATAAATTCACCTCAAAAGAAATATAGGAATTGACTGACCTGCCAGCCTGAGGGTACTTTTCTGAGAGCTACAATTTCTGATGCACCTGGCAGAGCTTAAGATGCTAAAGGACACAGATGCCAGAGATGGGCATCTTCTAGGGGTTCACCTGTTCCATGGAGGACGCTGTGGCACACAGGCAGTCTGCAGAAGTTGACTGAAGGGTGCACAATGGAAGGGGCCAGATGTTGTGGACACCCCTCTTGTCATGGGGGTGAGCTCGGGGTGGCCACAATCTCCCCGATATGCTCAGGATCTCAGGTAGAGGCTGGAGACCATCAGAGTGAGTGGAACTAGGGTTGGAGAGATCCACAAGATGAGGGGGCAGGCGCCACTGTGCCAGTGGGAGCTTTGGGGATTGAAAGAAAAATATTGTTGATGATTTTTAATGAATTGGGGCTTAGGTCACCCACCCCCATGCAATGGAAGCCTTTTGACTCCCCCCAAAAACATAATTATTAATAGCCTGCTGTTGATCATAAGTGACGCCAATAATATATACAGTCCATTCATACATATTTATGAGTTATATATTACATATAACATTCTTTATCATAAAGTAAGCTAGAGAAAAGAAACTGCTACTAAGAACACTGTAAGGAAGAGAAAATACATTTACAGTACTCTACTGTAAGTACCAATGCCATGTGTATACATCATCTGTTTTCAAAAAATCCTAGTATCTAGGGAGGTCAGGCAGTGCAAACCATGTTATTCAAGGGTCAGCTGAGTCTCTTAGCCTACACTAGGGCTCCCTACACTAGGGGTGCTCCTCCAAGAGGGTGCTCAGCTCTGTCCACACAACCTTGAACATCAGACCTTGCACCCCTCTGCCTCCATCAGTACTGTTCCAGATCCATCCACTCCTGGGCCTGTCTCTGCAGGAAAAGCAACCCAGGGTTTTGCGGCAGCAATGCATCTCTCAATTCATTCTGAGCAGCAAGTGCATTTTCTGGAAACGTACTGTTTTCATCGGCATGATGAGTCAGGATGGTGGAAGGAAGAAGACTGCGGAGGGAGGCTGGTGAGACCACCCCATCCCCGGGAGCTGGCTCTGGCTCTGTCAAAGGCCTTCTGAGCTCCCAGATGTATTTTCAAATCAACTTTGTTGAGGCATAATGTATGTACAGTAGGCTGCATCTATTTCAAGTGTACCATCTGATGAGCTTTGACAGGGTACACACCTTTAGAACTGCCTCCCCAATCAAGAGCATTTCCCTCCCCCCAGAGACGCCTCCTGCCCCTTTTTGCCAGTCCCATCTCCTAAGCAACCGCCACTCACTCATCCACTTGGAGATACAGTCTTGAGACCTTTTTTTTTTTCTTCTGTATTCATTAAGGGTTGGGCATTAAAATGTCTTCCCCTGCCCTGTAGATTCCATGTGTGGCCTGTGTTATCGCCCTACGGTGCTTCCCCCAGGGTGGGGATCTCCTGTCTATTGCTGGCCAACTTTCCTGAATACCCAGTGATGGAAAAAGTCTATTTATTTTTAAGAATATTCTCATGCACATTAGTCACCAAGAACCATTCTGTGGTGTCAGCCCGGTAATAATCAAATGAATTCACCCCAAAGCAGGATGGAATCAATGGAACACGTCTCTTTGCCCCTTGAGGAGGAGCTGGACAAGCTGCATTTTTCACTGAGTCATGGTTTTCAAAACAGATGAGGTCTGATATTAAAGTGAGGAGAAGGAGCTTAATATGCAAGCAGTTGTAAACATGTTTTTTATTGACAATCTGATGGATTTTGCTGGTTCCAGAGTCATTCCACAGTTATTTGGCTGGTTTTTTGTTTATCTGACTATAACCTGCATATTTTAATTTTCCCTCAAGGCTGGCAAATGTGGGTTAATAGTTGTGTATGCCTCTTAGATCATCTCAAATAGAAAATACTTTTTTCTCCTAAATGAGAATTAATTATATTTGTGCTCAGAGGTTGTTTTTATTTTTTTCCTAATGCATTAGGGCTGTGGATAATGACGTTCATTTCTCCTCTTGGGCCCAGCAGCCAAACCCAGAATAATCCCATCCAATTCAAAAGACATTTATAGAGCATTTGCTTTTTGTAAGATACTTTTCTTGGTCATTATGTTATATAAAAATGGGTAGGATGTTGCTGTCCGAAAACAGCAACAAAATTCAGTAACAAGGAACTACATATATATGAATTACATAGTTATGTAAGCCCTGGGGTGGGGGTGGGGTGGGGTGCTTTGTGGAGCTGTGGAGATGGGGTAGGGAAGGGATGGCCTCACAGGGAAGCCTCTGGGCTTTCTCTGAAAAAACCTCAAGTCATCTGATAGCATAAACCAGGAAACCAGGAGCCAAGCCTGAAAAGGTACATTGGGCCTCATAGTGGAAGGTCATGGTAAAGGTTTATTCTTGGAACAGTGGGTGGTGGGTGCCAGTGAAGGTTGAGGCAGGGACGGGCTGGGAAAGGCAGTTGGGACCTGGGAAGACCTAGAGCAGCAGTTCAAGTCCCAGAAGAGTCTTACCTAGGACTTTTGGAGGAAATATATATGTGAAAGATGTATGCAGAGGCAGTAATTATAAGATGTGTAACCAATTTTGTGAATGAGGATGAGGGAGAGAGAGGAGATGAGGGTAATTCATGTTTGCAAACCAAGAATCTAGGGAGAGATCAGGGCTATGGGGGTATAGCAGGGAGCCCGTGTCTGTGACTGTCCCTGCAGAAGTGAGAGGCACCACATTTCAGACAAGGAAGAGGGGAGGTCATTGTACTAGACCAGTTGAGAGATGGAGGTGGCTTGGAACAAGGATGTAGCAGCGAAGGTGAAAACTGGATAGAGCTTGCTGGAGGACTAAATATGAGGGTTGGGGAAGGGGGAAAAGGAGTCAGAGGAAGAGGCAAGTAAAGGAGGAAGCCAAAGCATCTGGTCTAAGCCCTGGGAGCATGGAATTATCCTTGCCAAAATGCAGCAAATGGTGGATAGTATGGGTGAAGGTGGAGGGTGAATTTGGTTTGGGTCAGAGAAACTTGAAATGCTCATTAGACCTCCACATGGCATGACAAGTGGAGAGTTAGATGTACAAATCTGGCATCAAGGGAAAACACTGGTTTAGAGATGGTAAATTGACACAGCAACATGCCATGAAAAGTCTGGAGAGCAGCAAACTCTCCAAGAAAGGGGTTTGGGGTGTCAAGAGGAGAGGCTGTGTCCCCGGCAGCCAGCATGGCACCTGGACCACTGTTGTGCCAACTCAGAGTCTAAGGAACAGAAGTTGAAACTGATAATCAATAGATCCTGTTGACCTTCAAGAAAGCAAATTCCATGAGGTAGCTGTGGTAAAGGTCAAAATTGCAGTGCTTTAAGGGATGAGGAAATCCCAGGCAAAATTAGGGGGTATACAGACCTGTGACTAGAGAAGTGTTTTTGGGGGATCATGATCTGGTTATAGTTTATCAGGTTGAATGAATGGAAAAGAGGGAGAGATAATGGCATAGGACACATCCTGGAGATGAACAGGGGGACAGAGCTGGAAATGAGCAAGCATGTAGGAAGCCTTTAGGAGGATGCTGGAGTGTGTGGAACCACATCCCAGAGACTTGAGAGGACATGAATGGGTCTGGAAAAAAAGACACTATGGAATGAACAGAATTGCACTGAGTCTAGGAACATTGAAATCAGAATGTTCTAGAAGAAGTCCAAATGGATAGCATTTCCAGGAAGGGAAGAGGCTGCAGCCAAGTCTTGGAGACACACACAAGAGGGAGCAGAGGTCCTTCAGAAGATCAGGGGTCTGGGGGGGTGGGGGTGGGGATGAAGTAGACTAGACCTGTGAGGGCTCCTGAGCCAGGACTGGGGCAGAAGAGGTGTTTGGGTGAAGTCATGTCCCAGCACTCACCAGTCTCTCACATTGTGGGGAGAGGTGGACATGAGGTCTATTGGTCAGTGTGCTTTCAGACTCCTGCACCCACAGCCTATGAACTTGGCCTGGCAATGCACTGTGAGAAACCGCCTTCCCCCAGAATGGAAATCTCGCAGTCCTCCTCCCTGCCCCTGCCCGCCCTGACACCTGCCTGGCTGGGGCTGGTATTCAGCTTCTGCAGGTTCCTGAGCCTGTATCTCATTGCTTTCACACCCTAACAGACCCCAGAAAGGAGAGCCTCTAACTCCCAGTGGCATTTAGCTTCGCTCTTTAAACATCTGGGTCACAGATACGCTCAGTTAATTAATGTTCTTAGCGCTGCTCATTTGCCTGCTGGATAATAGATTGATTCATAATTTCAATAAGCAGCTGTGTATATCTTTCCCCTGAACATAAAGGCAGCTTGCTGTCATTCATCACTTTGCATTTGGTGAATTTAAATATATTCAGGGAGACATTGTTTAGGGAGGGGTAGGGGAGGGCTGCTGATTTTCGTACCATTTCGCCTCTAACAATTACTCTGATTTGGAACTAATTTGGGCTTAAAGCTCATGTTAACGGCATCTCTCTCAAGGGCACTTAATAAACCCCCTGTCCCTAGTTTCAGAAGGGAATAGGCAGATTTGTCTTCTGGAATCGGAGCAGAGGGTTCTGAGGAGCTGAGAACTGCAGAGAAGCTCATCCCTGGGGAAGGGACTCAAGTCCCTGAACCGTGTTACCTTCTTGCTTCATTCCTGGCCAGAAATGCCCAGAATTTCAGGAAGAGGCCCTTCTGCTGCTCAGCTGCTGGGTCAGGGAAGCCAACCATCAAGTCCCTGGGGACCAAGAAGAGAGACTAAGACCCCACCAGTGACCAGATGTCTTCCTGCCTCAGTTTCCTCACCTTTAAAATGGAGAGAGTCATAGACCGTATCTCACGTGGTGGATGTGAAATCTGGATTATTTACTCTCCATACAAGGCTTAGAATGGTGCAGAGCAAAGCTTCAGTACTTGCTGGCTGGCAATATTGTTTGTTAATTTATTAGACACCAGCTGTATGTACGTGATCAGCACACCCACCCACAGGAGAGAGGCTTGCCTCCCACATTGCCCTCCCTAGCCCACACGGGGAGCCTGGCAATGGGAACAAGGCCCATTCTTCTATTCCCAAAGCCTGTCACCAGACTGGGCACGCAGAGGATCTCCAAAACTCACCTGTGGGGTATAAATTACTACATGTAGGTGCCTTTTTAAGGGCGTTCAGCACATAGACCAAGTGATCATCCACAGACATGTTTTGAGCCCTTAGTTTGTGATTTTTCTACTAGCAAGGAATGAAATGAACTGTGTGTAGTTGCTGCCCCTCAAGGAGTAGGAAAGGTGAATGCATGTGTCCAAAGTTGGAATGCATGCTATTAAACAATAGGAGAAGGCAGCAGAGTGGGGGCAAGTAACCCAGCATGGTCTGGCTTGGCAGGGGGTGGAGGACCGGTGGGCAACCCCAGCTCCTTATTAGCTAGCTATTGCCACAGCTACCCCAGTGGCATAAAAACAGTTTGATGTGCTGTTGCTCACAAGGCTACAGGTCAGCTGGTTGGTTTGTGACCTGATCCAGGCTTGACTGATTTGGGCTGGATCCATTTATGCATCTCCTATCAGCTAGCAGGTCAATGGAGGCCTACCTGATCTAAGATGGCCTCATTCCTTTTTCTTGAGGTTGACTAGCTGTGGGTTGGATCCTGTGTCCTTATCCTTCAGCAGGTCAGCCTGGGCTTCCTGCCAGTGCTCCCAAGTGGACGTATCCTGTATACGCTGGTGGTCTAGTCTTGTCACTTCCAATATACTCTGTGGGCCGATATACTCTGTGGGCCGACGAGTCACGAGCCAACCAGTGTGCAGGGGCTGGGGAGTCAGCTCCACTTCCTCCTGGAAATCGCTGCAAATTCATGTTGTCCAGGGTGAGGGAAGGGAGAGTGAAGGCTGCGACCACTTTGCAATCTGCCATAACCTCCGAGCACTCGTCACAGTACAAGGAGCAGAAAGCAAGTTCCAGGATTGTGTTGTATTCATCATGTTCCTGTTTTATCATCATACTGTTGCAACGTAATTTCAATAATAATTGCAAATGTATAATTCCAATAATAATTTCAATAATGTTACAATAATAATTTCATCAGTAATGTTGCAATAACTACCCTATATGAAAACTTTTATTCACAGTGCTGATTACTTATTTCCTTGGGATAGATTTCTAAAATTTAATTTATTCAGTCGAAGGAGAACATTTTCAAAACACAAAATATACATTTTGAAGTCCTTTTTGAAAGATTGTAGTAATTTAGTCTTCCTCAGGTGCATCTTATGCTAACATTGCCCAAGTGGGGATAGGCTTGTTTTTTTTTTTTCTTAAATTTATCTTGGTTTAGTTTTTTAATTTGTTTTAATATCTGTGAAGTTGAATGTTTTTAATGTGTCTGTTCCTTCTTCATTGAACTACCTCTTTAGGCTCTTTGTAACAGGGTAGACTTAATTAATCACAGTTTACAAATGGGAAGCAGTGAGGACTCAGAGAGGTTGAGTAACTTGTTTAAGGTGGCCCAGCCAACCAGTAGTAGAGCCAGGCTTTTGAAATCAGATGTCCTGCTCTTTCACTTATTCCTGCGCCTCCCTATTGCTGAGCAGAAAGCTAGAAACCTGAAACATTGAGAACATACTTTAAAATTTTTCAGAGTGACCAGAAAAGCTATATCCAGACTTAGCGAGCCAGGAGGCTTCCCAGGCATGGCTCACCTGTGAGTTGGTCCCCTGGGGTCATGATGGGCCTGCGATGGCACCCAGGACTGCAGCAGGGACAGGGCACAGGGGAGCCTCACACCTGAGCCAGTTCCTCCTGGTCTCACCTCTACCTTCTACTCCCATCCCCTGCTGCTCTGCTCTCTCCCAGCTCGCCCGCTACACCAAGGAAGGCTTCCTGCACTTGGGGGCGCTGGGGACCACCACCCTCCTCCCTGACACCCGCTGCCTGGTGGACAACTCCAAGAGCCGGCTGCCCCAGCTTCTTGACTGCGACAAGGTTAAAAGCAGCCTGTACAAGCGCTGGAACTTTATCCAGGTGAGTACTCTGAGCATGCGTGGAAGCCGCAGGCCGCAGGGGAGCCCCAGCCCCAGAGAGACCTAGCAGGGTGCGCCGGTCTCCCTGCTCGGCTAGGCGTGCGCGCCGTGGCTAGGCTATGCCGGATCATGCGAGACGGTCTTCCTGACCCCGCAGCAGTGCCGAGCCGCGGATAAACCCTAAAATGGGAGTGCGGGGGTGAATTCTCTGGAACCTAAGGACCCGTAGCCAGCAGGACTGAGTAAGTCAGAGCTAGAATACACCTGGAAATTCCTGATACTTGACCCCATCCCCCTTTGGTACACATTACCTTGTTCAGTCACTCAAACTTGGTGAAGCTTATTTTCTGACTTTCGGGGTTTCCAGAGGAAGCTCCAGTACCCCCTCCCCTAGTCAAAGAATTTTGATGAGAATGTTTCCCATAAGAGGTCAGGTGCCAAGCGCAGTAATGATTAAGCATCTCTCTCTCTCTCTCTCTCTCTCTCTCTCTCTCTCTCTCTGTCTCTCTCTGTCTCTCTGTCTCTCTCTCTGTCTCTGTCTCTCTCTCTGTCTCTCTCTCTCTCTCTCTCTCTCTCTCTCTTTCTCTCCCCCCTCTTCACCCCATCTCCGCCCAGAATGGGGCCATCATGAACAAGGGCACAGGGCGCTGTCTGGAGGTGGAGAACCGGGGTCTGGCCGGTATCGACCTCATTCTCCGCAGCTGCACAGGACAGAGGTGGACGATTAAGAACTTCATCAAGTAGTGGGGACATGCTGGGGCCCCAAACCTGGCTGCTGGGCCCAGGTCTGCTGTCCTCTGGGCCGCTGCACTGGTGGGGAGCGGCAGGAAGCCAGCAGGTGCTTGGGGACTCCCAGGGCTTCTCCAGGGCAGCGAGGCACCCCAGATGGAGACTTTTTGTCCCCGTCAGACAACCAACTGCCATGAGGCTCACATACCCAGGAAAAGCCCCCTGGCCCTTCTCTGGGAACCCAGGAGCTGCCTTCTGCAGCCGGGTCTTCTGCAGCCGGGTCCCAAGGAGGGAAAGTGCCACCTCTCCTCCTTGCCGTCTCCACCTCTGTCAGGACTGGGGCTGGCAGGTCCCTCCTCTGTCTCATCTTTTGCAGCAGCAGCTTCTAAATTCTCAACAAAGTTGGGGTTGGGGGCTCAGCCACATCCTAGCTCCCTCTCCTCAGAGGAGGCAGTGAGACCCTGAGACTCAGTTTCCCTTGAGTTTGCTTCTGCCCAGATGCCCGTTCACAGCCCACCCCCAAACCTTTCCAACAGGTAGCCTAGGGGACTCCGGGCCGCCCCTGAGCTGGCCTGGGGGGAGTTGACACTATCATGGTCATCCGGGCATTCATACCTGGGCCACTCTCCTACCTGTCTGGAGGGTGCCGGAGACAGGAATAGGATGAGCACGCAGGGTGCTCTCAGCTGTAGAAACCCCCCAAAGTGGAGCTAGGTGGGGACAGCTCTGCCCATCCTAGGACCAGGGAGCCCAGCCTCTGGAGGCTGCACGGGGGAGCAGCCAGGGACCTACACCTGGAGCGTGAGGACTGCAGCCAGCACTACACAGGGGCCAGGACCCCCGAGGCACTCTGTGCTCATTCATGTCACTCGGCTCTGCTGGCCAGTGGGGGAGAAGGCAGTGGATTCCTCTCTGAAGAGTAATAATTTTTTTTTGATTGCCCTCTGGTTAGGGTGCACTTATAAATCAGAGTTAATATATGGACGTGTGTGCATGCACGTGAGTTTGTGTGTCTGTGGGAGGTGCACGGCAGGGCGTGTGTGGTGTGTGCATGGGTGTGTGTGTACATGTGCATGAGTAGCACCCCACAGCGTGTGTCTGCCTGTGTGTGTCTGAGTGTGTGGTAGAGCAGATGTACAAGTGTGGCCTCGGGCACGCTGTTCCACTGCTCTCCTGGAGCAGGGCAGGCTGCCGAGAAGCTCGGGGGCTTGGCCTTGGGTCTTCTGCCAGGAGGATGTGGCCCGGCTTTGCCCTGTGTGATGCCCCAGAGGAAGCCTATCCCTCTGCCATTTCCCATCTCTCTCCCTCATGCTGCCCCCAGCCAAGCCCTGCCCAGAACCTGACCAACCCTGTAGCTGCCCAGTTGCCAAGTTTGGGGTTCACAGTGTCTCATTTGGTGGCATCTTATTGGTGGTCACCCCCATTCTATCTCCCCTCTTGTGAAATAAATACATGTGAGCAATTCCCAAAGCAGCCTGTTCATTTCTTGATTTCTCCAGAAGCCAGGGCTGGGGAGGCAGTTACTGGGAGTTCCAGGGCTTCTTTTGTTTGGAGAGGTTAGCTTATTAAAGGCAGAAGTCCTCACAGCGTGGGACTGGGACAAAGCCACACTGCCCTCGCTCTTGGCCCTGTCCCACAAAGCAAGGCAGAATTTGGCCTTTGGCACTGTGGCCCCAGCTGGCACGGGGCAGGCTGGTGCAGGAAGCGGAAGGAGGAAGAAGGCTGCAGGGAATTGACAAGCCATCTTCCTCTGCCCGCTCCCTTGATAGGCAGCAACTTCCTACTCTTGAGACTAGGGGCCAGGCGTGGAAACCTCTGCCCCTTCTGTTCTTGGGAAAATATCTCTGGAAAGATGCTGAACTCTGTCATGGAAATGGGCATGGGATGGGCACGGGTCACCTGCTGCATGACAGCCCCAAGCCTCTTTCCTCTGGAGAAGCCAGGAAGACCCGTCTTGTTCGGTGTCATGCCCAGACATGCACATTACCTGCCATTTGGTGGGGGTTCTGTGAAAACCTGGGTCCACTAGCTGCTGGTGAGAATGGGAACCTTTAACCGCAGTACCAGAGTCTCAGAGTTTCGCTCCACACTGTGCAGTGAAAAGACCTAAAGAGCCTCAGGGCCCCAGAAACATTGGGGTACGATTACAACGGAACCTGTGCTTTGGGAGAAGTGCTGCCCTGCCTCCTGTGTGGTCCTAAAGTAGAGGTTCAAAGAAGGCGATGCCCCATTTTACCATTAGCGTTACCCCAAATCCTGGTGGGGTACTTAGGGGTCCATAGGGATTCTTTACATGAAATGGGTCACAGAGCCTCAGTCCAAGTGAGCTGTACAGCCTGCTCAGAGCTCAGCCCCAGGTCACCTCTGATGGAATCAAGGACCACACCTTCCAGTACCCCAGGAGTCCTATGTTCTGGGCATACTCTATGATAAGGACATCGAAGAATGGCCTGAAACTTGCCAGAAGTCCTCTTTGTGACACTTCCTGCCAGGTGTCACAGGCAGCAGATGGGCTCTTTGGGCTAGTTTATGGGTGCGGTGGGGGTGCAGGTAGGGTGGAGGCATGCTCTCTGCCTGCGGTCACTGGTACAGCAGCTCCGATATTGGCGCGGGCCCGTGGTACCAGCATCCAGGAGGCCTGGGCTTCCCGTGCAGATGGGCACCCGGGCTTCCTCCCCAAGTCTAAGCTACCTGGGGAGACTGGCCAAAGTGTGAGAACAGCACCCTGGGTGATACCCTCTTTGTCCCACAGGGTTCCACTAGGTCTGAAGGCTGAAGAAGTGGCAGGTTAGGGGTCAAGGCAGAGAAGAGGAATTTACAAGGCCAGAGAAGAGGAGCGGATAGAGAAATGGGGCCCTGGGAGAGACTTGGGTCCTGACATAGTCATCTCTGCACGGTGGCTGCAGCAGTGGCTCCAGGGAAATCACACACCCCTCCACTGGATGTTGGGAGTAGGCACCATCTGTGCTTTGAGAAGGGACAGATCAGTTTACACCCTCACTCTCAGCTGTCACCGGGTGGGTGCCACAGGGAGGCTGCTCTGACACCCTCTGCTACTTCCCCCTCCACCCACCCAGCCCTCCCCCTGCTCCCCACTACCCGGGCCTGTGGCCATGTCTTTCTCCTTAACTTCCTTTCTCAATTATATGGCAAAGAAATATCACAGATGGCATTCCTGATGCATGTCCAAGCCATCAAAATCGATGCCTGTGAATCCATGTGCGCTGCTCCTCAAATGTGTCCTTACTAGTCATTCTGGGGCCTGGAGAAAGAAGAGAAATAGAAGACTCAAAAGCACAATTGGGGCCAGCAGCCACACCTTAAGTCACTCCAAGTCTTTCTTACTTGGGTATCTGATGGCATTTTTTTACCTGACATTTTTTCTACCATTCTTGAAAAATTTTCCAGTTTCACAGAGGACAGAGCGGGGGACTCCCCAGGGCTGTCCAGTGAGCAAACAGTCCCTGGTTCCCATGCTCTTCCTCCTCTCCACCCTGTCTGGGAGTTCCACTCTGGGAAAGCTGGGTGACAGCCAGGCCAGGCGTCATGGGTGGGAGCGGGGGCCCGGAGCCTGTGGAGAGAGCCAGGTGGCCCAGGAAGTCTGGAACGGCCAGGTGGCAGCACTCAGGTCCCTGCCCCCTACTCACTGCCAACCTGTCAGCTTTTTATTTTCATTTCGGCTCCAGATGAGCAGTTGGGCTGGCAGGACCACGTCCCTGGCCGATCTGCTCGTCAGCTGCCCTTCCTCTCGCCCGAATCGCTAACTCCTGAGTCTCCTGGCTGCTCTGCTTTCTCATCTAGGCAAGTCTCCTGGGCCCGAGGATGGGGATGAGCGGCGACCCCCAGTGACCAAAGATCCGTTTTCTCTCAGTTCAACAATCCAGCCCTTAGCATTTTAAGACTTCTTAGAAAGGGGAGGAAGGAGGGAAGAGCCAAAACCCATCGAGCAGGTGCAAGGCACCATGGTAAATGATAATTGTCATGGTTGGACCCTCACCCTTTAAAGCTTATACTTGAGAAGAAACACATATATTGAGCTTCCCCACCCTGGAACCTGGCAGCCATGGGATCTGCACCTCCTGCCATAACCTATTAGCAGCTTCCAGTGTTCTCTACCCAGCGAGGCTCTGCTGATGGATGGATCTTGCAAGGGTGCCTCCCAGCCTGACCTCATCTGCTGCCCACTGACCTGGCCTTCCAACACTGCCAACCACGGAGAGCAAGTTGAACCATGGAGAAAACCAGACAGGGTTGTTGATGCTGCTGCTGCTTCCAGAACACCAAGAACTGTCAGGCGTAGTCAGTTACCATTGTCCTTAATAAATGGTCACAGGGTTCTGTATCTCCAGGGTCAGAATATCACCAACTCCTCCCTCCTACTGGATGCCCACCCACCTGTTCGGTCACTTAGTATTTGCCCCATAAACTCTACAGACACCTTGTTCCAGGCCAGAGAGCTCTTTCTGGCAGTCACAAGTGAGACCCAGGTCTCTGCAGCCTCTTCCCACTGTCTGGCCATCTGCATCCCTGAAAACAAGGTAACGGCCCTTAAAATCTACAGTGACCTTAAAGTTAGCATCCCACCTTGACACCGTGTCCCGCTCTCCCAGCTGCGCCTAAGGAACAACCGTGCTCCGTTGGCACAATCTTATCAGAGAATGGAAAAACCCTCTATCTCCTGGAGAAATGGTTTGCTTTTGTGGGGAGGGAAGTCATGTGGCATGGCCATAGTGGGAAATGTTTCTCTATGGATTCTTACTAAAGTCATAGATGGGGTCTCTCTAAAGAAAGCAAAAATAGTCACAGACCTTCAGGGAGGACCTAATTTATTTGTTATGGTAATGTTTCTCAAATATGTGTAAACATAAAATGAGTTTAGCTCCTAGATCCATTGTAATCATAAAATAAAAATAAATGTGGACGTGACAAATCAACCTTCAACGTCAGTGTAACTCCACTTAACATCATCCACGCAGCCAGGGGCGGGGGACGGGGCTGGCCAGGTGAGGCGGCCACGGCCACTGGGGCTGTGATGATGTGCCCTCCGCTCCAGCAGTGGCTCCCTGTGCCTCGGGGCCACTCAGCTCGGCCACCACTTTCTGTACACCAGGTATTTTCAAAATATTTATTCGCCATCCATCCAACACGTAATTACTGAGCACCAACTTACTCTGTGTCTAGGATGTGGCTAAGGACGTAGCAAAGCAGCTGGCAACCCAGCTTTCCCGAGGGGCAGACATGTGTCTATGAAAACCCTCACGGCCCCCGCTCCTGTGACAGTGACACTGGAACTCCTAGGGCCGGCGTCGTCGTGACACACGCAAAGACACGTCCTCAGGCCACACCCAGTGTCCGCCTGGCCCTCCAGATCAGCCAGGAGGGGCTGATACTAATTTTTATTGATTTTTAGATAAATTACCAGCATAAAAACACAAAATCTGAAAATCTTGCAGACATGGTGTAGGAGCAAGGAGCCCGGGGCGGGGACGCAGCAGCTGAGAAGCACAGCCGGTGCTGCGCTGCAGCCCTCCCCGGCCAGGCTGGCTCTGGAGTTGGAGAAGGACAAGGACATGGCACCAGCGGAGGAGCAGCAGCTCTCCTCGTGAGAAAAAACGATCCCCACGGGGACTTGATTTCAGCTCTTTCCTTCCAACTGCTCACCTCTTGGCCATTCCCAGGCTTGTTACAATATATTGAAAAAACCAAAACCTCAGAACTAAAAGCGACAGCTTTCTTTTTTTCAATTTTCAATCTGGAGCAAAACCTGATTGGACTGGACTCTGGAAAGACTGGGCACAGTGAGGCTGAGGGGTCCTTGGGGAACTTA
This sequence comes from Galemys pyrenaicus, assembly GCA_019455555.1. Classification (NCBI taxonomy): domain Eukaryota; kingdom Metazoa; phylum Chordata; class Mammalia; order Eulipotyphla; family Talpidae; genus Galemys; species Galemys pyrenaicus. The sequence continues at coordinate 5,460,774 of JAGFMF010011925.1, forward strand.
ATCAAAACCAGCTGGACTCATCTTTTCACCGAACACCTAGCTGATCAGAAGCTGTGCGACGCGCTGGCGCTCTGTCCCCGGAGGCTGGGCTCCCTTCCAGAATCCAGCTGGGAAAGAGGAGAATTGGGGCTTCCCGTGGACTGGGGCTTCGGTTCCAGGGTGCCGGGTGAGCTCTGGCATCAACTTGAGCTCCAGATGCTGGGATTTCTGCAGAGAAATTTTGGCACATTATAAACACACTGCCCTATACCTAATCATTTAACTGTAATATAACAAAACAATGTACAGGGCTACTCCACTTTGAATTGTTTTTAATTTTCACCAGCCTTTTTTACCCTTGAAAACACGCAAAGAAGAGTAACCGCTCCCCGGCCTAGTCCCAGTCACCAAATCAAGTTTCTGGTGCCCTGGTTCCGGTCTCCAAGTTTTTCTGCCTCAGTACAAGCCACGACCTTATTAACTCGGAACTCCTGAGACTGGAGTTAAGATTTGCTTGACCGTTTGTTCGTAAGACCAAGATCTAGAAGATAAAGAGTTTAACAACAAAAATAACTCTTAGACTCTGAAAATACGGCAGCTACCCGCCATCGGTGTGATGATGGACACCTGCGGACCTGCACGCACGCCTAAGTGGGCATGTGCAGGTGGGTGCACCTGGGCAGAGACACGGCGCGTATAAGGGTGGTGTCACCAGGACGCCAGCAGGGAAGAGAGGCAGACGAAAAGAGAGAGAAAGGCAGAAGCAGCAGCAGTAGTAGCAGAGGCACGAGAGGCTAAAGAGCGCGGAGTGTGAAGATGTGCCGGGGGCTAGGAACCTGCCAGCCTCCCGGCCCCCCCGCATCCCTGCCTGCCATGTACCTGGCCGCCTCTGATAGAGTGATGTAATAGAAGCCCAAAAAGGCCACCAAGGGCTCCAGGCCTCCTCCTTGACCTGTCTGCTTGGATCGTGGAGAACCTGCTCCATGCCTTTGCTGGCACCACAACAGGTCATTTTATAGATGGCATGAAGGCACTAGATGTGGGGACATGGCTGAGTGAAGCACATACACATGTCAAGATATGAAGGTTTGTAAAAAAATATATATGGTATATAGTTTTGTCAATAAATGACAAGATGTGATTAAGATAAAAAGAAAGTGAAGCGTTTAAGCAAAAGTCCATTGAACTGCATGGTTTCTAAGTACCTCAGACACCAGTGGAAAGTTCTGGCTCAGGTGTGCCCCAAACCTGCACTTCCACACACTGTCACATAATTCACACGCCCTTTGCCTTCAGAAACTCAACCCTCACCCCCATGGACTTGCCCACATTGTGAGGTTCTCGGTGTTGCTCAGCGCAGTTCCCAGAATTCTTTTAAGGTCAGATTGTCCTCTGAGCCCCGGCAGGAACCTGCATTTCTTATGGGGGCTCAGTCAGTAGCCAGCGCAGAGCCAGACTCAAAGCAGGTGACACAGCATAAGAAACTGCTCACGCAGAGGCCGGGAGAGCCGGGTATGCTGAGGCCCCGCCAGCCTGTGTGCACAGCTGACTCTGACCTGGCTTCCCAGAGGGCCCGTGCTCTGCTGGGCCCCCCAGTGCCCGACCCTCCCAGAGGTGCCCAGCTCCGAGGCTGGGACATAAATGGTGGGTGGAAGGAGGCTGCCATCTCCAGGGAGGAGACTGCCAGTGCTCTGGGTGGCGGGTCGGAAGCTTTTGGTTGTTTTACTTTGTGCTTTGGCTTTAAGTCTTTTGCCTTTTAAAGCTCTTTCCTGCCCTGAGAAATGATCCACAAGGCTGAGGAGGTTGAGCGTTGGAGAAACTGGGGAAGGTGAGTGTAGGTCACTATTTCTCTCAAATACAGGGAAGGTTTGCCTTTTGTTTTTTTCTTCAGCGTTTTGGGTTTTTATTATTTCTGTGGATTTCTGTTGGCCGTGGGCTGGTTTCGTCATCAGACTAGCGCCATCTGCTGCTACGGGGCGGGACTTTGCGCCTCACGCCTGGGATCACATCACTGTCACCTCCAGCACCACCCGGCACGTACCGTGTGCCCGGCGCTCCCAGAGGCCTAAAGGGGCATCCTGCTCACTCTTTTTCCCCAAAGTTCTCACATGTTTATTACTAAACCAAACTACTGGAAACACAGAGACTGGGAGAAAAATCGTTTCTCAATAGAACATGACAGACTGTTCAGAGTGCCGATGTTTTCAGGTGACATGGTGACATGCCAGTCCCTTTCGAGATGTCCATCTGTGGCCAGCGGTGGGCCAGTGTCCCTAGTCCAGCTCCGCTTTTCTCCAGTGTCTATTCTCGCAGCGGTTCCTGCGTTTACTGCCAGTTTCATCCTAGCCCACCGGCACAGGGGTGATTCTGCTTTTATTTCTCAGCCGGATACTACTTGATCCTGCAAGTTAGGGAGACCCCAAGCAGACACGGCCTAAAACAGAGTCAACAGTGATGGCAGGAAGGGGGAGAGAGTGGGGTGCCCGCTCTTCCTTCTCCGGGCAGCTCTGGGCAGGTACCGTTGTCTTCCCTTTACAGGTGAGGACACTGAGGCTCCAAGAGATGAAGAGCCCGTGCTAACTGAATCGTGGGTTCTAAGTGGCAGGTATGGGTTGTAGGCGCAGATCCGTCTCGCTCAGAAACACGTGCACCACCATTAGGCCACACTGCCTGTCTGGGCAGCTTTGCACCATGGCCAGGGTTCTAACGTGACAGTGTCATGCAGGAGAGGAGGAGCTGGGCCATGCCATTGCAGAAATGCATGCAGGTTCTCTGCTGTGGCCCTCAGGTGACAAAGGAGCAGGCATCTGCTGACTTCATTTAGCATGTCCCAGGGCCAGGGAGGACTACGCCCAGGAAGACAGCGGCTGGCTCCAAAGAGCCCAGCGCTGCCTCAGGCCCAGGCCTGTGCCTCTGGCATCTGCCTCCCCTTGGCGTGACATGCCAGCAAGTACACAATGTGATGATCGCAAGATGGAGCGGCCAGTTCTACCTGAAACAGTCCAAAGGCTCCTCGGCAGACAAGGAACCATTTTTATTGGTAAATTACAAATTAATTGAAGGCTCATTAGAGAAAAATTAGATAATCCAAGTAGGTAACAGGGGGAGAGAGTCTTGACTACTATTTGTTGTCTTTATGAACAGCCTTCCCCACATCCCTGCTTGCAGAGCCTATAAATTCACCTAGATAGTACATAATGAGGTCGTGACACGATTCAACTTAATGGGATAAATTGAAGTCCCTGCACTTTGGGGAAAAGCCGGTGCAGAAAGCCCGCCCTCATAACGCACCTGAAGGCGACGGCGTCCCAAGTGTCCGGTAAGTAATGAAACGGTGTATTTGCCAGCTGCTTCGGTGTGGCTCTGCAGTCTGCAAAAGAAGCCAGAGGGAGCTGGCGTGGAAATGCAGCTGGAGAGACAGCCTGACCATCTCTCGGTCAGTGCCCTCTCGGAGCAGCTGAGCGGGTAAGGGGATCACGTCTAATCCAGGAGGAAACCCAGAGCTGTGACCTTGGGGGCACGAGGCACTGCCTATAGGTTCAGTGGGCCGGGGGCTGGGTGGGAAACATCACAGAGATGGCTGAGACTGTTCCATATGACCCAGAGAATCGGAAGGGGTCATGCAGATGGTGACCGTGCTGTGTGTTGAGTTCCAATGTCGGAACCTGTTTTGAAAGGGCTGTCCCAACTGGAGCTGGAACGAGACCGCCTCTGTAGCGGTGATGCGTTCACAAGGTCCTCAGACCACAGCAAATCCACCTGCAGCAGGGGCTGGGCTTCCAGCCCTGGGCTCGGTGGCTCTGTGATCCATGGGTGGGCGTCCTGCGGGTCCCTGTCCAGCCTGACCAGAAAGTGACGTGTGTGCTGCAGTGACAGCAGCGGGTGTCAAGATCACACCTTTTCATGGAGTTGGATGGAACAGCTGGGGATGAAGTTATACTTGTTGAGTGTCACTTTTGAAGACGAGGGGCCAGACCTGAAAAATCGTGGTTTTTTTCAACTGGATGACTCGCAACTGGGAATATCAAGCACATCATCAAATAGACACACATTTTAATCGTGGGCAGAGCCCCATCATACATTTCTAAGCTTTTGGTTTCCAAAAATGAAATAGGAATATTTTATGTCTAGCAGTGAGACAATAAGGAAGAAACACTCATAGATTCTCATGGTTTTAAAGTTTTCATATAAAGAGGCAACTTTACATGCAGAAGCATCCCAAGTAAATTATATAGACACTTCACTCTGAGGAGGAAGAACACAACTCCCCACTCCTTAAGTGTGACTTCCTTCCAAAGACTAGAGTATGAAAAGGGGTGGGGCTGAGGAGAAGGTGACTTTACAGTGGAGGGACCTGACAAACAGAACTTTAGATCAAGGTCAAATTCAACAGCCACAAATCACGATGACAATAGGATTTCACCACCGATGATAAAAATGGCACTTCCCCTCTGTGGTCTTCCTCCATAAAATAAGCCTCAGTGGAATCATTAGGAAAACATCAGACAAATTCCCACAGAAGGACATGTACTAAAGACCTGAGCAGAACTCAAAAGTGTCAAGGTCTTCAAAACAAGGATTGTCTCAGAAAATGTCCCAGTCAGGAGGAGACGAAGGAGACATGAAACTAAATGGAATGTAGTGTCCTGGATGGAACCGTGAAACCAGAAAAGGACCTGAGGCAAATAAAATTAAGAAAATCTGAATAAATTTTGGACGGTAGCTAATGAGGATATAATAGTGTTGATTGGCTAATCATATAAATGTACCATACTAAAGGGAGGTGTTAATAATGGGGAGACTGGGGGGAAGGGGGACTGTATTATGAGTACTGTCTGTGCTATCTGCTCCATTTTGCTGTGAATCTAAAACTGATCTAACGTAAGTCTAACACTGAAAAAAAAAGTGGTTTGTGGACATGGTCTCGTCCAATCATCTCAGGTGGCCCTGGCCAATTTGATGCCAGGGTCTAGACAGTATCTGTCCATCTGCCCCAATATAGCACTGCTGCTCTCGAATACTCAACAAGCGTTAGCTAGACGAAAGGAGCTGTGGCCTGGGGGCATTCTTCAGCAGAGCGATAAACGCACAATGATACAGACAGTTTAATCAATACCATTAATGGCCGTTATGGAAAAGCCAATTGGGATTTGGATCTGTGGGAATCCATCTTTCTGCTCCCTCAGGGAGTAACAGGATGTATCAGCAACAAGTGACTGCCTGCCCAATCTCCCCTTGCTCCTTGTAAGCGAAATTCAGTGTTGCTCTGCGCAGCAAGATGCCCAGATAGGAAACTCAGTTTCCCAGACTACTTTGCAGACAGGGGTGGCCAATAAGAGATAAGTGGAAGTCACTGGGTGGAGCCTTTGAAAAACGCGCTCTAAAGAGGTTCCTTCAGGTGGTAAACACGCTTTGGCTTTTCCCCTCTCCTTTTCCTGCTGCCAGGAACATGGATGATAACTGGAGCTGAAGCAACTATTTTGCAGTTACAAGGTGAGTCTGAGAAGAGTGCAGCAGCAGAAGTGTAACTCGGGCTCCTAGTGAAGCTATAATAACCGTATGCTGCCTACTCAATGGTTCCTTAATGGTTTACTAAGAGTAAAGTAAATACTAAAACTTTTGCTTATGCCGCAGTTACTTTGGCATAAACGCTGTTGTCCAAAATATCTTGTGCAACGGTTCACCCCAGAAGGTGAAAATGCAAGAGATGTGGAAAGCTTTTGGAGCTCATAATTTTGTAGGTGACTTAGGACGCCTGGATCAAGGTTGGGCCATTGTTTTCTTGGGTCTACTTGTAATTATACTTTAGCCTACCCCAGCTAATACAAGATCTTTGTCCTTTATGTTCAATATTGCTGCATAACAAACAGTCACAAAGTTTGGAGACTTAAAATAACCCCATTTATGATCTCCTAGTGTCTGTGAGTCAGCTTCTGAAGGCAGCTTAATTGGCTCCTCAGCTTCAGGACCCACTTACAGGCTGCAGTTTAAATGATGCCCATGATGGGAGTGGTTTCCTTCTACGACCCAAAGTTGTTGGGCTGACTGAATTGGACTAAGAGCCTCAGTTTTTGGCTTGGTATTGGCCAGCAGCCTCGGTCTGCACTGTGTGGCCTTCTTTGCCACGCAGCTTCAGCATGGTAACTTTATCAGCCAGTGAGAACACCAAAGAAAGAAAAAGTGAAAGTCACAGTCTTGGGCAACCTAACCTCAGAAGTGCAATCCCATCACTTGGCCACACTCCATGTGCCAGAAGCAAGTCACTAGGGCTGGCCCAGGCTTGGGGAGGGGATTGCACAGGACGCTGTTGAGGGACAGCAGCCTCTGGGAGCCATTTCAAAAGCTGTTGACTGTGCACTTCGTCTCACAAGAACCCTGCCTGAGCCCAATATCGCTGATTTGGTGAGGCCCAGAGAGGTTGAGTAGCTTGTCCAGGTTAACTTGGGTCATCTGTGGTAGATGGAGAATGGGCTTTGTGGCCAACACCTGTGCTTGTCTCCGCACACCGCTGCCCGGGCTGCAGGTGCGCTCGATCTAGCAGGGAGGTTGCCTGAAGGAGGACTCAGTTGCCTGAGAGCCTGCTAGACAAGCAACCCTCTCCTGCTGTCCTTCAGTCCCTGCCCTGTCAGCTACTGGATTGGCCCCTGTGCCAAAGAACTCCCTGCAACCTTAGGAGGAAGTCTGTGTGTGTGTGTGTGTGTGTGTGTGTGTGTGTGTGTGTGTGTGTAAGGGGTGGAGAGAAGAGAGACAAAGAGTCACAGAGACAAAAAAGAGGAGACAGAAACGACACAGGGACAAGGAGAAATAAAGAGAACTAGGGAGAGATGTAGAGAGAAAGGAAAGAGAGAAAAGGTGACAAAGAGAAAGACTAAAAGAAAAACAAGAAGAGATAAGCACAGAGTGATAGGTAAAGGGGGGAAAACAAAGGAAGAGGAGTGGGAGGAGGCTGGCCACCTCAGGTATGTCTTTGCAAGGTAAATCTTAGGGCAGGTAAAGACCAGCAGGCTCCCTCGAGCCCACACGCCCAGCGCCCCCTGGTGGAAACTTAAGTTACTTTCCTCCAAGGTGGGGACCCCATGTGCCCTACCTGTGGGAAAGGCAGCACACTGTGGGGTTTGCAAGGACAGTGAATTGTAAGCCCAGGTTGTCCCGAGTTAGATCGGGCACGGGTGTGTGGAGTGGTTGCCACGTCTCCAAGGACGGCAGCAGGAGGTGCAGCGGTGGGGAGGCGGGGGAATGAGGGGAATGCTGGCTCCGAACACGTCCTGCCTCGCAGGCGGCGCTCAGGGATGCTGCTGCTCCCCCTGGCGGCCCGGACGCCGATTTCCAGGCTTCTCTCCCTGCATGGGTTCCAGGAAAAGCAAGGAGCTGAGACAGACATTTGCGCGAATCCTCAGCTATCGGTCAAAGGAAACACGAAGAGTGTGATTCCCTCCCCGCGTGTTCACTGGTGATCTCCAGGCGGCAGGTGCCAGGCTGGACCTGTACCCACTGGTATTTGAGGACTTACCTATGCCTTGGCCCCTTCGTGCAGGCTGTGCGCTCCTTCTTAACATAACATTTTGGAATGTGCAGGTGCACCTAAGAGATAGCGCAGATATGTTTCCAGACCATCAGAGTAACGTGGAAATGGCAGTAAAGCCAGTCACGTGCATTGTTTGGCTTCCCTGAGCATTTAAGAGTTATGTTTGCTATACTGTATCTGTTAAGTGTGCATTATGTCTAAAAAACAGCTTGCATACCTTAATTTAAAAATACTATCTTGCTAAAAAGTGCTGTCATCTGAGCTGTCAGAAAAATGGTGCTAACAGACTTGCTCAATGCGGGGTAGCCGCAAACCTTCAATTTGCAAAAAATTCAGTGTCTGTGGAGCACAGAAAGTGGAACATGCTAAAACAAGATGTGTCTGTGTACAAATATATGTGTGTATATATCTTCATATTAATGCAGTGAATAAGATATAAGTGATGGGCATGATCATTATAATTTCAGAGCTGTCTGAGTATAAATGATACCGCAGAATTTCTGCAACAGCTGTCAGGGAAGATGTAATTTCTACTGGTGACAAAGGTACTAGTACTGGCCACCTACTGGATTTGTTGTCTACTTTCATAATTGAAAGGAGAGCTGTGGCCTCCCTGGTGGTGCAGGGGTTAAGTCTCAGCACTACGAAGCTATTGTAGCCACTGCGTCTGAGTTCAGTCCCAGCCAGGGAGGTGACCTACCTGGTGCAGCAGACCTCTCCTATCTCATCCACTGCTCCCCTCAGCAGTGTATTTCAGAAGATCTGCCTGTTCTGCTCCCCACTCTGTCTCTAGTGAATCCTCTCACCCCCTACACCTCTGGCCTATACTTGAGCTCTTCTATGCATAAATAAATCTTTCTTAAAAGAAAGTAGAGCTAAATATCATTCAGAGATGAAGGAATCGAAGGGTATGTCTTTGTTCCTGTTTAAGTTCACAGCCTCCCTGAAGGTGCAGAACCTGGGAGCCTCAGGAGCTCACAGATCTAAGCGCAGGAAGCTACAGCAGCAGAGTTCTTGCCCGGGTCTTGTGCCAAGGCATGGCCTGATGCCAGACAGTTTCTTGGAGCCAACGTACCCAAGAGACTTACAGGCATCAGCAACTTGTGGCAGCCCCTGGTCACTAACAGTAATAGCCACGGCAGTGCACCTCGTCAGGAGCACAACTGCCAAAATGTTCAGGGTGCCAGTCACGCCAGCGGCTCTGGGCCATTCAGTCTGCAGCCCCGGAACCAGCTCTGTAACCCGAGTGGTGCTGATTCCCCGGCCCATCCCAGCCAGTGCCCGTACCCAGGTCAGAGGGTGTGGGGACCTGCCTCTCGTCTTGGGGTGCCAGAGTTGGCTCAGATTGCCCTGGCCGAGCCTTGCAAGAGCTTCTGTCTGGAGTTTGTTCTGAGAATAGATTGTCCCATGTTATTCTTTCCTCCCAGCTTTCTTGGCCCTGAAGTCCATTTTGCCACACACTTGGCTGAGGATACTTGTCCCTGTCACCTACTGTGAGGACCCATTTCCAACACAGTTCTCTGGTTCGGCCTCAGATTGAACATTAGCCCCGAGGGGAGTGTGTGTGTGTGTGTGTTTGTCTGTCTCTGTCTGTCTCTCTGTCTCTTTCTTTCTCCCCCGCCCCCCACCCCTGTCTCTGTATCTCTCTCACTGTACATAGGAAATACTTTGGTCCTCCTCTCAGGCTAGTGAGACCTGGCATAGCCTGCCCCCACCAGGCCTTCCTGCTCCCAGAGGACAATGTATGAGAGTAACTGAAGCTGTGGGGGACATGCCTGTATCCCTCAGGCATAACATGTCAATGTGTTCCACTACCTTCCAAATGTGCCTGAACTGCCTTGCTTTCTAGAGAGGTTGTTCTGTCCAAGCTCCATAGTCTGCAAGTACTGAGAAATGAGCAGCCCACCCAGACGGGCAGGCTGTGTGTAAATGTCCAGCTTCCTCTCTGCACAGGTGGGAAAATCCTGAGCCAGACCACGCATGCATCTCCCTGAACCCCCTCACAGGATTACACTCCACTCACCCACGGTGGTAGCTGGCTCTATCAGCCACCTTCAGCTCCTCTATCATGTCCCTGCTGGCTCCCCACAAGTCCCTATACTTGAATCTTTGTCTCAGCATCGCTTCTGCAGGAACCTGGTTATCATAAATGGTTACAATCCCCATCTGGAAGGTTCATCTCTGAGGAAAGGAACTGTTCTGGGGGATAGACCTTGTTTGCTCGTGGAGAGCCACAGCAGGGCAGCTGTGACTTTGGACCCAGGTGCACCAGAGACCTCAGGGCCTTCTTGAGCATTGCTGGAAGTAGAGGCCTTGGTGAGGGGTACAAGGTGGGGTGCTTCTAAAACTTCCATGTGTGTGCTCATGGATCAGGAAGGGGGTTCCCAATACTTAAACTTCTTCACAAGTGGAGAAAACAACTTCTCCTCTTATACCCTCAGAAATACTTCTCTGGCCAGGATCTCCCTGCAGAATAGCTGGTGAAGAGCACTCCACAAGTTCAGGATTTTCCACAAGATGAAAAAGATGGTTTCCAGTATGTCAGTTAATGACTGTCAAAATCGCCCTCCAAGCAAAGCTGAAGCTCACCAGCCAGGACAGGCAGGGAGGGGCGGCGTTATCTGGCTGTGCAATGTCTATATCTGTGACCATGTCCTTGAACATAAGTCAGTCTTTGGGCCCCAGAACAGGGATCAACTCCTGTGGCTACCCCCAGAGTCCGAAGTCTCTAGGCATCTGAGGCACCTATCAGAGGTGCCTGTCCGAGTCCAGCTACTGGCCACAGTGCACAGGCAGGTGAGGCCATGAAAGCCTTGGCGCTTGTAAAATTGCTGTTAGTGCAGGTAAACATGCTTGAGAAAAGCTTTGAAGTTAAAGGGGTGTTCTCATCCTCCCCGGTGGCTCAGGGGTTAAGTGTCAGCACTATGAAGCTATCAGCAGCCAAGTAGCTGACTCACTTGGCACAGCAGACCTCTCCTATCCTGCCTGCTGTTCCCCTCAGCAGTGTGTTTCACTCAGCCTGCTCACCCCCTGCACCTCTGACCTACACCCAGTTTCTGTATGCATAAATAAATAAATCTTTTTTTAAAAGATGATCTGAGGCTCTAGGGACACCAGAGAGATGAGAGGTCAGGGCCGCCCTTGGCTGCCAGCCTTCTTCCCAAGGATTTCTAAGCAAGCGCTGCAGCAGTGCCATCTAGTGGGCAAGCTATGAAGTGTCACAACTGAGCAGCTCCTCCGTGGCCAGCGGGACCTCTTGCCCTGGGAGCTAGAGAATCTGAACTGTCTGGCCAACACCGGCTTCCCCTTCCCCGCGGCTGCACTTAACTTTATTTTTTATTTTTAAACTTTAGACAATCTTCTTTCTGACACTCTAGGTGTGACCTCTCTTTTCTCCAAGCTTTTACTTTAGAGAACTGGTCATGAAAATTCATTCTCTGCCCCTTTGAAATGTATATAAATCTTCCCCCAGAACTCTTGCAATTTAGTAACACAGACCTGGGAGCCATCCCTTTGAAATGCAATCATCAAGGAAGACAAGACCCTATCTTTCTGTTTGGGGGAGAGGCATAGGGGCTAACTTGGGTTTGTACTGCTCGCAGATATTCTGGTCACAGAGAAAACCAGGTGTCACGTAAGCACTAAGTCTGTGCTTGGCAGGAGGACACCCCGTCATTCTCCACTGCAGCCAGTCCCCAAATACCTTCGTTTTGCTCAATGTCATTATAATGTTGATGAGAAGGGGTTTCTTGGCCAAGGCCACTGGCAGTGTGGAGTGTGCTCATTCTCCCCTTGTCTCAGTGGGGTTCCTCCCATTTCCTCTCCCATCCCCAAAATGTGGGTCTGACTGTCCTGGCCTGAGTGGGTGTGGATATGTGGAGCACCCCGCGAGGGAAAGGCTGGGTCTGCCCTTTGTGCCCTGGGCCGCTGGGCTAGGCACGAGCCACCACCTCCTGTGCGTGAGTAAGAGATTCCTAAATGAATGGACACAGTTAACTTCGCAGGTGTTCTGGATCTTTATTTAGGGCTTGGTGCTCTTGTTGTGACCCGACAAGGGCCGTGGGAACTTAACTCTTACTTACAATAATTAGCCTGTGATAAAATGGGTTTGTATACATCATTCATTACACTAAAGGTTGCAGTTTCAGGAACCCATAGAGGAGTTAAATGAGACTGGCTGGACTTTTCCACCAGCTCCATCCAGCATTTAAAAACGCTGCCTCGTCTCATCTCAGCACTTGGCTTCAGGCTCTCGTCCTTACTGGAATAGTCTTCAAAACGGTCTTATCTGCTCAACTTGGATACAACTCCTCTTTAACACAGTGCTCTAGGGCCACTGCCCAGGTCTGCCCTGCAGCACCAGGCAGGGCGTTGAGGCTGAGGCCTTCCTGATCACCCTTGGGTGTGATGATTCACAGGCTGGACTCTAAGGAGGAAAATTATGATGTATTTCAATGAGAAGATACAGATGAAAATCAGCTACAGAAAGAGGCACATGTCACGAGTCCAGGTGAAACCAGGACGAGATTCCTGTTGAGCCACAGGCACAGAACTTCGTCCTCCCAGCAGTGATGTGTGTCCACGGGGATGCAGTGTCACCAACCAGGGAAGTCCACGCGAACCTGGGTGTCCAGGGTTTTTATTAGGGGCCAGGTAGCCTGACTGACCTTAGCTACCCCCAGAGGTAAAATAGAGCCAGCAAACAAAAGCTGGCGTTTGCCCTAAATCTGTTAGCCCGACTGGTGTGGCCCCCGTCCCAAACACGCAGAGACACCCAGGCCATTCCAGGGGCTTAGATTTTGCCTCTCAGGAGCTAAGCAAAAGCCAGACCTGAAGCCCTTTCCAAGGTGCAGGGTCTGGGCAACCAGGCCTGCTGGGTTAGTGCTCTACCGGACGGGCAGGCAGGACGAGAGGCTGCCAACGGTCAGTCCAGAGGGCGACTGCGATTGGACTATGCAGCGTCACAATGGGCAAGCGAGGAGTGGGTTTTCCACTGCCTTCATTAAGGCTCTGACTTCCCAAGGGGCACAGTTTGAGGCAAGGAAACTGTATGGCATGAGTGCGCTGACACCGGCCCCCCAGACCCCAACTCCCCCCAGGTCCAGAGATACACAACAGCCCATTGTGTAAGGGACAGGCAACAGCCTGCTGGGGGTGCCCCGGGTGGAGGCAAGCAGGGCTCCCCGAAGCCTGGACTGTTTGTATAGTTAACGGGACTTTGATCTGTAAGCTCAGGAAGCTCAAGTGCATTAATAGCATCAGCATTTAAGTAAAAACGAGGCAGATGTAGATTCTGGTTTGTAAACTCAGCAAATTCACACACAGGAGGGAGCCAACCAAGGAGGCTGTCAGGTGAGGCAGGTCGGGAGCGTGAGTTTCACAAACTGGGGTGGTCTAGAAGCAGCCATGGAATTACCAGGCCCCGGAGCTGCCAATGACCGTGAAGTCCTCTCGTGGCTGGCAGAGGTGCCCCTGCAGTGCTTCTGCAAGGAAGGCCTGGGCTGGCATGGAAGGGGGAGATGGCCAAGGGAGCAAGAAATGGTGGGAGGCCGGCATGGGGCGGCCCGGCAGAGGATGTCCCTGGCTGGAAGGAACAGCACTGGCCACATTCACCCAGCACATTCCATCCCTCTGTCTTCTGTGGCATCCGGGACTGAGTCTGAGCATGGCCTGTCCTACAGCCAGATCCCCAGCACTGCTGTGACACCAGGGACATGAGAGCGTGTGTCTCCCAGGCACTGGCGTCGTACAACCTGCGTGCTCTTTCCTTATCTGCTCTGCTCGCTTGTCCGTGTGTCTGGAGAGCCTGGGTTCACTAACATTTGGTGCAAGTTAAGAGAGGGTTGTGTGGGGCCTCCCTGGTGGTGTAGGGGTTAAGTCGCAGCTCTAACAAGCTCTCACAAATGGTGCAACCTGAGTTCGATCCCCAGCCAGGGAGTTAACCCACATGGCACAGCAGACCTCTCCTGTCTCGCCTGCTGCTCCCCTCAGCAGTGTATTTCTGTGGGTCTGCCTATTCTGCTTTCCCCTCTGTCTCTTATGAATCCTCTCACCCCTCCTACCTCTGACCTACACCCCACTCTTCTATGCATAAAATATATAAATATATCTTAGAAAAGAGAGAGAGAAAGAGGGGGTTGTGTGGACAGAGCTAGTGGGGCCTCCACTATCTCAGGTTTCTGTGGAGTCAGGTTGACTGGTTTTCGTTGCTTTCATTTACCTGTGTGGCTAGTGTAGTGTGTAAAGAAGGTCCTAGAAGGTATTCCAATTTTTCTCGCCCTTCAGGTGCTGCTGCTAAGACTCAAAAATCTCACAGTGAGCTTGGTGGTATGCTAAGTGTGGTCCAAGGAACAGCAGCAGCAGTAGCAGAATCTTTTAGAAACTTTTAGAAAGGCACATTCTTGGGCTGCCTTCCAGGCCAACTGAGTCACCCTGGCATCTAACAAGCCCGTCCCCCACGGTGCTAACACAGCCGGGTTTGAGAACCCATAAGTCGGCCATTTGCCTTCCAGATGAGACATTGCCCTGGTGTGTAAACTGAGTGTGCAACTGTCCTTGCAGAGGGCGGGGGGGGGGGGGGGTTAGTCCTAATGCNGGGGGTGAGTCCTAATGCTCAGTGTGGACTGAGGAGGGCACTTTGCCCTCCTTTTCAAAAAGTCAGACTTCCAGGCGGAGCGAGAAAGCCCTGATACACACCTGCGGCTTACAAAACATTCAGCGCATTCACCAAGTGATGTCACTGCTTCTCCATCACAAGGTGCTTCGGTGAGGTAAGCAAGACAGAAAAGAAAGTTAAGATGGGTGCAGTGGCGGGGGGGGGGGGGGAAGGAGAGATCCAGGCCAGAGGTGGGAGGTGGGCTGCCACCTCCCAGCTTCATCAGCCCGGGAGGCGGACTTGACGCAGAGATCTGCAGGGTGACGTGTTCGGGTGGTCGCAGTGGCCTGGCAGGCCCGCCTTCCCAGGGTCCAGGCATCACCGCAGCTGAGGCCAGCACTTACCTGGGATGGCAGCAGGCGCTGCGGCTAAGTGCGGTCTGAGGAACACACAGCTCCAGGGCAGCGTGGCCACCTCAGCTGTGCTGCGCTGGGGCAGGCAGAGGCTGGCTAGTCACAGGTCGCCTTTTTATACTCTTTTCCTCTCGGAACTGCAAAACTGTTAGAGCAGCTCCCCACTGGCCGCACTGCCGCCTCAGCCCGTCTCACTCCGCCTGGAAGTCTGGCTTTTTGAAAGGGAGTATGCTGCGCATTATTTAATAAATGTAGAACGCATATTTCACAGCACAGGGCCCAAGAAAGTGCAACCTAGCAACACCAGGAGCAGTGGTAGCGGCAGCCGAGGGATGGGCTAATACTCCTGGCAGTGAGGACGCCACGCGGATGCCCGCAGGTCCAGCGCTCGGCCTGCGCCAGGGCCGATGGGCACTGGGCAGGTCGCCTGAGGCGGCGGTGGCAGGGAGCTCTACGCCCACTAGAGGGCGCACGGAGGCCGCCTCAGGAGGCACTTTCCAGCAGCTGGGAGGGCATAGCCCGATATGGGAGAAGCAGATAGCTGCCTGCGCCCTGTGCCCTGAAGAGACCCTCACCCTCCCTTGTCCTACCCTGGCCTCCTGTCAATCCTCGCACTCTGGGCCACTCTGGCCACCCCAGTTCTGCCCCTTCTGTGGTCACAAAGGGAGGAGAGGTGGTTCCCAGCACAGAGACTCAGTGCCTCCTTCAAGCCTCCCCTTGGGCATCTCTTACCTGTTCTGGTAGGTCCAGATTGGAATGCTGGAGCCATCTGCCTGATTCTCTGCCCACCCACCTTTGCACCTTGATACCTGGGAAAACTTGAATCATTGGCTGGGTGGGTCAGAAAATGCATGGGAGTCGGGGGGTTCTGATGTGCCCATGGCCTGGAACGTGTTTGGGGAAGAGGGGCTCCTCCCCACTAGTGGAGAGGCCAGTGGGAGGATGCTGGCAGTCCTGCCCTGGGCACGGCACCTGGAATCCTTCCAGCCCTAAGAAGGGCCTGTGTGTAGCTGCAGGCAGGTCCCCCATCTCTGCACTTCCACCCATCTGTAAAGTCCTAATTTTAGGACACGATTTTCTAGGTTGCAGGGGAAAAAATAACAGCTATGAGGGCAAGCTTTGAATTAAGTCCATCTAGGAAAAAAAAGGAAGTAAGAGACAGAGGGAAGAAACCAATGCCCAAAACCCAGCCCTTGCCAAGCCCCTCGTACCAGGGTCGTGTGGACAGCGTGTCTGGTTCCCCTGGGTGCCAGCCACTGGCATTTTATTTCCCTGCTCCACCCCAGTGCCTCCCCATGCAGTGCCTCTCCACAGAGACAGGGAGGGAGGGAGTTGTGCTGAAGACACCTCCCCTCAGCCTGGTCTCTGCCACAGATTCCCTCTCTGGGCCTCAGTTTCCCCACCTGCCAAAAAGACTTGGAAGACTTGGAAGGTTTCAAAAGTCCCATTGTGCTGACACTTCAAGTAGTCTGGGTTCTCAGCCTTCATTTTGCTACTTCAGGTTAAAACTGCCTTGAGAGCTCTAAAACATTATGGTCTGGCACCCCCATTCCAACGTAATTGGTCTACAGTGGAGCCTGCAGCAGTGTTTCTTGAAGTTCCCCCAGATGGTTGGAAAGTGCAGCCAGGGCTGGGAACTCTGGCATCTAATTCCTACTATGAAATGCTGTCACTTCTGAACTCCCAGAAGCACAGTTCCCTCCCAGTCCTCTAATGGTAGAAAGTAGGCAGAGTGATGGGCATGAAATGGCATTTGAGGGCAGCCCCCAGACCCCTCTCTGGGCTCTGGGTGATAATAGACATGGCAAGAACAGGGGTGCTCCCTCTCCCCTGCCTCAGTGCCCCCACCGCTTCCTGCTGGCTTCTCCGTTCCCCTCTTGGCCAGGCCCAGAATCTGAGGGTAGCTGTTTGCCTACTGGGTCGCAGCTTCCCTCACCTGGATAGCATTCATTTTTCACCCTTTCCTCCCTGTTTTCTTGAGAACCTTCCTCTCCGGCACAGGGCCTCCCCTCTCCCCCTTGCTCCCACAGCCAGAATCCAGCTAATTAGTGTGAGCAGCTCTGCGTGGTGAGTCCCAGGGAGGGGGTGATTTCTAACTCATCAGCATCCTCATTGCCTGTGCCCAGACCCCTTGAAACTGAGATTCTGCAGCTGTTACAAGCTGAGAGGAGAAGCGGTGAGGGAAGAGGCAGGGCCAGGACTTGTGGGACCTGGTTCCTGTTCCAGCTCTGTCACTAATGACTGGGTGCACGACCTTGAGCCCAGCACTTTTCTCTGGGCCTCAGGGGTTTTACCTGTAAAACAGGGGGCCATCAAGTATTCTTTTCAACGCTGACATTCTGTGACTTCGGTGACTCTGTGGCACACCGTGGGTCCAATGAGGGCAAAACGGCCTCACGGTGCAAGCCACGGGAGCTGAGGTGGTTGAAATTTATTCCATAATTATCTTTGCCCTTCCTGTGCTCAAGACACTGTGCTATGCATAGTGAATGCAATAAAGCCCCTTTCCTTGCAGAACTGACTGTGGAAACAAGTTTGGCATGGGATTTGGGGGCCTCCACTTACATCCTTTAGGCCCCAGCAGGCACAACCACTGTGGGGCCACCCCCCGCCCAGAAGGGGGCCCGTAGAATAGCAGAGGAGGTGCCAGCCCTGGGGCTGAGAGAACTGAGCTACAGACAGGAGCTCTGAGTTGTAGTCATAGAAAAAAGGGGATCTGGGTGCAACCACCAGCACCGAACCAGGAAAACTGCTACCGAGGGTGTGAACCTAGTCTCGTGAAAATCTAGGGTTTTTTGGGTAGACTTCATCAGATTTCCCATACAGATAATGCCATGAAAGACCATCTTCCTTTTCTTTTCTAATCTAGATGCATTTTGTTAATTTACTACACTGGCTAAAGCCTCCAATATGAGACTGAAGAGAAGCGGTGAGAATGAGTATCGCCACTGTGTCTGCTATTAGCTGTAGGTCTAGAAATCACCTTTCTGTTTCCACTTTGCTAAAAGTCTTTATCAGAAATGGATGTCAGGTTTTGTCTCAAGTTTTCTCTGTATCTGTTGAAATGATTATATGTTTTTCTTTGCACTTTATGGTGAATTAGATTGATTTTTTTCAAGTGATAAAGCCAAGCGTGTATTCCCGGGACAACCTCAGTTTGTCCTGATGTGATATACTTTGTATAAGTTATTGAAGTCTTTTTGCTGAAATTTTATTAAAAATCTCCTCACATCGAATGGGGGACACTTATCTGCAGTTTCCTTTTCTTGCAATAGCATCTTCTGAAATGTCCAGGTCTGGTATTGGGGTAATTCCAGCCACACAGAAAAGGCTAGGGGTTATTCTTTATTTTCTAGAAGAGCTTCTGCAGCTTCAGTATTTGTATTTAGTTAAATGTTTGGTAAATTTTATTAAAAGTTATTCCAGCCATTTGGGGCTGGAATTTTCTCTTTGGGAACATTTTTAACTGACAATTCACCTTGAATACCTATAAAATCTGTAGTGATATTACTTAGTTCATTCTGATATTGCTAAGCGGAGTCATCTCTCTTTTTTCCTGCTCAGTTGATGTGACGTTTGTCAATTTTATTAATCTTTTCCAAGAATGGAGAAGCTTTCAGTTTCCTCCACTGGTTTTCTGTTTTCTCTTTCATTCATTTCACTCTTCCAATCTTTATTGTTTCCTCTGCTTTATGGACCATTTCATGGTTCTTAAGGAGCAGGTCTACTGGTGATAAATTTGTTCAGCTTTAATATGTTTGAAAGCTCTCTGTTTTGCCTTTATCTCTGAAAGATATTTTCACTGGGTCAATAATTTCAAGTTGACAGCTCTTTGTTTTCAATTTTTTAAAGATAGTCCTCCAAGCTCTTCTAGACTTTTCCCTGACTTATACAGTTATCCTTATTTTGGGTCTTTGTGTATAAGTATTTTGTTTTCTTGCCTGGACATTTAAAAACACCTCTTTATTACGAGACGTAAGCAGGTTAGTGTAATATTCTTCATGTTCCCTATGTTCACGGTTTGCCGAGTTTTTTGGATCTATGGCTTATAGTTTATATCAAATTTGGAAAGTTTTACAATATTTTTTCTTCAAATATTATTTTCTACGAATTTCACCTTGTCCTTTGTTGGACATTTTTATATGAATCACAAAATTCTTAAACTTTGTTATTAAACTTGTGAGCATTTGAACTTTTGGTCTTGCTTGGGACCAAATGAGTATTTTAGTCTGGGGTCAACGTTTTCCCACTACTAAAGCAAGGTCCTTCCTTGGACTTTTTTGGGTTAAAAAATAACCTACCCAAATTCAACAAATATCAACCCAGAACCTGAGAATGTGATCCTAGTTAAAAATACAGTTTTGTATAGGTGTAATTAGTCAACTGAAGTAATACTGGGCTAGGGTATCCTTGTAAAATAGGTAACTGCCACAGGAATGGTGGCGTTTTTAAGACAGAGGGAAATTCTTGAGCCCAGGAGACCTGCCAGCCCCCGAAGTAAGGGAGGATGTCCCGACAGGCTTCAGAGGGAGCACGGCCACACCTCCATGTCTCAGTCTCCAGCGCTATTAGAGAATACACTCCTGGCATTTTAGACACCCTGATTGTGATCTTTTGTTACAGCAGCTGCAGGAATCTCAGGCAGTGCTGTGATGCTCAGAGCTCGTGAGTTGTGAGAGCTTCTGCCTGGATGCTGGAGTGGGCAGTACTTGAAGGCTGTTCCCCACCAGCCCCTGGCCGTGTCCTTTCCACAACAGATGAGCTGGGTGCTCAGAGCTCTCTGCTCAGCCCTCTCCTCTGTCCTCTGCCCCTGAGAGCCAACGCGTGATGTCTCAGGTGCTCACCGTTCTCAAATTAGCACATTCCCTGGGCCCTGCCTGACAACCTCGTGTTTTTGTTTGGTTTCATTATTACTTCATGTACAGAGATCAGCCCTGGTTACTCCATATTGTCTCATAGATGTGTTGTTGCTCTTAAAGAAAATGGCTTCCTCTCTTTAGTAGTTCATCTGTCATTCCTCTACAAGATTTCTTTTCATTGTTTACTTTTTGTTAAATAATTTTACTTATTAAGTTATTCTTTCTACCACATCTTTCAAGTTTTTAGACATATAGATATCATGAAGGAAGTTGTGCAATGAACATACGTCCACTGAATCTAAATTCCCCATCCATGCTTCCTCCTCCTCCTCCACCTCCTTTTCCTCTTCTACCACCTCCCTCTCTTTCCCTTTGTCTCTCCCCTCCCCCTGGACTCATAATATTTTCATCAATTGTGTTAAAAGCCATTACAATTATTCTCTTTTGGATGCTCAGATTGTTCCAGATTTGGGAAGTGATATGTCCTTTATGCCAACTCTGCTATGTCACATTATTCTTTGCAACTTGCTTAATTACTGGCACAGTAACATACACCAGAATCACCTTCTCTTCCCCAGTCCCAGCTCTGGAATTGGCCCCGTTCCCTTTGGTGGCTTTTAGGAATCAAGCTCTGGTCACCAGATGTCCCCATTGCTATGGAAGTGTCTTTGCTGCTACACCGTTTCTGCAGAAAAAGCTGAGGAATGTGTTAAAATGAAAACTCATGATCTGACATTGACACAACTATTTTAAAATCATCACTTTTTAAAATAATTATCTTTATTGATGTTTTCATTTGTTCATTCTTTTTCATGATTTCCTTTAGTTCTTTGGTTTCCTTTAGCTCACTAAACATATTCAAAGCATTGGAAGTAACATTTTGACCACTGTTTCCAATATCTGAGACTCCTCAGGTGTCTTTTCTGCCAAAAATCTTCCTCTATGAATGGGTCATATTTTCTTCTTTCTTTGTATATTATAATTTTTTGTTGAGCATTAGACCTTTCTAGTACATGTTGTTGAGATAATAGAGAGCTGATTCTCCTACTCCTCAGGATGGTCAAGACTTGCCTATGGAGGGCTATAGAATTCCATCTGTGACTTTTCCAAAATATTTTGCAAAGTATATATTCTCAGTGATGTTTGCTAACTGAAGTTTCTGTTCCATCATTTGTGTGCTCAGCCAGGGACATGATAACTATTTCGCTAAATATCTGAATCCAAAAAGAGAAATCATCTCCAAAGTACTGTCTCTTTCAACTTCTTGGAAATGACTTAATCTTATGGGGCTTAAAACTCTAGCAGTCTCTACGCTGGTCCCTGAGCAAGCAATAGATTTCTATCAAAATTCAAAACGCACATCCTTCTTCATCTTTGGAGGACACAGAACTTATTAGCCATATAAGCTCTAGGAAGCAATACCAGGGCTTCTGACTGCTATACCTCCAGCTGCCTGCTGTCATATACAAAAAGCTAAAATTTACTGCAATTTGCCAGTCTGCTAACTTTTTAAATCAAATTCTGCCCTGGACACTGCAAGTGACTCAAGTAGACTCAAGAGTTCAAACTAGTTATTCCAGCCAGTGCCTGCCAGCTCAATAGTTGTTTAGATGGGGGGACAAATTCCTGAATGTCCGCGGTCTATCACTGTCTGTGTTGTTTTACTTGGAGTAGCTTTTTACATCTTTTTATTTTCAACATGCTTGTAACTTTGAATTTAAAAAATGTCTCTGTAGACAGCACAAGAGTCATTAAAATAAAAAATAAAAATATCCATTCTGCTGACCCTTGCTTTTTAATTAGGGAGATTAATTCCTCTCCATATAACTGGATTAGCAATAAAGAAAGACTTTGGCCACTTCACTGCTTATTCCCTATATGACTTTTTTTGTTTTCCAGTCCTCCATCACTGTCTGCTTTCTTTAGCTTACTGATGATTGATTTTCCATTTTAATTTCCTTGTCCATTTGTTTTACTGTATATTTTTAAATGTATATTCTTAGTGGTTTTCCTGGAATTCCATCAAACATCTTAACTTATAAGAAACTTGTTCAGGTTCATACCAAGTTAATTTCAAAATATATCCTCTAAATCTCTATCCCCCATGCCATTGTTTTCACAAATGATGCTTTATATATTGTGTGCCCATCAACATAGAGTTATAGTTATTGCTTTTTGTTTATTCTTTTCAACAGATAGGGGAAAATAGCATACAAACGAAAGGACGCAAAAGGACATTTACATGCCTTAGTTTCTCTAGACACAAACATTTTGATTGACAGTTGTTGTTTTTTTTTCTTTCAGTATTTTGAATATAGACTCCTACTAGCTTTTGGCCTTCATGATCTCTGATAAGAAAGCTGTGAGGCCCCAGTCTCTGTTCCCTGAATAAGTTCAAGGACATAATAGCAAATGTCCCTAGGATGGAGAATGTTTGTCTCACCGAAATCATAGTTGTATGGAGTAACAGAGAGAAGGGAACCTTCATTATTTCAGAGAGGGGAGGTAGAGCCTGTTCTACTTTAAGCTGGCTAAGGGCTCCCCACCACTCACGGCGGAGTCATCGGGGTCCAGAAGGTAGAATCTGAGTGGATCACCCATTGTATTTCATCATTCAGTTTTATTGGCTCTGTGGTTATTAGAAACTTCCCTCTAAACACTTATCTTTGATTTTCAGTGTTGTATTTTCCCTCTATTTATATATCTTCTTGATTATTCTAATGGAAACTTGGGAGAAGGAAAATGAGGCATTATCTTTTAACAATGCTTGTAACTTCTTGAGTAGCTTTTACACTACAGATAAGCAATGAAGTAAGGAAAAGCAAGGAGAAAATTACCATGATAAGAAAACAGAAAATTACTTCTCTGAATAGCTGTCTTTCTTTGCTTTGCAGAATAGTACAGGAAAGGTTTGTTAGGAAGGGCCAGGCACTGATTTCCATGGGTATACAAATCTCTTCTGGTCGAGTTGAAATGTATTTGGAAGCTAAAGAACATCCACATAAAGCCAGAAGTCCTTCCAGTAATCAATTTGTGCTGTGAAAGTCTCATAGTTCACATTAGTTCTAACACTACAGCTTTCTATCCTAGCAAGTAGGTGGAACCTGCTTCTCAGGCCCTCGATTCTGTGACATGTGTTGATGTGTAGTTGTGGTGAGGACAGTTGAGAAGTGGCCTAGTATTCAGCCATTCTCATAAAAATCCTGACGACTCCAACTTGCAGAAAGAAGCAGGGCAACAGTCTTGCCAAAATGACTCAACCAAAGATATTTCACGTTTTTTTAACCTCTGGGAAAGGAGTTCAAAGCATATTTTATCCTGAGAGCCAAGCAAAGAAAATTTGCTCCAATGATATGGATTTTTGATTTTATACTTCTCAGGCAAGAAAAACTACTCTTTTGTGTGGGCGGCCTCTCACTTGCCAACATTCTATTTGGGTTTAATAGGATAGATTACCTACAAGCTTCTTGGAGTCAAAACAAGCAACCAGCAGAGGTTGCTGGAGTCAGGGCCGCAAGACCTTCCAGAAATCACAGAGAAAACTCCAGTTAAAGAGCAAAACCACATGAGTTCAACTTGACCTCAACCTTCCTATTTCCTGGAAATCTTTTATGAAAACTGGGGTTGGTAATGAAACTGTTGGATAACTGAGCCAAGGTCAAGATTAGCGATGTGTGTGGTGGTGCAGTGGGGGTCGTGGTTGCATGTGATTAACTGACTACTGAGGTGTGCACAGTGTGAAAGGACTGAAATGCATTTGTGCTGGACTGTTCATACAAACTGTGCAAAGCAAGACTCTTAGGATGGTGTTCTGGCCCCAAGCCACCACCTCTACCCGTCTATGCCCTCGGAAATCCCTGAAGACTCTCTCCTTGGCTTATTTTTCAAAAATAGAGATCCACAAGGAAAGGAATAAGAACAATAATAATAACAATAACAGCAATAAAGACACAAAAACCAAAAATGAGGAGACAGGGACAGACTGGGGACACTTGGTGGGGAGGGAACACGGGGAGGGTTGAGGGAAGATGGGAGCACGAGGGACTGAGGTGATGGTGCACTGGTGAGATGGTGATGGGGAATACATGGGGATTACAATTTATGGCAAGTATATGTAAATTTAAAAAAATTTTATATTAATAAAAAAATAGAGATCCAAAGGAAGCAGTGACCAAGTCAGCCACAGGCTTTCTCGCCATGCAGGCAACTGAGGCACTAGCTCTATCTCTATGACACCAACTATTGAGCATCTCAGATGACTTGGATTTTAGTCCCATCTTCTAGCTTGTCACTGGCACAAACCCTCTCATTTCCCCAGTTCCGGCAGAGGCAGGCCAACACTGGCTTTACACGACAGCAAAGAACTGGGGCAAAGAGAGCAGTGAACTCCAACACAGGTGTGCCCTGAGGGTAGACAGTGGTAACTACCCAGACAGACTGTAGTTTCCTCTCTTGCCACAAGGTGGAGAAGGAAGGATGGAGGGGTAAGGTTTTGTAACTTCTCTAATTGAGTGCCTTTTTTCTAGCTGAGAGAGGGCAGACAGACAGGCCAGTCATTTGTTTTTCTACAGCAAGGACAAACAGACAGATCTCTCTGTCACCTGACATCATTTGGATACCTTAAATGTATCTCAAACTCATCACGACTTAGATTCAGTGTCTCCCCCACCCCTTCTCAAACCAGAAACCTAGATGTAATTCTTTCATTGTCATTCTCCATCATGCCATGTACCAACTGACTCTCCTTCCTCAGTCTCTCTAGCTCCTGCCATCTCTTCTCCCCATCTTTCCCCTTCCCCTGCCTCCCCGGTCACACACACACACACACACACACACACACACACACACGCACGCACACCTCTCCCTTGCTGAGTTTAGGACACCCACATTTCTCTCCTGGGTTAATACCAAGTCTTCATAACTTGTCACTCAGCAAAGTGTGCTGGCCCTTTCTTTGCACGTGCCCATCGCTTTCTTTGGAATGTGCTCACCCCTGAATTGCTAACTAACCTCTTTGTCCTAACCTTCCTAGAATCCCATACAAATATATTCATCTATTAAATGTAGATAAGTATATGTCTATGTGTTCTAGTATTTTGTTTGGAATGTTTCATAATTAAAATCTAAAAATGTTTCTAAATGAGTGATGTTCTCTCCTTGTATCGCTTTACTCCTCTGCAGCCGGTCCTCCCAGCTTCTCCTGGACTGTAGCTGCAAGCTTGTCCATCTTCTCTGCTAGACTTTACACTTCAGCATGTTCTTTATGTCCCTCTCTGCAGCCTCTCTGCACCTGGTGACCCTTGCTCATCCCTGCAGGAGCATCACCTTGTCACAGAAGCTGCTGCTGCTCAATGGAGCTGGCAGGTGTGGACGGAGACATGCAGGTGAGATGAGGGGAGTTGATTGTAGCTGTTTGCAGAAGTGCATCCAGGGGGCCGATGTGTTGAGGTCGTGAAGGCCTTGAGAGCCCAGCTTGGACCAAGTCCAGGGCACTGATACATAGTCCAGCTCTGGTGCGCCAGATGCCAGCTGGTAGTGCCCTCAGGGAGCACCTGACTTACCAATGAAGTTAAGGAATTCCTGGACAGGCTGGAGCCAGTAAATAAAAACCAAACATGTAAGCATAGAGCATCCCTGATTGTGCCAAAGTATTAGATAGCGCCAAGGGCAGGAGGACAGGAAGAAGGATGAATGGAAGTTTCCGGAACCCCATGCCACTAGATAATTTGGGTACCAGAGTAATGTGAGATAGGCTAGTTTGTTTATTTAGCAGATACTTACTAAGCACCTACTATGTGTTTGGCATGATGTTAGTTGCCAGGAATATATAAGCTGTTGTGTGCCTTAGTAGTTTATTTTTGTTACATGACTGAGGCCGTTTGTTCGTTGGCATCACACAAACCAGTCTGGCCCAGCCTGGCCCATCCCATGCAGCACGAGTCCAGCTCCTCCTTACGGGATGGCACTACAAACCTCTCCAGTGTCCCCTTGGCCCACCCTCTGTTCCCTTTCCTGGACTCCATGCTTGGAGGAGAAGTCTGGCGGAGGGGTGGGGCTGGCAGTGGAGTGACATTGACCAAGGAGAAGGCTGTCTTCGTGGTTGTCTTGAAGGCTGTCTTCAGAGGCGGGAAGGCAGGAGGGGGCCTGGTCCTCTTGCATAGAGCAGCTGGGGAGAGGCCAGGCTGCGTCTCTCCCGGGAGTGTGCCCTCCCTGGCCTGCAGTGCTTCCGAGAAGCAGGACTTCCAGGCCACTAGGACAAGTGGGGATGCTGGTCGCCGTGTCAGGTCACCGCTCTCATAGACATATGGGGGCTCAGTGCCACCCCCCACCTCCAGTTCTTGCTGTTTTTCTTTTCTCAGGTCTACCTTTAAGCTCATTTTTTAAATAACAACTCTGCTGAGCTCCAATTCACACACCATACAATTCACTCTTTGTTTGTGCTCAGTTGTACTCTGCTTTCTTCCAGATTAATTTTAGGAAAGGGAGGGGAGCGTCACTTACTCTGCACACTCCACTCCCACCCCTTTGCTTCCTGGAGACTGCCTGGCAGCCACGGCTTTGCTGTTGGAAGGGCAGGAGGAAAACCACCCGGAGCCTGCAGCTTGTAAGCTGGCACCTCCCTGGGAGGACATCAGGGGCTGCACCTCCCAGCTCAACTGCTGTGCTTAGGGGGTGTGGGGGACACCTGTGGGGGGAAGCTTGCACCCACCCATCCTTCCAAAATACCTTCTGAGACAGAAGCCTGGAGCATTGCTGAGGGCTGCTCCAGGCCCTGCTCCTCACCTGGCCAGCCCCTTGGGGATCAGAATCTGGGGGAAAGGATTGCCCATGGGGGTCACAGGAGGAAGCGCCAGCATATTCAGACAGGAAGAGCATAGGTTTTATTTATGGGCCAGAAGCGAGTGTACAAGATGACCTGGTAGCTTAGTAGCTTCCTTTAGTCACGTGACTGGTAACCATGGTCTCCGTTCCTGGTCACAGTCCTCAATCATTCCTTATCTCCAGCTGGGAGATGTGCAAAAAACATACTTTCAGGGGAAACATGGAAGTTTGCCATCTACAGGATTCTGATCTCATCTAGGTTTTATTCATGGGCAAGAAGCTAGTGGACAAGGTGACCTACGCCTGGTGACGTGGGCTGACAGGGCATAGTCCTTAATTCTTATTAACCCTGTGCTCACAGTTGCCAAAGATGCACCTTGTGGCCACGGGCGGATCGAGCTTGGGGGCTGGAGCAGAACACCCAAGGGCATTGTCTCAGCACCTGGGGATGCTTAGTGAGTTCCCCTGAAACATAGCTGCACCCCGACTCAGCCCACGATTCTAGGATTGATGTCCCGGCATGTAAAATAGGCCTAGAAGATTGGCCTTGGGCCCTTCCACCAATCCTTTGCCATTTCAAGACCGAGCTGCTTGCTACTATAGGTAGGCCTTCCAGAGAAACACTCACAGCTCTAACTGTGCTCATGGCTGGACCACAGACATCTGAAAGAAAAGCCTTTGGAAGTCACTTGTCACCAACATGATGGGAAAATTCCAATAGGACTAAAGGACACACTCACATCTGAGAACTCTGGATGCACTATGATTTGGCAGTGATGGGGAAGGAGTCCTCAGACTTTTTTTTTTTTTAAAGATTTATTTATTTATGCATACAAGAGCTGGGGTACAGGCCGGAGTCCAGGGAGGTGAGAGGATTCACCAGAGACAGAGTGGGGAGCAGAACAGGCAGACTGACTGAAACACACTGCCGAGGGGAGCAGTGGGAGAGGCAGGAGAGGTCTGCTGTGCCATGTGGGTCCCCTCTCTGGCTGCAGTTTGCTTCATAGTGTGTTGCTTAACCCACTGCGCCACCAGGGAGGCCAGGTCCTCAGACTCTTTTGGCCAGTTATCTCTGTGCCCAGGGGCCAGAGGCCTTGAGTTCTGTGGGTCTTTTGTCCTGCAGGACACTCCCTGCTGGGTTAAGTCCCCCAGGAAAATGAATATTCATGAACGTGTTCATTATAGCAATTTAAACAAAAAAAAAAAAACACTTTAAATTTCAGATTACAGAGGATACAATCCACATCATTAGTTCCCTGGAATTTGCTGGAGGACTCCTTTGACAGAGAAAAGCACCTGCTTTATGCCTAGAACACTCTTAATTTTTTTTAAACTGTAACAAATACTTAATGATTTTACCTAAGTTTCCCCTGAGAAGATGTATAAGATGCAGTGCTTAAGACCAGAAGACCTGGGAGACCTGCCTAATGAAAATCAGTTTTCTGGCTTAAGTTCAGAACATTTGGGAAACGGTGTGATGATACTTTGGAAAATGAAGAAAATATGAGACACTGTTCCAGCGCGTGGTGGCAGGAGACCGGAGTTCTGGTCCAGACCCCGGCAGGACATTAGCTCATGGCTTTCTCAAGACACCTAAGTTTTCGGTCCCTTTGTTTCCTTATTTACAAAAGGGAAGGGTGGTTTTTCTATGCCCTGGAAGCTCACATGACATTAAGAATTCCAAGAGCTTAAGTGAAAGCTATGTAATACTTGAATGCTAATGTTGGGAAGAATTTGGCAACTAGAATCCCAAAAGGATGACACCATTAGCTTGGGTGTCTGCGAAGTTTTCTTAATTATAATGTCCGCTCCCCAGCCAGAAGCTGTTTCATATTTCTCACCATATGCTCCATAGTCAGCTTATTTTCCCTTATGTCAATCATCCCCCTCCCAAGCCCCATCACACCACCCTAGTCCCCAGTTGCTTTCTTGAGGGCTGCTTCTTGGAAGGAGGAGATGCTGGACCGTCCTCCAGACTGAGCTGGCTGCCTTCCAGGGTCACGGCAATGATTTCATGTCTCATTTGCAAATCACACCACAGACAATGAACTGAACCTTTCGTCAAAAGAAAGAAAAAGAACTTTTATTTTTTTCTATTGCATAAATAATGGTAAAGTAGACTCTTTTTATACAGATTATATATTTACAGACAAGTTTGGTTAGAGAAAACATCTGGTAAATATGGCAGTCAGTTTTCCTTTATACACTAAGATAACATATTAATAATATATACTTCATTGGATCAGTGAGTAGCATGCCGAGTTAATTTATATTAATATTTACATTTTGTATAAAGATTTTCTTTTGACTAGTCTGCTGACTCTTTCATCACTTCATAGCAGAAATTGTCAACTGATACTGAATGAAAGTGGAACGTGAGTGAGGTAAACGGGAAGGCCGGGGCCCAGGACTGCAGTCTTCGTGGTCGCGCTGGAGATGAGAGCCTCCGAGCTCCCCTCGCCCCACCCCGAAGGCCTCAGCTGTGCTCCCGTGGGCGTCCACCCTTCTCTGTGTGCTTTGAGAAACAACTCACATCTCCAGTCCAAGAGTGCTAAGATCACAGTACCCCCGCCCCTCAAGGGTGAGTTTCCTAACCAGGCATTCTGGGTTTAGTTTCTCTACGAGGGCATCGTCTTTGGCTAGTCCCTGGAGAAACATCTTTCTGGATCCAGAATTGGGAAAGAAAATCAAACCCCACTAAAAAGCCATTCGAGGATCCCTCCCTCCACCAAAAACAAACAAACAAAAATACTGTTGACCAGGTCAGAGAGAACGAATATTTTTTGATTTTCCTTGGAGAGACTCACATTTCCCCCACCAGGAGATGAGAGGGCTCCTTCCTGGCCAATCTAGGTCTTTCCAGGGAAGAACTGCAGAGCTTCTATGGGAACAATGACAGGGACCGGTGTACTTCAGGAAGAGCAAAAGGACAGAAACGGAGGGGTTACACGGTCACCGCAGCAAGGCTGGAGACTTGCGTGGCTCCGCCCCTGCCCGGTCCGCCTCTCCCTGACTGCGCTTGCCTCCAGTCTGAAGCGGGCTCTGCGCTCGGCATCACCCAGCCTCTCGGCACAGCGGCCGGTGTTCCTGGACTGTTGATCGAATTCCCGACAATCGGCAAAGCGCGCGACTCGCTTCCTTCTGTTGTGTTATGAATAATCACAAACCCCTATCAGGGACGGGACTGCTGTTCCCATGGCCAGGGAGGAAAAAAAGAGAAGAAAACAAAACGATGTGAAGTTGTGCTCTTTATTCAGTAGTTTCCAGTTTGCTTTCTCAGATGGAGAAACAAGCCTCTTTCCTCTAAACTGGCTTTGCTGCTTTCTCCCCACTCACGCGTGACTTCTGGTGCCTGCGACCTGTGCAATAAGCGATCAAAGCCCCGCAATTTCCACACGGGCCAGGACAGGACACCAGGCCCTCCTGTGAGGCTCCCTTGAATCAGCAAGAACTCAGGGAGTGAACAAAGCCTGCCACCTGCAAGACGCACACATAAGCCAGTCTGCAAGGGTTAGCCACAGTGGACACTGCCTCTCGGGACTCAGGTTAAAAAAAGAAACTGCCAGTCCCCACTACAGTCCATGGGGAAACAGGGACCTCGCAAGAGCGGGCTTTCGCCGACTTGTTTCAGGGAAACTGAGTCACAACGTGAGGTGTCATCTACCTTTCTTTTGGCTTTAAAGATGAGGAATCCAAGGCCAGGAAGAAAGGCCCACAAGGTTACCGGGATGGTGGGTGACAGAGGCACCTGGGGTCCCGCTGCCTGTGCCCCTCCTGGTTGACAGGGCTGCCCACGCTTCTGGTTCTGAACCCTACGGTCTTGGCGGCAGTCCTGCAGGTCTGAACTCAGACAGCCCCGGGAGAGGCATTTCGGCCTTGACAGCTATCAGCATCCCCCAAGGAAAACGGAGCCACTGGCTTCCTCTTGAAGTTGGCAGCACATGTCACGGGGGGCGAGTAGCTAGGCAGCGGCCCCTTGGCCTCGAGCCCCACTCTGGCCCCAAGGTAGGCCAGATACACGGGAGTCTTTTCAGAGAACGGCTTCCACAGCCCTAAGAGCCTTCCTTTTCTTTCAGGTCTGGAGATGGAGCAGCCTCACACTTGAATTTTGCATTCCTTGGAATATTCCTTCCTGATCAGCCTGCTCTTCTACGCCACTGGAAAATTCCAGTCTCAGCCTCCCTGTCTCGGTGTCTTGGACGACACCTTCTAGCTGTGTGAGAAGTGTTGGTTTGGAAGTCCATTCATCACACTCAAGGTAAAAAGGTGGATGAGGGCTCCCCCAGCATGGGGGTGTGAGGACTCAACTGGCAAAGTACACAAGGTAGGGGCTGGGGGCAGAATGTTGGCAAATCTTGTCCAGATTCAGAAGACCATCTTGCGGGACTAGCAAAACCTGACTCATCGTGGCTATATTTCAAGTTGGCTGGTCAAATTTATTCTACCTTGCAGACTTTTTGAGCACTGGTATCATGTCCTTTGAGGCCATATAAAGGGGATCTCAAACCAACGTGAAGTAGAAACCACAGCTGTCAAAATGACCGTGTGCATTAGTAATGAACACGGGAACCAAGAGAAATGCTGGGCTGCATTGTGTGCTTGACCTTATTCCTCCCAAGTGAGTGTATATGGCAAGGCCACAAGACCAAGGGTGGTCCCCTGAGTGACTTAGCCAAGGAAGTACAAAGTGACACTGAACGGTTCTGACATTTAGATTGTCATGGAGACAGGGTCTCTTAAGAGGCAGTTCAAATCCTCTTCTCTCTTGCCATGGCTTTAAATAATTCAAGTTGAAAACCCTAACTGCTGAATAATGTTTCTCTTCTATTTCTGAATGACTTTTTTCCCACCTGGGAGAGTTGCGCAATGCATCGGTGAGCAAGGTTGGTCACTACAAGGACTCCGGGTTACAGGCTCCTAGCCCTGGGAGGGTTACTGAAGAGGCCAAGGAGAAAGTTCTGATGGAGGTCATTGCAGACAGATGTTTTCTAGGGAAGATAACCCTGCAGTCCTACTTGTAAGACAACCAGTTGTGCATGTTAGCTCAGTCCATGTGTATCATCCTACATTACAGCAAACGGGCAGACTCCCCCTAGCAGTGGGGTTCCACATCCCCACTATACATCAGTGGAACAGGTGGATAACACCATCCCTATGGGCCTGTAGGGAAATAGTGCCGCCAACCCACCCAGGGGAGTTGGAGACCCCTCGCTGGGAAGAGTAGAGCTCAGCACCTTCCAGGTGATGGAGAGCAAGGGCAGAGCAGAAACTGTTTCAGTGTTTCTGGCCAGTCCAGCTCGACCCAAGAAGCTGTGGGTAGTGCTCATATCCTTAATCTTTTGGTCTTGTCCTCATATGGTCCAGGGTGGCTGCTAGCTATGGGTTAAAAGCAAGACTCTCTTTGATTTATGGTTCTGATTCTGGACTTAAGCCTAAAGAAGGTATTTGGAATGAAAGAGAAATCTCTCTCCCAGTTCTTAGATCCATCACTTTTTGATTGTGCGGATGGGAGGTGGGAGGGACATTATTGTCAAAACGAGCTTCCCATCTTTCCTACTAGATGCTTTTGGCTAACCACAAGATAGTAGACCATCTGTCATATGAAATCCAAGACAAGAGCAGGTATTACGAAAGAAGACTCGTACTATATATCTTGTTCCCTGCAAATAAAATGCCTAGAAACTTCTGCAGCCACCAGGTTTGCCTGAGACCACTGTAAACCTCAGTTCACTTCAGTTCACATTTCTGGCTTGTGGGAGAGCTTCTCAACAGGCAAGCAGATGCTTTTAAAGATTGAGGCTTAAAATATTTTCTGCCTTCCAGCTGACATTTCTGCCTTTTAGCCCAGATAAGGGGCCTTGGCTCTGGGCCCCAGCAGTGGAGCAAGGAGAGGCATGGGGAGGCTACCATCCGGCTCACAGGTAGCTTCTGTTCTCCCGAGCAAATGGAAGGACAAGTTCAAACACAAGAGGAAAAGGCCAAGAATCTACCAGATTCTTTGAAGGTAATTTCCCCCTCTCGTGGGATATGGATGCAGGAGTCAGGCTGCAATCAGGCAGAGCCCAAGTGTTCTTTAAGAAAATGTTCCCTATTTTTGTGTGCCTTGGCAAACTCAGGGTGGAATGCAAGGGTTGCCATGGCAATATCCCGTTTTTTAAAGATCAGTCACGTGGGACCCACGCACATTCTGGAAGCCACTGCTAACAGTTCCCATGCTGGGTCCTGTTTGGGGGTTCTGCCCGCTTCCAGAATGATGGGAACCAGATTGTTCAGGTGCCAAGGGAATCAGAGTCAGCTTCCTTGAGTTCCCAAGCAAAATGCCTCCCTGATCATCACTTGTGTGGTCTTCACCCATTCTTGCAGCAAGAGTGAGTCAAGCTGAGTTTGCCAATCACCCGGCCGTCCTATAATAGACTCCTGAGTCTGTTAGCTGGGAGGACAAAGCACGACTTGGACTCTTCCCTCCCTGTTCTGCACAGGTCACCTCCAGCTGGGGCCACACAGCACAGCTTGGGGCACAGAGGACCAGGACATTCTGGAGTCTTCATCTGGACGTGTCACAGCCCTGGGCCTCCCCAGGGAGGCATGGGCCCTGGCCAGCACAGGTGAGGACAGGACTGGGGTGGGACTGGGAAAGTCAGATCTTAAGCCACCTAACAAAGAAGCCCACCGTCTTCGACAGACTGTGCAGGCAAAGCAGCCAGGGTGCACTGTATGGGGATATGCTGGCAGCCTTCAAGATGTGTGTGAGGCCATAACAAGTTTGGGGCGGGCTCTACAGACTTCAGTCCCTGGGCGCCACTTGAGATGTTACCATGGTTGTAGGTTAACTTTGAGCCCAGAGGAGATGTCTGTGGCTTCCTTTCTGCCCTTTCTCCTTAAGCTACCCCAACAGGGATATAGTCTCCTAGATCTGCTCCTAGGGGGGGGATGGGCTTGCTGCCCCAACATGGGGAGAGAGGACAGGTCTTCTCTAGGGAGAGTATGCTGAAGACTCTGTAAGGAACAGGTTATTGGGGTCTCTCAGGAATTCCTTCTAATCTCCACCCTTCACGGTAGCTCATCTCTCTTCCAATGAAGCGAACCCACCCAGCCATCGGGTCCTCCTTCTCCAGTGGAAGTCAGAAGAACCTGCAGAAAGACAGGCTCACAATTTGGTCCTGAAGGTCAGTCTCAACTACAGCATTGCCATCCCCTCTCACAGGGCAGGGACCTCTAAGAACCCTTCCTGGGTCTCTATCCAGTCTGTGTTGGGTTCTTCCCTCCCCTTTCCTAGAGGAGGTGGTTCGGGGGCATCCTTCTATCCAACTCCAGTTGAGATGGGGGCACCTCTTTGGGCATAACACGAGGATGACGTTGCCAGAAGTATTACTACCCTGCGTCTGGGCCTGTTCTAGTTCAGGGTTCCAGTCCCGAGCGGTGGCGGTGAGTCAGGCGAGGGAAAGAGGAGAGAGGCAAACTCGTGGCCTGCATGCGAATGGGCAGGGCGGGCTGCTGCCTTCCTTGGCCTGGATGTGTTAGACCCCAGGGGTGTTCAGAGGGACTCTCAACCACCTGGGCTCGCCCCTGCCCGCACCTTCATACTATGGCTCAAACCCTAGTTTTGCTTGTGCTCATCAGGAATATTCCTAGTCTCCCCCAGTGGGGAAGTTTCTACAGCTGCCCCAGGCTATAGCTGGAAGAGTTTGGAGACATGAACTGGAAGAAGACCCGAAACTGAGACCTTGGATGCTCCAAGACTATGAAGGCAGCAGGGAGGCTGCTGAGAGGGAGGGAAGGAGAGCTTGCGACGGGCTTCAGGAACACACACTGCATAAAAGCCCTACCTGCTGGCTGCATGGCGTGAGTAAAGATTCTGGTGCCTCAGTACTGGGAAGTAGGGGAGGGAGGCAGGGAGAAAGCATGTAGCTTTAGGATGCAATCTGAAGAAAGAGAATCAAGACAATTCCATTACAGAAATAAAGACCTGAGCTTGGAAAAGTACAAAGGGAAATATTACATCTAAAGATTATTGGCTAATCAGACTATGCAAGCTTAATTTAATAGTGGTGACTGATAGGGCATCTGGGAGAAGGCAGGGAATTACAGACTTCAAGTGGTGTTGAAAATGGATCCCTGGATTCAGTTCTCTTCCCCAACCAAAGTGTTCTGCAGGCAGGAGTAAATTACCTGGTGCGCTGGCAAAGCTTATTAACATTTGTTTTCTCCTGAAGATGAGTCAATGGCTGAATCGGAATGCCAAAAGATGTTATGTCTGATACCGTAGTATGAGGTTTCCATCTTTCCACTTTGGGTTGTATTTCCCTTCTGATCTGGGGAAGACCAACTAACAAAGCAACCTGAAGATGAGAAAACGGGAAGGTGCATGAGGACCTTAACTTACAGAGGTCTCTGGCGTGGAGATGCGTTTGTGTTCCTTACTCCAGACTGCGGTGGGCGGCAACAGCTCCTCGTCGCCAGTCTCAGTTCCTCCCTGCCCCCCAAACTGACCCCCTGCCCAAGGAGGCAAGGGTCACACATCAGAGGACGAAGCTTAGATAATGGGAGTGAGCAATGGGGAAGAATGACGTCACACACGAAGAAGCGGGACACACGTGTCTGTCCACGCGCCTATGTTACAGAGAGGCCCACAGGATGCGTCTTTGTCCTCTAATGGCAGCACAGGCGGCAAAGCTGGGAGGAAGGCTCTCTGCAGATTTCAAAATGCTGGTGCGCGGTGGGCTCTAGGAACAGAAAGCCAAGTGCTGACAGAAAATGAGAGCTCCCCAACCTTGCCAAGAGTCCCATGGGAAAGGCAGTAAGAACGGAAGCGAAGAGGTGCGACTTGCAGACCACCGGGCGCTGCACCCCCTTCAATGGCTCTCCCCTCATGCCTTGGGGTGTCTCCACTGGGTGGAGGAAGGAAGCCAGGCGAGATGAAAAGCCCCTCTTTTCTCTTCGGTAGTAACACAGAAGTCAGCCTCTTGGGACTGAGGGTCGTCCTCAGCGGGGGCTTCTCCAGTTGACCCTGGAGTTGAAAGACTGGGGCGTGGAGGTGACTGCGTGTTTATGCTTCTCTCTAGCTCTCTCACACCACCAACGTGCATGGCCATTGGAATTCCGAGATGAACATGAAGTTTCTCTCCGGAGTTACTGCAGGTGGTTGAAGCGATCATTCAGAACTCCTGGCTATTTATTGCATTAAGAAACAAAACCAGTAAAGCATTTAAGACAGCCCTTTTGTGTCCCTGCCAAGGAGATAGAGTTGATTTGCAACACCGGTTGCACTGCAACCTTGGGTTCTTCATTGAACTGTGCCAGGTCTGCATCATCCTTATCTGCATTTGTGGAGGAAGAGTCTGCCCGCAGGGCATGCACATGCGCAATGAGCTGGGAAGCAGCGTGGTGGCGGGAGGCTGCTACTCCATGCCGCTCCGGAGGATCTGGTTGGCAGCGATCAGCATGACGCTTATAATGAAGGCCATGGCGAAGGCGCAGATGAGGCTCTTCCGGACGCACGTCTGTCTGTTCTGTTTCTGGGAATGCACTGGAACCGGAAGCAGAGGACAAGGAGATATGGAGCAGGGTCAAAGCAGGGGAGAAGAGAGAGAAACAACAGTGAGTCTGGTTGCACAGCTTCTTCAACAAGCCCAGAGTGCTATGGGTTGAGACTGTCAAATCATATCAACAAGCATTTCTGGTACTACTCAGAGGAGACTGAATATTCTGTGTTCTGGCAAGTGGTATTGTTAGATAAGAGCCAGCAGGCCCAGAATGGAGTCACTTGTGCTAAAACCCATGCCACCAAACCAAGACTGACTTAATAACTAACTTAATAGCAGTTGCAGCCCCTCCCAGAAATCCCAGTAACTCTGGAGTTACTTGGTCAGCACTAGTGAGGTAACCTCCCCGGTCCCTCCTCCCCAAGGGCAGGTGGCCTTTCCCCAAACAGTTCTAATTTTTTATGTTGCCCCCCACCCCTGCCTAGAAAAGCCTTCCAGTTTGTACAGTTCTTTGGTGCGCTTTTCTGCTTGTTGCATGGGCTAGAGCCTGATACATGACTCCTTTAATGAAGTCACTTGGATCTTTTACTTTTTATCTGATGAATTCTGTTTATTTAACAGTGTGAAATGGTAAAACTAGAACAAAAGCCATGACAGACGTACTATTCAGACTAAGGTATAAGCTTAGAAGTATGAGAGTTACAGCGATTTTCTGAGAAAATAGGTGACAATTTAGAGTGAATTTCAGGGACGGCCTCTCCCAGGTATTACTGGATGCCCTTTTCTGCCAAAAGCCTGGCTTCCATTTCTGAGGCAGTGATAAGGACAGAGTGAGGTCTCGATACTCCCTGTATGTTCATACTGGGTGGAAGCAACTTACCTTTGCTCCCTTGGGTGGCCGCTATGGACATGACCCCAAGAGTCTTTGGCATTGTTTCAGATATGTACCCCGTGGTCCTAGTGTAGGGCCCCTGGGCAAGCAGCATCCATCATGAGGAGCTAGCTGAAAATGCCGACTCTCAGGCAGGCCCCATCCCAGATCTACTGAGTCAGAACTTGGGGTGGGATTACTGATCTGTGTTTAACCAGGAGGTCCTGGTGTATACTACAGTTTGAGGAGTGGGGGGCCATGTGCTCACTGGACAGGACCAGGGGGAAGCAGGGAAGTCGGCTGTCATTGCTCGTATAGATACACCTTATGAAGGAGCGACATCATTTTCCTCACTCCTGCTCCCATGCAGCCACCGTGGATTACAAGTCCCAGTATGCTACGCACCAGAGTGCCTTAGTAGGGAGTCCTGCAAAAGCAAAGCAGGGCTGGAGCTGAGCAGCCAGGTGAACTTATATAATATGGAAGACAGGTGGCCCAGCTCGCTCTCCAGTTTTGACTTGTACCTAGGGACTTGAAGGAGGCATGTGGAGAGAGTGAGGCACTTGGAAGAGGTACCCAGAAGAGACACATGGGTGAGGCATATGGGGAGGATCCTCTTGGTCCTTGACAGAGAAACAGTGGCAGCTATTTTCTTAATTTTACTTTGATTTAGAATTTTGAGTCTCCTATGCCAGCTCTCTGCCTCAGCCTTTTCTTGTGGTTCCTTCCCAGAAGGTGCCTTAGATTTGTGGCAAGCTTCTGGGCCTCAGCAGCTCTGCTTTGGGCTGACCTTGTTTGGCTGGGTATTTGCCTATGAGAGGATCAGGTAATTAGGTGGGTTTTATTGAGTAACGATTATTAGTAATATCTTAATCCTCTCTGCACACTAATTTTTTAAAAGATTTATCTATGCATACAAAAGCTGGGGTACAGGCCAGAGTCCAAGGAGGTGAGAGGATTCACCAGACAGAATGGGAACAGAACAGGCAGACTGACTGAAGCACACTGCTGAGGGGAGCAGTGGGCGAGGCAGGATAGGTCTGCTACGCCATGTGGATCCCCTCACTGGCCGGCAGCAGGGATCGAACTTGTGCTGCAGTGGCTGTGGTTTGCTTCATAGTGCGTTGCTTAACCCACTGCGCCACCAGGGAGGCACACTAATTCTATTAAAGATCTTTTACAATAAGAATCTCGTTCCTTTTCTCTTGTGTTTTTCTCTTGTGTTATAGATGGCTGGACACCTTTTAGAGAGTGCACCCCTTAATAGTTTGGGGATCTCTGGGTACCCTTTGGTTGTATACTAATGCTCCAGATCCTACAGCCCCAAGAGTATGAACTTGGATTCTAGGGTTAACTTCTTTTAATCCTTTTGTGAGTCAGCTCTTGGGTCACAATCTTTATAACTTATATTTAACCATATATATATATTTATCATAACCATCTTTATATATAAATAAAAAATTAAAAATAAATTTTCATGAGAAAATACTAGTAGGTCTCCATCAGGAGGCATTAATTAGTAGGTCAATAACATGGGCTGAAAACAGGGAAACAAAAAACAAGAAAGGGTTTGAAAAAGTGTGAGGAGGAAAAATTGTGTTCCAGGCATTGCTTCCTGTGACAGAATTTCTTTTCCTTTTCTTCCCTCTTTTTGTCTTCACCCCCTCCCGTGCCCCACCTGTTTGAGCAGTGATCTCCGTACACAGCTCGCCACTTGGCTTTCAGAGGCAATGCATGCTGCGGCAGGCAGGGCGCTACCTTCAGCTGCTCTGCTCACCAGGCCAGGAGCATCAGCACTGTCTAGGGTCCACGGAACAACTACTGAGTCAAAATCTCTTGCTGTGAAGGTCAGAAACTGGGTTTCAGTAAGTTCTCTGGGTGATTAGGGAATTGCTGGGCCCCACTGCCAGAGTTTTAAATTCAGTAAACTCTGGGTGGGGCCAGAGTGAGTTGCTGGGGACAGTGGGATATGTGTATCTGTGTTAGGGACCTCAGGGTGGAGATACTGTGAAAGATGGTTCTTTAGACTCACTTGTTAAGAAGCCTAATGCCAGGACTGAAGAACATTTTTCAGGCTACTTTCCATTTTGAAAAGAGGTTTTCTGTTGATAGTATATTCTTCCTTGGTAGACAACCACCAATGGTGTTTCTGTAGGTCAAGTTAAGAGGGATGGGATTGGGAGTGATGGGGAATAAGGACAGAAAAATTGGAAAGGAGATGCCACAAGATCAGAAACCTGGCTCACACAATACCCAGAGCTGGAGATTACCATAGCCATGAACCAGCTATAGGAACTAAGATGCTTAGGCCCCAACGCCTAGATCACAAAGCACGAGACCCAAGCGGGTATCAGATGCTGTAGCGGGTGTCAGGAGGCAGACCTGAAGGTGAAGGTGTGGAGATTAAGGACCCTCGTAGAAATCTGGCCCCTTTCAAATTCTACAGAGCTGACTCAAAGTCAGCAAGCAAGCCACTCCAGGAAGGAGTGAGCCCCTCCCAAGGAGAAGAGGACTCTATCACTGTAATCTCTGCACTGGCACGGGGCAGCAGTCCTTGTGCCCACCTGTGCCAATGCAGGTTCTCCTTTTGGCCAACTCTCTCCTCTGCGGGGCAGCAGCCTCCTGCCTGGCCGTGACCTGCACCTGCTGGGGCTTCCCTTCACTGACCTCCCTCAGCAGAGACAGCTCTCCTCAAGGCTGCCCACCTGCGACCATGCAGGCCTCTCTCTTAGCAAACCTGTCCCTTCAGGCAGCACTTTTTGCACATTTGTGTCTATGCAAAGTGTCCTTTATTCTTCTCTCCTTTTTATAATCGACCTGCCCTTTTGGATATAACTAACATCTCTGTGTCATGGAGAAACTCACCTGGGAAACTCGCCACCGCTGGTGAAAGGGGCGCTCTGGCGAAACTTCTCCCAGAGTGAACCCTAGGACCTCCCTCTCCAAAACCAACAACTCCAAAAATGACTTCAGGGGGTGAGAAAGAAACGCTTCCCTTCAAATTACTCTCAGTCTTTCTCTGCTGGAAAGAAGACTAGCCAAAGAGAAAGGTCAAAGGCGCCTTTAAAGAACCTAAAAACTTTCAAGTCCCTCCTCCCCTTGATGGCGGCTCTTTGAAATCCACGGAAATAACAGGGAAGAATAGGACCCAGGGGTATCTCCAAAGCAATTGGCACTTTTCCTGAGAGAAGGGGGTCTCAGGGACCTGTCAAAGGGCCTCTAATAATGACATCAACTAGGAAATTTCTAGCAAGCCACTCTTCTCAGAAATGCAGCACCCCGGAGGCAGCTCAAGGTGAGGACCCAGTATTGGTTATGTCTCTCATCATCAACTAGGTTTTATCTTGTTATTGTTAACCCTTCTGGGTCCACTGGGCTTCTGTTTCCCTTGGGTGACTGAAAGTGTTTTTGGTTCAATTCTCTACTTGCTGATCGTGTCGTGTCTGGGTCTTAGAATCTTGTAAGTTCTTTCTTACCTGGAGGAAGAGAATTTCCTTGGTGTAGATAGAGATACACCTGCCTCTGGAAGGGCCAATGTAAATAGATGCCAGTCCTCAGGAAGGAAAAAGGAGGTGGCATTTGAGAAGGAAAGTATGGAAGCAGAAATTAAGATGAGGATGTAGAAGGAGCATCTCATAACACTTTTTGAGACTTGGCTAATTTATCCTGGGCAGCTCCTCAGCATAAAAATGTTTCTGAAGGAAGGAGGCATTTTCCTTTCTATCCTGAGGACTGGTGAAAGCTTAAGGAAAAGAAAAATGGCTGGGCTGAGGGAGAAGTTTTTGTTGCAACCCTTCCTTGTGAAGGACACTCAGACAACAAGGTTACAGGCAACAGGATTATCCCCCAGAAGAGCAGCTGCCACTTTGATCTAAAAATCCTTCAAAAGCAGTGGGAGGGGAAAGATAAGGGAAGAGGAAACTTCTGGAGAGTAAGAGCCATGCAAATCTGAACACTTGAGGCCCAGCAAATCTGAATCCAGACCAAAGTACAGTAAACCAGGGGAGCTTCCAACCCTTTTTACATAGCTCAGAACCACATCATTATTCGAGCTCATAATTCTGACTGTGCTTGATAAGAATTGTTTTATGTCCAGTTCTGACAGCAATGTAAGTTGTACGGCAAAGTGGAAAAAAATGACTTTAGAGCCAGAGCATAATCTGAATCCTGACTGTTCCACATCTTAGCTGCTCCACCTTAGCCAAGCTAATTTCCCTGGGCCTCCATTCCCTCCTTTATAAAATGGACCTTGTTGGGAGGATTAAGGGCATGTGAAGGCACTGGAATTTGTGCCAAGGAATGCAAATACCTGTTTTTACTGAAGACCCACCGCAGGGGGCTAGGTATGGGTACATACTCTATATAGGTCCTTGAAGCCCTGCACAGTGGTGGGTCCTTTGTGAGATGGCTATGTGGTCCTCATTTGGTGGGTAAGGAGTTTTTTTTTAAGAAAACAAAAAACAGGTGCAAAATAGTGAGTCACAAGGGGGGAGAGACCACCGAGACTTAATATCTAATGGATTGCAGTTTCAGAAGGGTAAGACCTCAAGACCTCCTCGCCTCCCCCTGACGGAAGATGGCTTTGCCTGAAATAGTCTTTGTTTTCTTTTGCTAATAATCTTGTCCCAGCCCCTTTCTGACTGTCAAAATCTTCCATTTTTTAGGAGTTTGTGCAAAGCCTTTCTGCTTGCTAGATGGGATCTAGTTGGCTCATGAATTGTTTAATAAAGCCAACTAGATCTCTAAATTTATTCAGATGAATTTTATTTTTCAATAGGGACCTGAAACTTCAAGTGGAACCCAGGGTCATCTGGCATATTCTATGGGGCAAGCCTCAGTTTGTGTCCTCACCTATGGCTTAAGAATGAAGGACAAGACCCAAAAAGCAGATTTCCATTGGAAGTGAAAAAAGGGACAGCTAAGAGAAGAAAATTTATTGGCTGGCATGTGGCAGGAGATTCAACTGAACAGAGGCCAGGGTGTAAGCAGAACCCCAAAATAGAGAAATAAGAGCAGCCCGCCTACTCCGCCCCAGTCCCCAGCATCCCCCCTGTTCAGGAAGTCATGGGGTGGAGTCTAGAAAGCTCCACCTTCTGCCACTGAGTTAGCTATGTGCCACCCTCTAGCTTCTGGGTTGTTTCTCACTATTCCTTCCTCTTACAACATGATGGAGATGGGGTTTGAGCCCAAATCTGATTCTAATTCCCAGGTTCAAAACTTCTGCACTAACTCTTTCCTTGATCTTTGTTTAGCAATAGGAAAGGTAGCAATAAAGAACCAAAGAATATGCACTTCACTTGCAAGCTGACCATAGATCTGGAGAGGTACACAGCAAGGGAGGAGAGAGAGGGGTTAAAACAGGGGTGGGAAGAACACAAGAGTCTTTGGTGATGGGTCACAGGTGCTATTGTGGTGGGAGAATTACAGGGACTACACTGGAGGGGAGAAGTCAAATACTAACAAAGAGGTAAGAAAATAAATTAAAATAAAAATAATCAAAACCACACAAAGAAGATGTACTTCAAATACTTAGTGTGGTCTACAGTATAACCTGGCACTAATGTGTTTGTTGATGATAATAATTTAAAGCTTTGCTTTAGTTATGATATATCTGCATTGCACTATATTTAATTCTCCATGTCTCTGTTCTGTTTCCTCCAACAAGATCAGGGATGAGCCCAGGATGAACTGATGGCTTCTAACTTTCTGCCACTTAGGAACAGCCTTGGGCAAAGTGACTGAATTGCTCCGAGCCTCAGCTACTCTCTGTAAAAGGAGCTAATGATAACTGTTGTGCTAATCTCAAGAACTATTTCAAAGATCAATGAGCTAATAAAAAAAGTGAAAGCTACAGGAATTGCTAGAGAAAAGCAGAGTCCCCTGAGGGCTGGAGAAAGGTATGCTTGTTTTCTTCCTGTTTCCTGCAGCTTCCAGCTCCAGGCTGAGCATATAGCAGATGTTCCCAAATCTTTGCTTCAGTTCCTTCCCTCATTAATTCATCCTGAACTGCAGCAGTACTCACCTTCCAAAGCACTGCTTAGCATGCCCCACCATCCTCTGCAGCCTGGCTACAAAGGGCCCCTTGCTGGGAGAAGCAGATCTAGCTTCTAAACTCAGCAGGTAGGACTACACATCCCCTCCTATGCTTCCCCCCCTTTGCTCCTAGACCTGTTACAGGGCAGGGATGCTGTTATAAATCCAGCACCTCCCCTCATCACACAAGCTCTGTTCTCCATAAAGGACTACAGCACCGGGCCCACCACTCCCTCTGCTGGGGTGCTCGCTGGCCACATTTCTTCTGGGTCTAACCCAAGCCTGACTTCCCATGAGGCATCTCCTGAACATCTTGTTCTTAAGGGTCTACTCTTTTTAGAGTAGACTCACCACTACTACCAACTGAAGAACATTTTCTAGAAAGTAACCCCACATATTAGAAATCACTCTTCACTTCCCTCTCTCCCCAGTCCCTGGCAACCATGAGTCTACTTTGTTTTAATGAATTTACCTATTCCTGGCCTTTCATGTAAATGGCATCATAAAATATGCAGTCTTTTGTGTTTGATTTTCTTTACTTAACATGATCTTTTCCAGGTTTATCTGCCTGCAGCATCTATTAGTACTGCTTCCTTTTTATGACTGAATAGTATTCCACTGAATGGATGAACTGCATTTTGTTTATTCACTCATTAGAGTTCATCTTCCACGGGTTGTTGTCATTTTTCGTTACTATGAATAATACTGCTAGGAATATTCATGTACACATTTTTGCGTGCACAGGTTTTCACTTCTTTTGGGTATCAATCTAGGAGTCAAACTGATAGATCATATAGTAATTCTTTAGCTTTTGGAGAAACCTGTTCTTTTTTGGATCTGGTTGAACACTGAAAATGGGAAGAAAGCCTCACATTGCTGGTGATCTCATCTATGTCCATCTTCCCAGTGGGTGTGAGCTGTCCTTCTAGCACAGTATGTGACACAGCAGGGACCCAGAAAGTACATGGGAACAAATGTGAGCTGGGGGAGTTGACATGGGAGGACACAGAAGTGGGACATCCTATTTTCTGGAAAGGCTGTCAGCTAACTGTGCACAGACTCCTGTCTGCCATCGCGGGACCTAGCGTTGTAAGCTCTAACAACAGGCCCTTCTTATTTTAACAGATTCACACTGCTCTACTTAGCAGATGACGGCATCAGGAGACAGAAATCTACATAGATATTGCCACTGACCAGCTGAATGACCCTGGGTATAATGGGTTCATCATTCTTCTGGCTTCTATCTCTAGGAAACAGGGCTGTGTGTATTCAGAAGTCCTGGCTCTCAAATGAGGCAAATCAGAATCATAACAATTCTGCATAATTGTCCTATGTAAAGGGCTCAGAAATGTTAAACAATACCAAGCACAGCTCAGGTGATTCTCACAATGAGCCAGAGCTACGAGGTCTGGGAGCTATAATTGTTCTGTGATCCTTCCAGATTTAAAATGACGATTCTATAAAATTGGATATTTCCATCGTCTAAAGTGGAGCTAATTAAGAGCTTTGAAAGCATTTTCTACACACCAGTGATATCAAAAAATACCCAGGCACTCAAGAAAGA
The DNA here is from genome assembly GCA_019455555.1 of Galemys pyrenaicus. NCBI lineage: Eukaryota > Metazoa > Chordata > Mammalia > Eulipotyphla > Talpidae > Galemys > Galemys pyrenaicus. The sequence goes on from JAGFMF010011925.1 coordinate 5,504,917, forward strand.
CATGAAGATAGATGTGACCTCTGGGGGAACAGGAATGAGGCTATGTTTTAAGCTGCTTTTAAGAGCAAGAGGGGCCACCTCTGCTTGTGGAGGAGGGAGCTGGTCCCTTCTCTGTCGCAAAATCCTCTCAGGCTTCTAGATGTCAGATATCTTGCTTTGAGGGTCCTACTCTAGACCCTTCGTGTAGTGGCCAGACATCATTTTGCCTTTCCAGCAATCCTTCCTCTTGTAACAAAACCCATCTTTTGTTCCAGGGCTCTGCATGTCTCCACCTAGTGGAACTCTCAATCCAGGACTCCCTTCTCCCCTGGAACAAAGCAGATTGGCCCCAAGTTCTTGACTTGGTCCAGGGATAGGCATATGGGTCAAGAAGATTTGATTCTTGGAAGGGAGATGAGTCTTTAGAGAGAATCCTGCCATCTCAGGAATACAGAGCCATCCCCACAATGAAGTCAACAGAAGGGAGGGAGGGAAAGAGGGAAGGAGAGAAAGAGAGGGAGAGCAGGAAAAGAGGAGGAGAGGAGAGAGCAGAAAGTACAGAGAAAAATGGAGAGCGGAGAAGGCAAAGGAGAGAGGAGGGAAGAGGAGAAAAAGAACTAAGGGTGTGGGGTAGGGAGAGAACGTCAAGGATGTTGCTAGGGCATTTTGGGGCCAGGTCAGTCGATGTTCATCCCTTTGTCTTCTATTATTTGAGTCAGTGTCGTTTAGTTTAAGGGGTTCTCTTCTTGACACTAAAAGAGCCTTGCCTAGTACTCTTGGTGACAGCAATGTCAGCCTGTCTAGGTACGGAGCCAGAGTCCTTGACTAGGTCTTGGGTCTCAGAATCCCCTTGCTCCTCACTCATGCCTCCAGAAAACTAGCCTACAGCTTTTACTGTGAATAGTCCACAAATAGAAGTAACGTCCTTTTTCTCTGAAGACCTAAATATCTTTACAAACCGTCTCCTATCTCACCACCTGCCATGCACCTCCGCTACCCCTTCACCTCCTATGTCTACCCAAGGAGAACAGGTTTTATTTCGGGAAAGTCACAGCAGGGAGCAGATGGCATGGATGACATATCATGCCCTTTCCACTCGGATGGGCATAAAATGCCCAATGTGCATGGCCCGGTGATGGGGCAAGGCCCCCCCTTTGGATATGCACGTGACGCCCTGACAGGAACCGTTGACTTCAGCAGGGATGGCTGAGTTGGAGACCTTGGATTTGACTACAAAATTCTGACCTTCCACTGTGCCCAGCTGCTGTTGTCCAGCCTTTGCATTGGACAGATGAGGAAAACAAGGCTCAGAGAATTTTAAAATAACTCACCCAGGTGACAGCATTGGGCTAGCCGGGCCTGGGAGTAGAACCCCCATGTCTGCACAGTGATCCTGCGGGGCTACCCACTCCACATCCCCTCTCCTGACATTTGCTTCTCTTGCCCATCTGATGGAGGCGCCGAGTGGTGCAGAGCAACCCTTCCGAGTCTTTCACAGAAACTATTTATTCCCACTTGGTGAATTTGCTTTACTTCCCTCTCCCATGCGTGTTGTCAGAATGTCTAGAAAAATCTGACAGCTGGTATTCCATTTAGGGACAACACTTGGGGGATGTGTCTTGAAAGGGCTCACACATAGCTCTTGCTGCACTTCTACTCAACTTCCAAATATAATATGATTTCATTGGCGATGACATGGGAAAGGAGTGAGGATGAGGAAGGGCCATTCTGTAAGGAGGCTGGGAAATGCCTGAGCCTGGGTAAAAGGCCCAGGGTCACAGGTGAAGAGGCCATGGCAGGGCTGTGTCAGGTAGACCTAGCTTCAAATCCTTCCTCTCTTTTTGACGTTGGACAAACTATTACGCCTCAGTGAAGCTCAGTTTCCTCACCTGTAACAGCTGCACAGAACTTAGCTTAGGCCTTGCCAACAGGCCAGATCAATTTGTTAACGAATGACCAACTCTGGCAGGCACGCTGGACGTTTTTCCTCCATCTCTTTCCTCCCGGACAGTGACAATATGGATTAAGGAGCAAACATATTGGAGGCAAGTACTACCAATCTTAATATATAGTATAATTTATCACAAGAACACTTAATAAGGATTGGTGACAGGTAAATAGATGACTCAACTCTAAGACCGTTCAATTCTACGTATGTCAGTGACTGGAAGCAAACAATAAAATATGAATTTGTCTCTCAGTGTCACTAAGCATATGTTCTCCAAAAACAAAATGCCTGATGATTACTGCTCACACTGAAGCAAAACCTCTGAAAACTCTCTTATTTAGTGGAAAAGGTAACTGGACATTGGCTAATCACCCAGCTTTTATGTGACCCATTTTGGCTGTTTATTTTTCCAAGTAATTTAAATAACTGTATGAACAACTAATACCTAAGTACACTGAGTATTATACCATCTTAGTTCAAAAATATCCGAGGGGTTGGGGGTGCCTGTTCATTCTCTTTAATCCAAATATTCTCCCTAAAGTGGGGTGATAGAGACAGCTAAGCGTGGTGATGCCAAAGAGCCCCTGAATTAGTGGGGTTAAACTCCCCAGAGCCAAAGCACTCAGCCTGGTGTGTGTATTGGGGGGGGGGGGTACCCGCTCAGCCGTCGGCTCAACCTGAATGGTTTTCCACCATTCCGTCAAGAGTGAATGAAGAAAGGTCCTGCAAAATCCTTGAGTGAGGTCCTCCCTGTCTCTTCCCTGCCATCATAGGGGTTTCTGAAGATGACTGCAGGAGATGGCTATAGACCTGCGCTGTCAATTCAGGGTTTCTTGAAGAAGCAGGAAAGCTTTCTTGACATGTAGCCTGGACTTTCATCTGGCTTCCTCTCATCCTTCCTTGGGAAAAGATGGAAGACTTGCTGCCCTTGGGATCACAGAGCCTACCTACCGTAAAGGTATGGCATCCTGGGACACGGGAGGTCTGTGTGCGCATGTGTGCATATGTGTACATGCATGTGTGTGGTTTGTGTTGACCTAAAATAAGAAAAAAAAATGAAACTAAAACAAGAGCTGAAAGCAGGGAGGAAAATCCCAGATCTCTCTTACCATGGGTGTCACCCCCACCCCCCCCGAGCCCCGGGCCCATTTCTCTGTTCTTTATTCTTCCACTCATATGGGAGGAATAATCGATATTTCCTGAGTTAAGGAACAGAATCCAAATCCCTTTGTAAAAGTATCAGACACAAGACTTATAAGAGTGAAAATCACAATCACTGATGTCAAAAGACACGTTTGGAACCCCTGTGCATCTCTAACTCCCTGTCTCCCAGGTGCCCCCAGCAGCACCCTCAAGCCTTCCCCACCCCTATCTCCATGCAACTCCAACTTCGCTGAGCCACAAGCCATCGATGTAGTTAATTAATTACAATTCTGCCATGAATATCTGTTTCAGTCACCATCTCCTTCCTTGCTCAAAGACAGATGTGCTCTCTTCCCATTTTAAGGCAAAGCCCTCCCGGACTTTTAGGTTTTTATACTTCATCAATTCCTGCTAGGAAGCCAGTCCCAAGGGCTTATGGTGATTCAATCAGCACAGGAAGGTGCTTGCTGCAGCAAGATGCTAATAAGTGAGGAAGAAAGAGCCTCCTGGGGGAGAAGTGGCAGGAGCAGAGGCCGCCTGATTGGGGCCTGGGGGCAATGTCCCCCTTGCTCCCTTCCCTTCAGGCAATTGGGCTTAGGGAAAAAAATTAGAGTTGGGGAAGAAAAGCATGCCATCATATGAAAGAAACTACTACAACCCTTGTTCATAGTTAGAAGCTGGATTCACGGAGACCAGGGCTGTCAAAACTGACAGGTGGGTCAGTACTGCTACAGTGGCAGCACAGGGCCTGCCTGGAAGCACAGGGGCGAAATATCAGCGCTGTTACGACTATGGCCTTAGTTCGATTCCCAGCCAGGGAGCTGACCCATATGGTGCAGCAGACCTCTCCTGTCTCACCTGCTGCTCCCCTCAGCAGTGTACTTCAGTAGATACGCCTGTTCAGCTCCCCACTGTCTCTGGTGAGTTCTCTCACCCTCCCACCCCTGCACCTCTGGCCTACACCCCAGTTCTTCTACACAAAAATAAAACAATAAAGTGGTGGGACAGGGCATGCAGCCTGGCCAGGGCCAAGAGAAGACAGAAAGGAGTTGTCGGCTTGGGGGACAGGGAGGCCCCAAAGGACTCAGGCTGAGAGGAGGGTGAGGGGATTTAGGAGGCACGAGCAAGACAATGATGCAAGCAGATTGGCAGAAGAAGGGAAAGTTTTGAAACGCCAGCAGGTCCCTGTTTGTGGGCAATGGGCATGGGCGAAAGATGGAGGGCAGGAGCCAAGGTCAGCCATGGGCCCTCATGAGGACTGTCCCAGTCCTAGGGTGCCAGAGGCAAATGCACGACCTGTGCAGCATCTCATCTAGACATCTCTGTCCAAAACAAACCCTTTCTTTAACCCGAGACACTAAATATGTCAGCAGAACAAGCAGATCTCCTGAAATACACTGCCGAGGGGAGCAGCGGGCGAGGCAGGAGAGGTCTGCTGTGCCATGGGTCCCCTCCCTGGCTGGGGATTGAACTTGTGCTGCAGTGGCTATGAATGCTTCACAGTGTGGTGCTTAACTCCTTGTGCCAACAGGGAGGCCCCTCACTTGGGAACATTTTCAATGGAAATGTCTTAGCAAGAGGGCGTAGCTCTCCAGTTACACCATGCCCACCAGTCCTGCATCATCCTGACTTGAGCTAATTTAGTTTGCTGCCTGGGAGTATTAACCAGCCCCGTTTCCTCTTGTCGGCCTTTCCTCCTGCACACAGATGCCGTAGTACAGCCCAGACAGACCTGGAGCCCAGGCCTGCATGAACCACTTGACCACCTGGACCAGCTCACCCTGAGCAATGCCCCTCCCCCCACCACTCCCACTGTCCTGGGCCCACACTCACACGGAAGCTCCAAGACCAGGGCCACAAATGCCATTCTGGTGTCTATGTGACAGCTTATCACCAGTTTATGATTTGTTCAGTTTATATTCAGAAAAAAGTATAAAAAACTGTCTGATCCCTTTAAGAAATCACAGCATTCAAGAAGTTAAAAACTGCAGGGTGCCTGCTATGATGTTTTAATGTCATTTAAATCTTTTCTTTTCTGTACATCAGAGTTGCTTTAACAGCTCTGATTTTCAAATCTGGAAAGAGTAATTAGATCACTTCACTTCCCCAAAACGCTCCAGACTGATTAGGGAATAAAGTTGGCATTTCCCCCTCTTTTTCTTTCTTAAGCTCCCCACCCCCTGGCCTCTCTTGGGTCTCCTATCTTTGGCCTCAAGAGAATTTTTTTCCTTCAGTGACTACTTGGTGAAGTTCATGGATGTCCTTTCCTGAACAGGGTTCTTTTTAGCCTCCGCGTCAGGGCGTGGAGGAGAGAAGAAAACATTGCAAAGGATGCTGTGAAGTAGGCGTCATTATCTTGATAAGACACACACTCAGAGAAGGTATACCCCTGCCCAAGGTCACAAAATTAGCCTCTGGACTTGAGCCAAGTTCACTGAAGTCTAAACAGGCTCTTTCTTCAACTCCATGCAGCCCCACTAAGTAAAGGCAACACCAGAGCCACATGCCTAGAGGACCTCAGAGTCACGAGAGGAAGGACAGGGCTCACAGGGAATAGAGTCCGGGGTGGGGCGGGGCGGGGCAGAGGGTGGGTGGGGAGGAAAAAGAAACCCTGTTGCATCTTTGCAGAAAGGATCTCTTCAGACCTGGACCCTCAGCTTGAGCACAGGGCCACTTGAGCCCAAGAGAGCATCACACACAGGTCATATGGATCATGGAGAGGTGCTGGCCCACTGCAGACCAGGAAAGATGCAGAAACGGGGGTGCCTACCTCCTTCAAACTCTGTCTGGCAATTCCCCGAGGTCTCGTTCAGGCTCTCCTCCTCATTGATGATGATGTTCTCAATGTCCTTCATTGTTAAGTGGTCCCGGAAGGCATGATAGAGGATGTGCTTCAACTCTTCCAGAGTTATCCTTTGCATGTCGAACTGTGGAGAGAGAGGGGGGGGTGAGAGAGTGTTGGGAGAACTTATCTTGGGACATGAGCAGCAAACCACAAAGCTCCTCTAGGGAAACCTGTCCCAGCTTTCAGTCAGATGAGCAGTTTTCCAGCATGTTCCTCTCCAAGCATACTGTGAACTTGCAGGGACTTACTGGGAATACAGTGAGTGTAACATATCCCCCTCAACTGAGACTCCTGGAGAAAAAAATGCCACCTGCTCGTGTAGTTTCCAACTCATCCAGCCATCTGCTGTCACCCCTCCACACCTCGTGCGCTTTGGAGTTGTGTCGCACTTCAGACAGTACATATGTCTCTAGAAAATGCATCAGCTCCAAGAAGCCAGTCATCTCCATTTAGAATGGAGAATGAATTTTTTTCTAACGAATCTTAAGAACGAGTCTTGTTCTAACAAGATGAAATGCAAGTTCAAAGTAATGTTTATGAGCAAGAGCAGCTGATGGGGAGAGGTCCCACTGTAAGCTCGGCGGACTCCCACAAGGACATCACACTTTCCCACCTAGTTCCATCAGGTGTGGTTGTGTGTCTTTCTTAAAGACAATGACAGAATCACATATGCCACATCCAATGAAAAGCATTAAGAGTTACTGTATAATTTATCATCCATTCTTTCCCTCTGATCCAAGACCCGTATGCTCTACAGAGGGGCTGTTCCTTCACTCTGGGTTCCAGAATGAGGAAAAGTAGAGAAGACATTGCCTTATTCCAGTGAGGAAAAGTAACGTGAGGCTATATGCCCTGTGTGGTTACTAGCCAGAGATGGTGCCCTTGTGTCAACACAATGTGACTTGGTGTAAGTCAACCATACACAAGGGAATGTGGAGGGTTGAGGTGTGACTATAACAAGAATTCCAGCATGGGGTACACCATTCTGGAGGTTTGGGCAGTGGCACGTGGAGGCTGAAAAGATAACAGACCGCTTTACACAGTAGCAAAGCACTTGGTAAAATCATTGCTTATGATAATCAGGGGACAGATATATATTGAATGAATCTGTGGCTTTGGGTTAACACTTTGCGAAACAGCATATATATTACAGGCATGACCAGAAAGAGATGAACCTGAGAAAAAATTGGTTGGTCAGGAATAAGGCAACTGAAAAATTCCTGGTTTTGCCAGATTGAAAGAATTAGTTGTTTTTCATGTCCAACTAAGAAGACATAAAATTGAGGTGTGCTTTAAATAACAATACAGGCCCACTACAACAAATAAAAAACATTCCTTGTTAAACGCTCTGAATATGTTAAGTGAATCTCCCAGGAAGCTGGTAAATTTCGAAATAGTTGTGGCTTAACGTGAACCATGTGGATCAAGCTTAAAATAACACACAGAAATCTGGGGCAATTTCCAGGCGGCAGAACCTTAATTAATTAAGGCATATTCTTCACCCCCAGATCTGTCCAACAGGATTTCAGAATTGCTCTAAGTCTTCACCTGCTATAGGTGTCTCAGTCTTTGCTTTATGGAGGGCAATGATTTTGGCGACCAGCTCACCCCATTCCACCTCTAAATGCTGATTGTGTCTGGGCTGGGGGTGATTCATGTTTTTAGTTCCTACATCTCCAGATTAAGAGGAGCCACACCCAGACAGAATCATGAAATCTAGAAATTAAGTCTTAGGTTGTAGTTGGACTTTGGCGTGTCTCCATTAGGTTGGCAGTGAGTATATATATTGTATAGTCAAGGAAGGGAAATAAAATATCCATGATCAAAAGTGTGGACTGTAACAGGTAATACTACTTCAAATCATTTGTTTCCCCTTCCAGTAAGAGAATTGCATCTCCCTGCTCGCTGACATCTGACTTTGGCCAATTAAATGAGAGTGAGAGTGACATAATGGAGGCCCAAGCAGAAGCTCAAGACCATTGTTTGTGTATCGGGCCATTTCTCTGTTTGCTTCGACCACGAAAACACACCTACAAATATAGAGGCTGCTCCTTCATTTGAGGTCCTGGAATGAATACAACACAGAGCTAACCCACAAAGGGCATGTAATTTGAGTGAGAAATAAACCCTGCTGTTGGCCACTAAGACTCAGGGATTTCTGTAGTATCACTTATCCAAGAACAAGCACAGAAATCAACATGTTATGTTCGTCTGGATCATGATGAAAGAAAGTTTTAGACATTTTCCTTTCCCTACTTTCCTTGTAAAGCAATTCCTACCTTGCTTTAAGTATGCCCCTTGCTCTAACAAATTAAACTGAGTTACTGAAATTTGATGGAAACCTCAGTGACTCATGTTCAAAGCCATTTATATGAGTAAGAGCAACTGAGGGGAGGGTGAATAAAGTGAATGTTTTCTCCATCTCAGTTTATTGCCTATAAAAGTACATTTTGTGATACGCGCAGGGCTGAGTCGTGGAATAACCTCCCTTTAGAATTGATAGGGGTTCACATGGTTGTTAGCCCTGGTGGTAGGAAAAAGCTGGTAAAATGTCTGGGAGGGTCACAGATCTCATAGATGAGAAAGCTGGGACCCCCTGCCTTGGCGAAGGAGAAAGGATAGGCGTTAAGGGGACTCTGAGAAAATGAGTAACCATCTCCAGGAAGGTCACTTGAAGGACTGGAGAGCCTGGAAAAATTCTGGCCAGCTGAGAAACTGCTAAAATTCAAAATTAGGTGGAAAGAGTTGGCAAATCAGATGGTAAAAAGGGAAGGCAACATTCAGATTCTAAAAATATATAGTTTTCCTTTTATTCCACTATATGGATACTCATATTTAAACAAAATTAGCTGAGTAGAATTCCATGTTTTGGTTTTTTTTTACATTGTCAGAATCACCATAATACAATATGCAGACAATGCCAGCAAGTATTTCTTTCCTAATCATCAGTCTCTTTAGCCTTTTTTATTTTTCTTGAGCCTGTTTTGGAATTTGATATTTTTTTAGAAAACCAGTCAAAAGATTTTCATCATTACTTATATGTAACTATGCGCAGTAGTCCCAAAATTTTAAATTTCTCTCAGTACTTCTTATAACCCATTTTACATTTATCATGTTATTTGATTTTCTTTCTTCTAGGTTTGCTACTCATTGTTATTCTGCTTTCAGTGGTTCCCAGTGAATGATTCTACTCTGTATGTCTCCTGTTGTTAGGGATGTAAGGAGTCTTCCATTATAGTAGGGTCTCTGTAGGGTCAATCACACACACACAAAATGATCTTTGTTATTTAATTTCTGTAGCCTTACAATTATAATCTGCACCTTCTACAACCTTATTTCTGGGGGATGTCTTGATATATCAAAGGCCATGGGTAATACTGCCATCCTAATAGTTTGTAAACAAGACTATTCTTTAGTACCAAAGATTTTCTAATTCAACAATAGTAATTAAGGTTGACTCCACACCAGACACTGGGATGGAAATACAAGAGTGAGCAAGAGACCAAGCCTGCTCTCTACGGCAAGAAAACGAGAGATGGTAATTCAGCGTGATAGACACTGCAAAATGGAAGCACAGAAAGCTTGGAAAACCTTGGAGAGTGGGATAGGGCCCCAGGCTTACACATCCCTAGAATCCCTTTATCTGAAGAATCTGGAAACACTAACATGAAAAGATATGCCACCACCCCCCATGTTCATTGCTGCATTATTTACAATAGCCAAGTATGGAGACAACCTTAGCGTCCAGTGATGGATACTCGTGTCTCCTTGTCTTTTGTCTACAAATCCTTTAGCCATCCTACTCTTAACTATTCATACTGGTGATATCTTTCCATTGATTAAATGTATTACTGAAGCCATCGTTTCTGAGATACTCAAATTCAAGAAACTATAGTACATTTTTCATCCTTACATATGACAAGAAAATATATGTACCTTAACTTCCCTACCTCTTAACTGACACATTTACAACTTTGTTGTAAGTTAGAGTTGAGATTTATTATGATATTTTCTATATTTGCATCTTTTTCTAGAATGGCATTTGGCTTCTGCATTTAATTTTGCGACAAAATTTATAACTACCACTGCTACTTCATTATGTTTAATTGATTTCATTGTTCACTTCATTTGTCTATGACTGTCCCAAATGGAGTACCTGATTTTCATGCAAATTTCTGCTAGAGAACTTTTAAAAAGAGTTTGATGATGAAACATTCATGAACATTACATTTTCTGAGTTCTTAAAATCTGATAATACCTTTTCTTCCCCTCTCCTCTGATAGACAACTTAGTTTGCTATAAAATTCTAGAATAGCATAAAATTTCCCTTCAAAGCTCCATTGAAAAAAATGCCAGCTCCTTCTGTTGTTTAATGTGGGGGAGGAGCAAAGAGCTTGGCTTGGCTGTCAGCCTAAGATTTGACTTGGATGATCGTTTCATTTTTTTCTTCCAGGCAGGAGCAGGAGTATTTCATTGTCTTTGAAATTTAAAAAATGTTTTCCATGCAGTGTTAAGCTATATGTTTTTGCTTAACTGGAATGTTGGAGGAGGCATTTGAATTTTTATACCAATGTCATTTTCTTCCTCTTGACTGTTTCCTGACAATTGTCTTTCTCCTGCTCTAGCTAATAGATTTCTTCCTCTGCAATACAAATTAGTCTTAATTAGATATCTACTCATTGTTTTCACGTTTTTCATCTTTCCTCTAATAATTTTCATCTCTTTGTTTTGTATTTTGCAATATTCCCTTTTTTTTTTTTGGCACTGCCTTATTCAGCATCTACTATCTCTAGCAAAGATTTTAATGTTGCAAAAAGTCATTTATGTTCCTTCTACTCTCTTATTCCTTTAGCTAGCTCCCTTTGTGCCCTCATCTGTTATGGTTGTTGAGATATATATATATATATATATATATATAAAATCCCAATTTATATAAATATAAAACCCCAAATCTCTTGTGTTGCTTTTAAAGATTAAAATATTAAAGAATATCAAATAGGTATCTTGTACAATTTTTAACTGATTCACTCTTCTGATCTATGCTCCTCTCTGCATCTCTTTTCCTTCATTATGTTAAAACACAGTTAAGCCAATGCTAGAGCTGCGGGTTGTTTCTGTTTAGGTAGAGGTGAGTGCAAAGCAAGCAACCCATATGCAGGACTCGCCGAAGGCAGAAGTGGGTGCGATGGTTCAGCCCCACGTTGCCTGGTTGGCTGGGGTTTGTGTTGAGTGTGAGGAGCTGTGCACATTTGAAGATCAGGCAGCAGCTGCTGCAGCCATTCCCCAGGTGCTGGTTTGTGGACCGAGGGCACATCTTGCTCTTAAGGTGGGAAGGTTGCTGCTGTTCATCCTGGATTAGTCTGGCACAGTGTTTCTAAAGTATCTTCCCTGGGCCATCAGTACCAGCTGCACCAAGAAGCCAGTTAGAAATGCAATTTCTCCAGTCCACCCAGACCAACTAAAGCAAAGGTTTTTAGGTGAGTCCCAGCAAGTTGTATATAACAAGTCCTGTGGGGGATTTGCTACTACCTCAAGGCTGTACAAAAGTACATGAAGGTCTAGAACAGAAAGGAGACCTTCTCCCAGCCCTTGCTCTCCCCCATATGGCTGTCCACCATGGGGCCGAAACATCCCAGGCCTTCCTGCTCAGTGCTCCACCTCATGCTGGGAATTACAGTTTCTAGACAGAGGACAGGGCATAGGGAACTGGAGGCACTGTAGCTCTGGCGGGCAAAGATAATCTCCCAGGATCCCCTCCAGTTCTGACTTCTGGGCAATGACTGCATCTGGGAGGAGGTGTCACCAGTGGAGGAGAGTCAAAAGATTTCTCCTGTCCTGGGCTGATTCTGAGGGTAAACAGTATTAACTGCAAGCTGGTCCCCCTCAGTTCACCTTCCTCCACCAGTTCAGGGACCTTTAATGGAGGTGGCATCAGTGCCTTGCGCTTCCCAGAACTCTTGCTTCTCTTCCGACTGGGGGCTATTTTTGTTCTTCACTGTGTCCGCCAGCAGATGAGCCCTCTGAGGGGGCGCACTGCCTCTTACAGTGCTCGCTGCTAGTCCCGCACAGAGCATGGCCTCAGCTGGAGGCAGAATAAACCTGCTGATGAATAAGCAGGAATCTTCCATTAGTTCCAGAGCACGGTCCTTCTTACTTGATGTTTCCCCCAAAGTCTGTGAGGAGCTTGAGAAGAAGCCCCCCATGCAACAGGAATTCCATGTTCCGATTCGGTGCCATTTCACGGTGGAAAAGCAGAGTAATTGAATGTGTCTTCCTGCTGAGAGAGGCACCTCGGGGGTGCCTGGTCTCCAGTCATGTGCCGAATTCATAATAGGATGAAATGACTGGCCACTGAATGGACAGAGCCCTGTGAATTCTTTGTGTCCATTCTTCATCCTGTCACATGCAGAGACTGGCTCGGCTGGGGGCCACATCTTCCCTGCCCAGATTCTAGGTGAACTGAACTCATTTCAACTTTCACAGAAGTTGTGGAATTAATTTGATGACATAGTTCTTTCTACTCTGGACAGAGGAGGGCTGAATAGGCCTGGAATGCAGCCCGCCTGGGTTCTTTGCTCTGCCCGCCTATAAAAGGCATCACCCTATCGCGAGCACCGCCCAGAAGATCAACGGGTCAGTGCTTCTCAAGGAAGGCTTGGACTTGGTTACAGTTTGCCACGGTAGGAATCCCCAGACTCTGGGTCCAGCAAACAGGATTTGGGGCAGTGAGATTCTCACCCACAGAATTGAGTACTCACCTGTTGATCTTTGTGCAGCCTAAGACCACAGCCATTTTCTAACCAGGCACTGAGCATCGACGTGGCATGGCCACATGGGGCCATTAGATCTGAGATGTCTCCTGCTTGAACCTTCCCTTTCAGCTGAGCCCCACACCATGGGCAATGCGGCCTCGCTCTCTACTGGACAGACCCCATGGGTCCAGGTGGAAGTATGCGAGACACCAGCATGATAAGAGCGATGTCCAGAGTCCTTTCTGAGCCCAAGATTCTCCCCACGAGAAGAATTAAGCAGTGAGATGGAAAGCCAGGCACTGTGAGGCCCCCCACCATGAGCAAAGCACAGATGCACCTGGGGTTCCGGACAAGGCCGGCAAAGGTTCTGAGAAATAACAGTGGTGCCAGGCTGTGATGGGCCCACTTGGACTCGTGTGTGTTCCTCCTCCCTGAGGTGGGGGATGAGGACAAAGGAGAAGAAGTCTGCTGTATCCTTTAGCTCCACCGGGAAGCAGTTCAGGTTAGCACAGGGCTTGGGGGCTGATATATGGCTCATTCCCCCTGGAATAAAGTGGTGACTCAGAAAGAGAGAAAAACCCACAGTGACACCCAAGCCAAGATCAAGCACTACGTACTGCCATAGCCTGCAAGAGATCATCCACTAACTACAAGACTATGGCATACACAGGTGGCTCGGAATGTATGGCTGACACTGGAAAGCTCTGACCTCTGGAGAAGATTCTGCATTACTCTAGAAGCAGGGAGGTGTTCTGCCTGCTCATGTTACCATCCTGGCCAGACTCTCCTGGGTCTCAGACCCCAGCCCTCACCTGCCTCTCCAAAGTGATGCTCCCCATTCCTCTCCAAAGGCGACATACAACAGGGCAGGTGGGAAGGGAGAGCTCCGTGAGGTGTGCGTGCATTTGTTCCTACCTCCGCTGTCACCTGCCAAGGCTTCTTCAAGGGTGGCAGCCCCCCCTCAGAAAGTGGCCCCAGAGTGCCTCCTGTGCCACATTTCTTACAGCACATGGCCCCATGGTGAAACAACTGTCTCCACAGCCCCCGAGGAAAGGCTGGTCTGACGCACATGCTGGCATGGTACCGTCAGATCCGGGGTCACTGTGGCACGTGGCTTTTGCCTTGTCACAGAACCTAGGCTGCACCTAAGATGCACTTCACGATCACACATGGGTGGTATTAGGGCTCACGTTTCAATGAGCCCGTCAAATGAAGTTCCACCAGTACAGAGAACTTCCTTGGAGCCATGTCCGTTGATGGGTCTTCTGGCTGTGGATCTGGGAAAGGATGTAGCCAGGCCAGACTGTTCAGATGCCAAAAGCCTAGTTTCTAGCCCAACAGTCTGACAGAGGTAGGACAGGTTAGATACAGGGGAGCTTCATCTGGGCCACATAGAGAGGCAGCCTCATGTGAGCCTCACAGGGTTGCTGCCCAAGAAGGCATGGGCTACCTTCTGCCCAGTTTACAGTTGATGCTGGAGTCAGAGAGCGTCAAAGATAAGAACCACAGGAATGAGACATATGATTTCAGATTTAGCTGAGTCTTCTGTGCACATCTGTTTTGCTCCCTCTATGCCCAGACACAGGGTCTGCTGCTTTCATCTGAACTTGGATTTGGGAGTATGTTCTCCCCAGTGCTGCTGGCAAACTGTGCTGGTTGCATTCCCCTGTGCAGGAAGGAGTCAGAGGCCACACCCAGACTCTGTGGCTGTGATATTTATCTGTATGCTTTTCCTTCAGCTATTTAACAAACATATATTGAGAACGCCCTTCATGTTAGGCACTGGGGATACATCAGTGAAAGAAACAGACAATTTCCTAGCCTTCTGGAGCTACAGCACAGCTGGGGAGACAGAAAATACACAAAGAAACAACAAGGACATCAAGTGATAGAGGGTGAAGGAAGGAGGCTGGGGTTGTTGGCAGATGAGATTTTAAACAAGGATGTAGGGGAAGGCCTCCTTGAGAAGGTGCCCTTTGGCAAGGGCATGAAGTTGGTGAGGGAGGAGGTGTGGCTCTTTGGAGGAAGGATCTTCCAGGCACAGAGAAAGCAAGTGTCTAGGCCACCAGGCAGGCACCCGCTTAGCAGACAGGAAAGCCAGTTAAAGGGTGGGGCAATCAAGCAGAAATTGACTGTAAGTCTAGATAAGTAAATGGCGCTCTGACTGGGGTGATTAATGGAATGGGGTTGGCTTCACCCTGATTCTTCCTTCAAGGACCTTTCTAGATACTAGCACTTGTTCTAAAACCAAGTGCCAGAGCTGGAGGGCACAACTTTCTATATTGACCAAGTCCGACTGTGAAGATCAAGAGAACATTTCTCCTTTTACACTTGGAAAGCAACATACCAAAGTGCATTCTCTGGGGTAAAACTAAAGATAAGCTTTCTAAACACAGCACAAAGGTGAGGTCCATTAGTGGTTCTCTGCTCCCAATTTCAGCTCCATGATGATTGCAGCCTTTGAATGAAATAAGAATTCATTTGTGTCTCAGCCCTCTCCACCAGCTCCATCCATCTTGGGGAGGATGAAGCTGAGCAATCTTCAAAGAACAGTTATTTCTATCCACCAGGAAGTGGGCTTTTGGTATGTTGAATAATGGCCCTGAAGATACCCATATCACCACCTGAGGAACCTGTGAATTTGCTCCCTTCTGTGGGTAAGGACTTTGAGATGGGAGATCAACCTGGATTATCTAGGTGGGCCCTAAATGCAGACAGGAAAATGACAACCTTGGTTTCTCTTCAGATACTGCTACCTTATTGCTCTGTGACCCAAAGGAAGTTACTAAACTTCCCTGTCCCTACTTTTCCTTTATGAAATATAGAGACAGTGCTATTTATATCATAGGGCTACTGCGTAGCATTCGAAAATGCATAGTTCCTTGTATTTCATACATTTTGCTTTGTTTTGTTGTGGAGGGTGCATGAAAAGCTATTTGGAACTCACTGTTTGCTTAGTTATCATAGCGATAAGACTCAACCAACACCTTAATTCCAAGTCCAGAGCTCTTTCTTAACACCTTAGTTGGAAACTGTTAGTCCTTCCAGAAAAGGAGATTAATCAGTTGAGTTTCCCATATGAGTAAATGCAGAAAGGGGTCGAGAGCATTTGAATGGGTGGTTGATAAACATGTCCTGTGTGCAGGGCTCAACAGGCTCAACCTCGGGCAGGTGCTAGAGTAGCCACTGACTAGCTGAGTGTCCTTAGCAGGCCACCTAGCGACTGAGATCCATCTAATAGGTGAAAGTAATATTAAAATACAGTAGTGATGAAATAGCAGTGATGATACCAGTAAAACCTGCCATACCATCCCATAGATATTTTGTGAATATCAAATAAAATAAGGTGAAATATTTGTAATGAAAAATGCCAGGTAATACAAATATGAGAGGCAACTGTGATAGGCCTATTAATGACGTAATCTTCAATCTCCTCTGTATTTAGGTTCAGAGTATTTATCTGTGCTCAGGTTGATGGATGACGTTGGCCAACACGTAATCCTGTCCATGAAGAGTAAGATTTAAGCCTTCTGTGTCTAAAGCATATCTGCTCTTTTTCTCATTAAAGGATGCCATTCAGCTTTTTAGGATTCTCTTGACAGCTTTCATCTGGCATGCAGCAAAGAAATAGGATGAGATGTCACTGCATTACTTGTCTCATTCTGGAGTGTTCCTTTCACCACACCCATGATCTTAAACAAGGAATTCATAGCAACTATCTTCAGATAAAAAGGAAAGTCATTTGAGGGTGGGATGGGGCAGGAACCAGTGTAAACCTACATAAGGAAACATAAATCCGATTCACCTGGGCAGAAGTGATGGCACTCTGGACTGACCTGGATTCTGATGCTCTCTTAGTTATGGGTACTTGTTCAGAAACAAGGTCACAGAAGCCAAGGCGACCTGCTGGAGACCCTCAATTGTCTCCCTATTGCTTTTATCATAAAGTCCATATTCTTCAACAAGTGCTACCATCATAGGGCCTTGCCGTCTTGTCCAGTCTCATCCCTTCCCTCTAGAACTGAGCCCTCCCCAGGCCCACCATCCTGAGCTATGCAGAGGCTGCCACATGCATGAGGTTTTCTGTCCTCTCTGGGCTCTGCTCACCCCCTCTCTCTGGATCAGCAATCTCTGACTCATGCCTTCCTCCAAATTCCTCTTTGGGCCTCAACTTCTCTGACATTCCTTTGCAAGCTTTCTTGAGCTCCCTGAAGTTGAATATGCTTCCCTTATCACATGGCCCATGTTATTCTACACCTAGCTTAATTGCAGCACCCACGATGGTGTATGAAAACTGCTAGCTGTTTTGTCCACTAGACTGTATAATCTTGAGGGTAGAGACATATCCCACGGGCAGTTTAATCTCCACAGTACTTAGCAAAAGTTAGCCCTAGAGCAATATTTGTTGAAAGGAGAGCATTTGTCTTAAGACATGGGTGAACAATCAATGCATCAAGGAAAATCCCCATTCATAAAAAGAAACCTGTAAGCCAATGGAAAAAAAAATTACAAAATGGGCCATGATCACATAATGATGCTAAAACAAGAAGAGTAAGGTGCATTCCAGTGACAGCTATGGGACTTCAAGAATGGTATATATGGGCTGGAAATGGATGAAGAACAGAAAAGGTGACCAAATAGAGGCTAATGAATCACAAGATCAAAATCCAATGGGCCTAGGCTGGCTGAAGAATGGAGACAAAATAAGTAAATAGAAGTGATAGGAAAGAAGGGAAATAGGACTGTGTTCCTTCCGTGCTACAGAAATACTACCATGAATTGTTCAAAATTGAGAAAATAAGATACTTTATCCTGATACGGAGAAGTGAAAACTACAGTAGCCTTGACCCAATTTTGGTTCCTTGAGGAAACCCCACATAGCACAGAGACCTCTTTCTTCCAGGAAATAATCAGACAAGAGTCCAAGGTCAGGTCCATGACCTTCTGTTCATGAACCAGATCTCACATACAGACTGTGTTAAGCCATCTGCCCCTTTGTTTTGGTAACTGGAACACGAATAAGTATGTGGGAATGTGGCACCACACTCTGTTTTGGTAACCAGATCACAAACACGGCACTTGGGGAAGCCACAGACCTTCTGTTTTAGTAACAGATCTCAAATCAACATGTGGCTGAGCTGTACGGGCCTCTGTTTGGTAACCAGATCTCTAACACGGCACACGGGTAAGTCATGCTTCCTTCTGTTTGCCTCACCAAATCACAAATACATGTGGCTAGGAATGACAACTCTGTATTTTAAGTAACCAGATCACAAACACAGAACACGGGAAAGAGGTAGAACTTTCCAACTTAGGAAGCAGACAACAAGCTCAGGCTCGGATTATGCCCCTTCGATAAGCAGATCACACATATGGCAGCTGGCCCTGCCAGTGAGATCACAAACAGAGCACACGGCTAAGCTAACGGATCCAATTAGGCAGCCCAGCCTCATCTTTTAAAATTTTATTTGTTGCCTATGAAATTTTAATTAGCTATAGAACAACAAACATTTTATAGAAACAAGATAACAGAGGCCATAAAATCACCAGCTTCATCTAAGCACTTAAAAAGGCAGGTTGAGATCATGTAGAGGAACTTAGGAATGTGAAGGGTTCTGGAAAAAGCACAACAACCCCCCTGACTTGGTGATATGAAGGCACAAGAGCAGCAACAGGATGGGCCAAGGACACCCCAAGGGGAGTTCTTATGCCAGTGTGGATCATCACCTGGGAGAAAAGCTGGCTGTTACAGTCTGAACTATCCCAAAGCAATGATTCACTCCCCACGCTTCGGTCATGTGGAGCATATGCCATGTGCTTGCTCTGGGTATCAGCTGTCAGTGACGTGGCATGAGCAAAGGCAGCCACACGTACCCTCTTGAACCATCGCAATGAGATTTTTTAAAAATTTCTGCTGCTTTGAACACATGCAAGACGGACCCAAACCCAACTTGCACTAGAAGCAGATTCGCCCAGCTGAGCCCCGCCTAGACCAGCTGACCCTCAGCTGACATGCACACCATGAACCTCTGGGTCAGTGCTTCTTGTTGAAGCACCTCCCTGAGGTCTGCAGTGGTTTGGTGCAATCATTGTGTGACATAATCGTTATGTTTGGGACATCCAAGGACAAAAGGAACCACATGAGAGAAGCAGAAAACACCACGAAGGAAAAGACCATGCAGCCGACATGACTCCAGAGTGGAAGTCAGGCCAACAGAAAACGAGAGAAGAAGAGCTGACCCAGTGTCACTAGCTCTCCCCTTCATGGAGAAGCAGCCCCACAGAGATGAACGTGCCCTGATGGACGTGCCCACGCTTCTGGCTCTCTCCGTGCTAGAGAAATGTCAGCGCGCTGAGACTCATCCTCGTTTATGACAAATTCTACTCTGTTATCTTTCTTTAAGCTAATAATGGGTCTCCTGGAGGAAATGAACCAACTTTTCAAGCTATGAAAAGGATTCAAGACACCAAAATTGCAAGAGAACCAAGCACTCTGGAGACATTTAAAACATATATGCATTTGAAAAATATTTATAGGAAGTAAAAGTACATTTCTCACAGCAATTTCTTTGGTAATAAGGAACTCTGGTGTTCATATATACATACATTTGTTTATTAGATAGAAACACGTTAGTATATAAGAAGTAAGGTTTTAAAATCTAACAATGTCACGGCAGAAATGACAACAGAAACAGTAACAAGCAGGCCTCAGTGATTCAGATGACAAAATAAATATCATTAGCTCTGACAGGCAGAAAGAAGAATTCAGGGGTGAAAAGCGTAAGAGAGGAGCTGATAGATATGAAGGACATAGAAGGGAGATAGATAGAAAATCATTACTTTCCTAAAGAAGGACCAAAAAGAGACAGAACAGAAGCAATAACCAAAAAATATTATAACAAAAAAAGCACTTTTTAAAAATTTAATGCTCCAAATCTTTAGGGCTTATTGTTAGCCAGGTGAAATAGTTTGAGAGACATCAACACGTAGACATAACTTGATGATGTGTTTGAAATTCAGGAATGAAGCAAAAATCCTGCAAAGCTCTTGAAATAAAATCTGGCTAACTACAGGTATGAAAACAAGTTTTCTTGGACATGCTTGTGTAACTCCAAACTCCAAGACACAGTCACGAGGTATCACTGACTTTTTAAGTGGAATGGACTTTTACTTAAGAATTGGATACCTGGTGGGATTCCATTTCATTTATAAAGGCAACAGAACATAAATCAGCAATGCAAGAGCTTGGACAGCACCTTCCTGGACAACATATTTAAAAGGCACATCAGCCCACCACGAGATAAATCAAAATGTAGAGTTCATGAATGGGGAAAGCATGGTATAAAAAAACTGTTTCTGAGAACTAAACCATCCAAATCCTAAATATAACTTAAATGCTGTAAATATGAATATAGAACAAAATACAAATAAGGTGTTTTTTTTTTTCTTAAAAGGGAACATGTAATATGAGAAACCAGTAATTTAACCATAATAAGTAGATCAAAATCCTACTTTGCACCAAGATCAAAAATTAGGCAGGAAGGGAAGAAGGGAGGTAAGTACTAATTTCTTTATTTAAATGGGGGTAGAGATTTTATTTAACTGCACTGGTTGGTAGATTAATATTGGATGATTTTAACAGAAATGCCCTTAGCCTTTAATAACTGTCTTCCCCAAATTTTCTTCTGTAGAACAGTCTTTAGAAGCGAAGTCTTTTAAAAATCCCAGAACTGTCATGGTAAATACAAATGAGAAATTTGATTTCCTTATTGGAAATGAAAAATATAGTTAGTATTAATGTTTCTGAGCAGACTTGCAGTTAACAGATCAGTTTAACTCTTTTCATCTGATATTTGCCAATCACTAAAGCAGGAACATCTCTCCCCAGGTGACACCACTAGATGCTGAGGTTGTCCCCAACATCCATCCTGTCCAGGTGGGCACATGACACATTTTGGACCAGACATACATGCCATGATGCCCACTGAGGGTCCCTGGGAAGCTTTCTGTCCTTCTGAAGAAAGGCCACCCTAGGAGGCCTCTCTTTTTTTTTTTTAAGATTCATTTATGCATACAAGAGCTGGGGTACAGGCTAGAAGTGTGGGGGTGAGGGGATTCACCAGATACAGAGTGGGGAGCAGAACAGACAGATCTACTGAAGTACACTGCTGAGGGGAGCAGCAGGTGAGCCAGGAGAGGTCTGCTGTGCCATGTGGGTCAGCTCCCTGGCCGGGGATCGAACTTGCACTACAGTAACTGCAGATGCTTCACAGTGCTGCACCTTAACCCCTTGCACCACCAGGGAAGCCCAGAGGCCTCTCTGTCAACACTACTGAGAACACCTGTGGTGTCCAGAACACCTACAACCATCTTGCCACCAGCTTGAGTGACAGTGTCCTGGTTATCACCCTATGTTACCCTCCAACCACCTGTATGCATGTGGATTCTGTGGTCTAGAAAGGACATAGTGAACACAGGTTCTTTGTTCTAGAAACTTCTTTGGAAGGGCTCGAAAACTGGAGTCACAAGCACTGGGATCGAATGGTCTGAAGGTCCTTTCTCTCACCAGTCTGGTGATGGAGCCAGGAGGGTTCTGAGACTAAGATGTTATCCACCTGAGCATCCTCCTGGCCTGGACACCACTGGATTCTTGGGTTTCTCAGGGGATACCCGGTGTGGGTGTCCCAGCAAACAAACCATAGGGGTGCCTCACAGTCTTTCTGACCTGGCACTGATGTCAGGCAGCATCACTTCACTTCTACCTCATTCTGGTGGCTACAAGTGACATCCTCACCAGATTCGAGGCCTGGAAGGTGGGCCCAGCCGTCTGTGGGAGGGCAGCTGCGGTCATGTCACAGAGATCAAGTCTCAGTCCTGTGGCCAAACTTCTGAGCAGACCTGCAGTTAACAGATCAGTCTAACTCTTTTCATCAGATATGAAAAGAGGACAAGATTCTAATTCAACCCTAAAGCTTCTCAACTCTGAACTTCTGTTTTCTGAGATATTTTCTCACCCTTTGAGCCAGTTCTCATTTGGTGTTTTTAATGCCTGCAGGAAAATCATTGTAATAGAAATAAACAGCTATTAATATCCTGCAGCTCTGTGTGTGGAGAAAATTGTCCATTGTACTGTGTGCTGATGCAGAAAGCAGACTTCCAGGTAAAAGAATCCCAAGGCCTGATCTGATTCTTCTTGGGTAATTACTGAACCTCTCATAGCTGAGCCTCAGTGTTCCTATCTTTAAAATGGGAGTAACAGTACTAATAGAGTCATGAGGAGAAAGTCAACTAGCACTGTAAAGTGCCTATTGTTGGCCCTGGCACAGAGAAAATGCTTGATAAATAGTAGCCCTCACTGACAGTATTTTTTTTTAAGATTTATTTATGTGTATAAGAACTGGGGTACAGGCCAGAGGTGTGGGGGATGAGAGGATTCACCAGAGACAGCGTGGGGAGCAGAGAAGAACAGGCAGACTGACTGAAATACACTGTTGAAGGGAGCAGTGCAGGCGAGGCAGGAGAGTTCTGCTGCACTACGTGGGTTCCCTCTGCAGCCGGTGGCAGGGATCGAACTCGTGCTGCAGTGGCTGTGGTTTACTTCATAGTGTGTTGCTTAACCCACTGCGCCACCAGGGAGGCCCCTCACTGACAGTATTTTACCACTGCATGTGCGATGGTTTGGAGAAAAATCACATTAAGGATATATACTTTCTATATTTTACTAAAAAGTGTGTGTGTGTGAGGTATTTATTGGAATAATCCCCTCCTCCCTGAAAGAATCTTTCAAAACCAAAAAATATCAGAGAAACATCTGACACAAAATGATAGCTGAGGGATCTCCAATGTCTTAGTGGAGAAATTTTACCAAAATGGAAATTCCTCCAAACTGAGGTAAACAACAAACGGGCTATTTGGGAAGGAGAGCAGGCAAGGGCTAGGGGCATGGAAGGCTAGGGGAGGGCATGATTCCCAAGACAGAAGGGCAACCACGCTCCAGAGGATGACTGGAAGGGGGTCATAGGGCTCCCCAACCCAAAGACAGCTGCTCCCCCCCCTCTCTCTGGGACTCTTTGACCCCTGCCTCTTTCTGCTTCTCTGTCACACGGCGGGAATCGGCTCTGCACAATTGGTCAGTTTGTGCCAACAAAGACTAAGTGGAATCACCACGGCCACTTCTGACCATGCCAGCACGTCTTCTGGTCACCACCCCACTGTCCTGGCTGTGACAGGAGAGATGCGCGTAGGGGGCCTGGGGTGGGCTGGGTATGTCAGTCCCACGTCTGCCTCCAAGGACTGGGTTTGCTGTCTGTAGTGTGTGGAAAATAGCAGTGAGCAAGGCAACTCGGATGATTCGAGAAAGAGATGACTGCTGCCTACAGGGCTACCAGTGGCTCTCCTGAGGGGGCACAGGGGGCCCTGTACTGACCTCAGAGCTGACTCCGATTATCTGGGTGTCCCTTCCACATTCCCTGCTCTGATGTTGACAACTGCCAATTTGTGTGGGTTCCAGAGACTGACTCCTCAGGGAGCTCAACACTTGTTTCAGAACATCAGCGCTGAGTCAGAGCTCTTGGTATTTTGCCCCCGTGGCTTAACTGATTTCTTCCCAGGATGCTGGCAGCATGGTTGGTAGCACAAGAGCAAGACATTCAAGTTTACAGTCAACTCTAAATTAAGAAAACCTCAGTGCAGCCTGGAACCCAGCCAGAAATATGCACTGGTACATTAGCTCCCTACTTCTACTTGCAGTCTCCCCAGCTGCCTGCTAGCTGTGCTTGCTAAGGAGGGCTTTGGTGACAGTCACATACACTTAGCCACATGAAGATAAATAACAGGGCCTCTTGGAGCTTTTTGGGCGCAGAACACCCTGGCTATTAGCACTTCTATAAGCAATCATCCCAAATTGCCTCCAAGCCCTTCCCTGTGCCCCTGGCATTACTTAGCTTTGGAGTTATACCTCCTTGGAATTACACTTAGACTGTAATATGATTATTTGTAAGACATAAAAGAGATAAACTTCTGGACCTACCACTTAATATTCTTTGAACACATGTTTCAGTTAACTATCCAGTTTTGTAACTATCAATATACAGTATGTCGAGTGGTCAGACCCTTGAGTTGGAATTCCAGGTTCAAATCCTTATTCTCACCACTCCTGCGACTTAAGGCGAATTACAAGCGCCCCCTTCCTCATTGTTCTTAGTTGTAGAATGTAATAATAATAATAATGCTGAAAGATTGTTGTAAGAATGCATGAACAGTGCCTGACACAATATGTAAGTCGTATAAGCACCTTATTATTTTTATTTATAATAGAAAGTCGTGCTAAATGCCATATGGTGAGACTAAGTCCCAGCTTCCTGGTTTGTATAATGGGTTTTAAATGGAGCTCATCCACTACACATACCTCATGGGCTGCTGTGTCATGAGGTGTGTTAGTCCCTGGCATGGTGCCTTGCTCCCACAGGCCCTGATAAATGTTCCCTTTCCCTCTGCCCCTTCCTCATCTCCCCTTTTTTCTCAAGCAGCCATTGAAGCCTGCGGGACAGATGGCCCGAGTGGTTTTGCATGATGTGCTTCATTTTCTGGATTGGTATTTAAGGGAAAGGAAGGGGGAAAGGGCAGCAGACAGGATGATAAAATACAGGTTACTCAGGACTTGGTCCACGAGATTGGTCTTCTTTCTGATGACTCAAAAATGTGTCACTACAAATCCCACTTTGGGGCGTCCAGCCAAAGAACATAAAACATCAACTTACAACATATCTCTACCATGCTTATTGCAGCACTATTTGTAATAACTAGGCTATGGAAGCAACCTAAGCGCCCACTGATAGAGGACTGGATTAAGAAGATGTGGTAGGTCAACACAATGGAATGCTATTCAGATATAAGGAAAGACAAAATATTACATCCAGCAAAAGGGAAGGAGCTCTGTCATGTGCAGTAAAGCAAGTCAGAATGATAAAGACAAACATTGGTGTTTACACATATGTGAGTAACACAAGGAATCATAGAGGATGAATCAACAAAGCAAAACACTTAAAGAATAGCAGACACTAATAAACAAGTTTTCTGAGGCTAAAAGAGAGAGAGGAGGGAGGGTCAAAGAGGTACAAAGGGGAGTGGTGGGAGAGAAAAATGTGTTGCTACAAGACACAACTCGGGTTCTCCACATGCCCTGGGAAAAGCTGGCTTATGAATAATCAGCTTGAGTGTAAATCTGGTATCAAGCATTAGAATATCCATAATCAGATAAATAACAAATAAGAAAAAGAATTTAGTCATTTAAATTGGAACAGATTCCCAAAATATCTTTTTGTTATCACTCAGATGAATCAGACTCCAGAGTTCTTAAGGAACATAACAGAACAACTAATTAAAGTTTTTAAGATGATGGAAATGGAGTAATATAAGATGGGCTGGAGCAATGGAGGGAACCACAAAGCTTGATTGGAAGATAATAAAGGAAACTGGGTAAACTGTGGCCCCATCTCTGACAATTATGTCCAGAGTAAGGGAGAAACAGCATTATATAGTAAATTCTGCCTTGTCCTAAGGATCTATGATGTCTTGCAAGCATCACACTATATAACAAAGGCCAGCACACTGGCCCCTCTCGCTCTGTGATGGGTCTTCTTAGTTTAGCTTCACATGGCTCCTGTCTGCTAAAAAACAAGGCAAGTCTGAAAAGCAATGTCAATTCAAGATTTTACATTAGATATCCACACTGATGGGATCCATTGTTCTTTCCAACTGGATACACACTCTATCTGCCACAAAGAAGGGACTGGAGAGGAGGCCTGGCAAGGGTTTCCTTCACACTGTGGTTTTGTTTTGGTGCAGTCTGGCCCTAGAGACAGAGGGAACTGATGGTACAGTTCCAAATGGAAGACTCAAGTCAATGATTGAGTTCATTTCTGAAGCCAGGGAAAAGAGCTGATGTTCTAGTTAGAAGGCAGGTAGTGGGGATTCTCTCTTACTCAGCACTTTTTATCTACTCAGACTTTCAACTGATTAGATGAGGCCCACCCACCAAGGGAGGACAACCTGCTTTATGCAGTCTACACAAACTTTCTCACAGTATTAAAAATATTAGACCAAGTATCTGGCAATCCTGTGCCTCAATCAGTTTGACATAATTTTTTTAAAGATTTATTTATTTATGCATAGAAGAGCTGGAGTGTGGGGGATGAGAGGATTCACCAGAGACAGAGCGGGGAGAGGAACAGATGAATCTCCTGAAATAGACTGCTGAGGAGAACAGAGGGTGATACAGGAGAGGTCTGCTGTGCCATGTGGGTCAGCTCCCTGGCCAGAGATAAAACTTGTTCTGCAGTAGCTGCGGACAGCTTCATAGTGCTGCACCTTAACACCTTGTACCATCAGGGAGGCCCCCAGGATGAGATTTTTTTTAAGTTAGGAACAAAAGAGAATACAAGAGGAGAAGAAAAAAATCCAAGGATATTAAAATCATAATTAAAATAGCATTAGAAGTAATAAAGAGAGGGAGCGATGATGCTGAAATTCTAATTCAGGTTGTAGAAAACAAACCTGGAAAAGTCAACAGAAATGCAAAGGTAAAGAACAGGGATGAAAATGCTGAGACAGATAACCTGACTAGGGATTATTGATCAAAAATACAGCCAAAATAGAACCTGCAGAGAAGTCATAATCAGAATGATAATAAAACACCTACCAGCAGATTGACAGAATTTACTTCATAGAAATTTATATGAAAGTATTCCAAGATGGCCAGAGACAGTGTCAGCACATGAAAATCAATCAGTGCTTTGTCTATCACCAAAGATAACTCCTTAGTAAATGCAATGGAAAAACAGATGTCATTTATTATTTTAAAAAATCACATAGTAATAAATCTAAGAAGAAACTATTAAAAACAGTTATGAAGATCACAAAAAGTCTTTAGTGAAGAAAAAGAAAGTAATTCAACATTCCTGGACGAAAAGACTACATAGTTTAAATATATCTGACATAAACAATTCAATTCAATCCCAATCAAAATCCTAATAACACTTGTCACAGTAATATTAAATTGATACAAAAATGTATATGACAAAGAAAATAAACAGGAAGAGTCAAGATTAAAAAAAAGAGCAGAAATTTTTGCTGCCAAATATCAAGATAAACAGTGAACCTTTAAGGTACTGCACAGAGTACAATCTGGACCAGTGGGAGGAAGAAGGGAGTTCAGAAATACACCAGCCTCATATGAGAACCCAGTGGTATGAAAACGATTATTTCAAATCACCTGGATTATGGAGTCTATAGATCTGGTACAATGACTTATCTATCAGAGATATTAAAAAGTTACATGCTTACGACATTTATAAAAACAAGTCACAGGTAGATTAAACACACCTACAAACTCTAAAACAGAAATAAATATAAAATAGTTATACTGTTGAGACAAACAAATTAAGACAAAAGCAACAGTAGAAGGAAAAGGAGCTTTGACAAAATGAAAACTTAAAACCTCTACTTGGGGAAGTCACCCTAAAAAATTAAAAGACAAGTTACAAGAAATGTTTGTAACCTTCAGAATAAACAATGGGTTAGCACTCAGGATATATGAAGGGTGTATAAATCAAAAGAAATGATGGACCCAAGAGTGAAATGAACAACAGATTTATAAGGAACAAGTGGCCAATAAATACATGAAAAGCTGTTGAAACTTGTTCATGATCGAAGACATAGAAGCTAAAAAACAAGACGCTAGTTTTAATCTATTAATTTAACAAAGAAAAACATTTGGCAGTGTCAAAAGTTGGTGAAAATGTAGTAAGCAAAGGTCTTTTTTAATGGTAATTTTGCAAAATCAACTAAAGCTGAAAATGTTCATGGCCTGTAAGTGAGTGATTCTACTTTCCTGTATCTCCCTAGAGAAAACCTCATGTAGGTGCTCCTGGAGCCAAGAAGAGGCAGGTTATTCCCTGGAAGAATTTTAATAGAAGGACCAAACACTAGAACCCAGTGCCCATCAACAGGAAAATGGCAAAGTCAAATAAGTTATATCCTTAGTGTGGAATCTATGCTGTAGCTTAAGATATGTGATTTCTCAATATACTGACAAGTTTGTTGAGTAAAATAAAAAGCAAGAATGCTAAACAAGTACATGTTGTTATTTATGGGAAAAGAAAAAACACTCAATAAATAGTTTTATCCCCACCTGGTATTATGGGAAATAATTTGGAAGGAAACATATTAAAGTGATAATAGTGTTTAACTAGCTCCAGTAAGTCCCATTATTGGCAGCATGAGGGTGGGGGAGATTTTAAGGTGGGTGAAGGTGGAATCCTCGGGGACAGATACAATGGGTATGAGAGTTACCACTGCTGGTAGCCCATAACTAGCTCATTCCATTCCATCACTGAGCAGTAATTCGTTGTATGCATTTGCCATAAATTTGTTTCTCCATCCTCTGTGGATGGACATTTGGTTGTGGCGTTGATGACCAAATGTGTTATGAAAATATCTGGTACATGTCATTTCATAGATACTTTCACTTTTGGGAGAACTTGGGTTGTAGGGTAATTGTACATGTAACTTGAAAGAAATGGCCAAAGAGTTTTCCAACGTGGCTGTACCATTTTACATCATTACCAGTAATGAGAAACCTTTCACACTTTAGCCAAAATTTGTTATTTTCAGTCTTTCAAACTTTAGTCTTTTTTTTCTTGGCAAGAGTGGATCATTCATGGTTATTTTAATTTGCAATTTCTCTGAGATAAATGATGTACATCTTTACATTTACTGTGCTTATTGTCCTTTTGTATATTTTCTTTTGTCAAGCGGCCAAATATTGTGTACATTCTTTATTGGGTTGTTGGTTTTTTATTCTTGAGCTTGAACTGTAAGAGGATATATATTCTGCATATGTCTTTTCTCAGATACATATGCTGAATATATTTTTTCCCTAATCTTCAGCCTGCCTTTTCCTATCCTTAGGTGTTTTTTTTTTTTTAAGATT
Source organism: Galemys pyrenaicus (assembly GCA_019455555.1). NCBI lineage: Eukaryota > Metazoa > Chordata > Mammalia > Eulipotyphla > Talpidae > Galemys > Galemys pyrenaicus. Next base: position 5,533,575 of record JAGFMF010011925.1, read on the forward strand.
TACTTTATTTATTTATCCATACACGAGCTGGGGTGCAGGCCAGAGAGGATCCACCAGAGACAGAGTAGGGAGCACAACAGGCAGATCTACTGAAATACACTGCTGAGGGGAGCAACAGGTGAAACAAGAGAGGTCTACTGCACCGTGTGGGACAGCTCCTTGGCCGGGAATCAAACTCATGCTACAGTGGCTGCTGATAGCTTCAGAGTACTGAGACTTAACCCCTGATCCACCAGGGAGGCCCTCCTTAGTGGTTCTTAATAAAGAGTAGATGTTTTAATTTTGATGAAGTTCAAAGCATCAATTTTTTCATGGCTAGTGATTTTTGTCTTCTGTCCGGAAAACATTCATATATCTTCAGGTTGTGAAGAGACTCTATATTCTTCTAAACTTCTTATAGTTTTTGCTATTTGGGTCTATGAATCACTCTAACTTTATCTGTGTGTGTAGGGCATGAGGTAAGGACAAAGCAGATGGTAGAATCTTAAACTAAATTTGGCTTCTTAATTTGATTTGCTTTAAAAAGTTCTCCACAAATCATGGACTTAAAGAGAACCCCCCACCCCCCAAATTCATGGCAGTGTTTCCCTCTGAAAAGGCAAGGAGGGAAGAGAGGAAAAGGACATATAAAGGGATGTCAACGAGATTCCTAATGTGTTATTTATTTTCAGAGGAAAGAAAAGGTCAGAAGCAATTACAGGAAGCTGATGATGTTGGCATAGTAGTTACATTGGTGCTTGCTACAAAGACCCAGTCCTTTTCCTGGTTTAAAAAGAAAGACTGTGTTATGATATAGCAATAAAAATGTTATTTTGAACAATGAGGATTGGCTGCTTCATGCTAGAAGATACAATTAAATGTTGCAGAAATTGCCAAATCTCTCTCAAAAGGGCACAGAAACATTCAGACTTGGAGAAGCTCTGAGGCTTATTCATTGCTTGTGAATGTCTAGCACTCAGGAAGCGAGAGGCTCATTTTTCAAGAGAAAATACCTAATGTGAAGTTAAATATATTTCAATTAAGCAAAGAAAAGAAATGGCTATTCCTAAATATGAGTAGCACAAAACCTCAGGATTTGTAGATACATCTCAGTATTATATTGCAATTTAAAGCAATGTCGGAGCTGTCAGGACATAGGGGTATACGTTGTCAAAAGCTGGGTGCTGGTCTGAGTTTCTGCATAAAGAATGGCTGATGGCCACCTGTGATTGAGAGCATTTTTCATAGCAAACGTGAACACAGCTTAAACTGTGCTGATGAAGGAGAAAATGATGTATAACTACATGCCTCACTGTACTTCATGGTCAGTCAGCAATAAATACGTGTCCAAAGCGTGGTCTGTGGCCTAGTCACGGCAGCTGCCCTGAGCATGGACGACAAATGCAGATTCTCAGCCCTCACACCACACCTGCGGGATTTCAAGAGGCAGAGCCCAGGAAACCAGGAATTGTGAAGCTCTCTATGGAATTCTTTCACTACTGATGGATGCTTATAGCTCTAGTGGAAATGTGACCATTTCTTATACAGCACTTGTGAAGGTTAGTTTTATGTATCGATTTGATTATGCCAAGGGGTGCCTAGATAGCTGGTAAAACCAGGTTCCTGAGTACATCAGGAAGGTTGTCTCTGGAAGAGATCACCATTTCAACTGGTAGACTGAGATAAGATCCCTCGCCAGTGTGGGCAGATATGTAATCCTCTGTATTAGAAAAGAATAAAACAAACAAATGAACAAAACAAAATTGAGTTGGAAGGGTGAATTACTCTGCTCAAGACAGGATATCCATCTTTGTCTATCTTCAGACAGTCTCAGGCCCTCCTGGGTGTCTCGTCTTTGGACCTAGACCAAATTACCCCAACAGTTTCCCTGGGCCTCTGCTTGCAGGTACAGAAACTGGGACTTCTCCACCACCATAAGCACAGTCAATACCAATAATCAATACATATTTATATATACATGCATAAAACAATATACATAAATACAAATATATGCCTCTCTCTCTCTCTCCCCCCCCCTCCACTATCTTTCTATCTACATACCTATATATACCAGAAAACATACATAATACAAGACTACAAAACTCAAAGGACATATATCTCTGGTTGGCCCCTTTCCCTGGAGAGCACTTACCAGTGCAGCATCTAAACTTCCTTTCTGAGTTTCGAGAACCCTCCATCTTATGAACCAGGGGAAGTTTCACCCAGCTCATCTGAGAAGCCCCAGTTTTGCATGCAGTTGGTACTTGACGGGTCAGAGTCCCACCCAGACTTTCCATCTGGAGCTTGGGCTGCAAAGAAACCTCCAGAGGCTGCATCTGATGTTGGGCAGCAGTGGCATGGCACCAAGTGCATTTCAACTATCACCAAGAGTGTCAAGTGGGCTGCCACAGAGGTCTCTCTGGAGTAGCTGTGTGGTGGAATTGGCCCTATAAGACTCTCTTTATTCCTATGACTTCCCCGAGTCTGGCCTGCCTATCAATTCTGTGAGCTGCCTCGCATCTATATAATAAGCTTCTTTGATTTCATTATTAGCTTAAATTAGCCAGAGTTGATGTCTGTGGCTGGCATCACACATCCCGACTCCACGTGCACTTGCTGCAGGGCTATTGATTTGGTTTATTTTTTTTCTTGTTTCCACAAAAGGCTCTTGACATACAGACAGGATATTTTAGAGGCAAAGGCATTTTAGAATTAAAAAAAAAAGTCATCTATATTTGGAGATAATAAAATTGATTAAAACAGACCAGACTATTTGTTCTGTTCCATTTTCACTTTCTGCATGTTTATATTTGTTTTCCAAGAATGTACATTAATGTCCAAATAAAAAAATATTAAAATGTTCTTACTATTGGACAAATGTTCTTACTTTTGGACGTGTGTGTGTGTGTGTGTGTGTACTATAAGTCTATCGAGGGTGAAGTATAGAAATCACATTATTAAAATGAACCAGTATTTTTTTTTAAAAATCGCACACACAAAGATTTATGCCTAAGATAACATATATATGTTCATTTATCATTTGTAATACCCAATAGATATTTAGAGATATTCAATAGTCATTTGTAATAAGCACACAGGAAATGAGTTAAATAATCTCAAGGATATTTAATCTCAGTGGGCAATAGTCAAATAAACTTTGGTATATTCATTCTGTGGAAACATCTCTGGTTACTAAATATTTGAATTTTGAAGGAATGTCACTAAGTGTTTTATGTTCTGGCACCATCAAAGCAAATATCATTTTGCCCAGAGTTAAAAATTCAATCTAGAGAACTCATAAGAAATGTGTGAAATGGGAATTCAACCTGTGCATCAAAGGGAGTCAAGTGGAATGGATTGGGTGGCACCTCATCTGTCTGCCGAGAGCTAGCTCCTGGGCCGTTTCAGAGGGTGAAGCCCCTAGAAGTCACTTGAGGAGGTTTACACCCACCCACTCCTCTCTGCTCAGCTCCAGCCAGCTGGCTGTCTCCCCGTCTCCTTCCCCGCTCTGTCTTGCTGTCTTGGCAGAGAGTTGCCACACACACTCAGTGCAGCAGCTGAGGCTGTGCATGGCACAGCTCAATGTCCCCAGGCCAGGCCTCTGCTCTCTCTCATTAATTCTAATGTAAATAGTTTAATTTATTCGCTTCCATTGGAGAAGGGCCCAAGGGCCAATGTATCTTTAACCAAGATGTTTGATGAAAATATAAAACAATAATTAAAAAAACAAAGGGCATACATAATAGTTGAGTTCCTCATGGTCCAGAGGCTCCAAAGAGCACACAGTGTTCATGGGAACATTGCTTGTTCTGTATTTCTATTACTGAGGAAGCAGACCGAAGAGCTGCAGGATTCTGGTGCATAAGAATTCAGGCAATGAGGAAAATGCTACAGGAAAAAAAGGCTACAGGAGATTTAAACTGCACTGGTTTCCCTGAACTCAGCTGCCAGGGCTTCTCTCCTGGGGGACATTTCTTCCTTTGTCTATTTACATGGAGAGCCCAGCCTGCTCTCCATGTGGCTGTGACCCCATCACTCAATGCTGGCCACAGGTTGCTCCAGTCCAAGGCACCTATGAACTTCGCTTCATCCCCTGATTCTGCACCATGACCCTAGGTCACAGGAATCTACGACTAAGCACTGATTCTGGCACATGGTCCAAATCCATCTGCCCAATCTAAACTTGAATATTTTACATTATCAAACCGAAACAAAATCAAATCATGCCCTTCTTGGCTACCTGGCACTGCCCCGTCTGTGCCTCTAGATGAGCATAGGATGGAAGGATCATGCTTGGTAGTTAACCTTCATTGAACCCATACTAACAAAGACTCACAGTTAGGACTTAAACCTCAAAAAAGGTTTGATCACCAGGTCAATCAAGCCTTTAAGGTCACTTACCACTGTCAGGCAGTGGAAAGGGAAATGCAGAGGACAGGCAACAGGGAAATCTTTAAAGCAGTGGTGTGCACAGAAGAAGCTTCCAGAAACCCCCTACCCCCTATCTAGTTCACATTATTAGATTACTGTGTTGTCCCAAGTGGATCTCCAGAGAGGGTTATTTGGGTCAGATACACAGAGACGGGACAAGGGGAGAGGTGAACAGAATAGATACTCCCCACCTGGATCTCCAAAAGGGCTTCTCTAATTCCTAGTGCAAGAAGGTGAGTGTGTTTCTCTGCATGTATGGTGTGCCCACTCGCAGGCAGGATGCTCCCACAAACCAAAGCAAGTCAACAACCATCTGTTGCATTTCTACTTGCATTGGACACCAAACTCAGTATGTACAGAAGAGGCACATCTTCCCTGTCTACCACTTTTTTGTCTCATCTCTTCTTGAATCCCTTCAGGTATTATTTCAGATGAAAGCCTCATCTGGGCCACCCTCTCAGAAAGATTCCATGGGTCATTCAATCGTGTTCAAGAGTAACATAACCTGGGTTTCCTGCTGAGGGACTCACTTTAACCTGATATGGGCCTTTGGTATCAAGTGCAGCTTCCTCACAGGCCTCCACAGTTGCTGCTCTATAAGTGGAGATCTTTGATCATCCAAGAAGAAGAAGAAGAAGAAGAAGAAGAAGAAGAAGAAGCAGGGAATAGGAGAAACTTCAGCTTGAAACTGCTGGCTTGTAAGATGTACCTGGTTCCTTGAAAGTTAGCATTAACTTCCTCTAAAATGTGATGTACCCACGTGATCTTTCCTTGAGATTTTCAGTCTGGTTGGAGATCCTGAGCCCAGTTTTCTGGGACGACTAGTCATATAATCAGCACAAAGACCTGCTGTGAGTAGCTTGGGATCCAAGGCTCACTGTGCTTAGAACAAGTGAGAGTGGGGCTGGAATAAGATTAACACTTGAACATTCTAAATGCTGTTAAGTCCTGAGCATCTTGAGCTAGAATAGGCAGAAAAATCTATTCCAGTTCTAGATCTATAATTGCCAGAAGATTAAAGAAATATTGACAAACTCACATCTTTGGATACATTATCTTGACCAGCATCCAAACTCCCAGATTTTCCTCAGTGTTTCTTCTAAATAAGGCACTATGGTTTTATTTATGATGCCAACAGTTCAGCCTATCAAAGAAACTACCAGTGGGTACATCAGAGCCACCCAGAGTGAGAATCTATTAAGAGCAGAAATTCAGGAGGTAGGTAGAGTGCTCTCCAGTTGAACCAAATGGGCAGAGAAGAATAAGCCCCATTTATTGACAAAAATTCAATGTACATAGTAGTTACCTCAATAGAAGAAATAAACTTCTATATACTTGATGCTGTAGAAAGTATACTATAAAAATAATATGGTCACCTTGGGGTAGATGCAAGGCAGAAGTCTATCAATGTGACTGATTAGGAGACTCAGAATTATAATTTTAAGAAGTCATAGCATCTCCAACAATCTTCTGACCTATCTATATCACCCCCCCCATGTTCTCATCAAGTATCTGGAGTTGATACTAACCTAGCTGATGATTTCTTAATTTACTTTGCCATCTCTGATCTCTCTCTTGAGCTGTATGTATGTATATCTAAGAGTAAATTCTCTGTTGGATGTCTAAATAGGATTCTAAAATTTAGCATGTCCCAAGGGGGGCTGTTCATTCCCACCACGTGGTCTTCTTGATTTCAGAAAACAGTAACATCCTCCTCCTAATCATTGAAGCTAACATCTTATTTCATTAGTTAATTTTGTTCTTTATATATCTTTCTGTGGGTATTGGTTTAGTCAATATTTAAATCAGATTTCCCATCTCATAATTATAATCTGTCAAACAGCTTCTCTTTACAAAGAGAAAAAAACAAATACGTCTTCCTATACATGGGAGATAGAATTCTAAAGTAATCCCCAATGATCCACATTCTTCTATAGTTCCCTCCCTTTTAATATGGGAGTTTCACTCCCCTGATGAGATTAGCTGACCTCATCAGAAGGTGAAGACAGCAGAGATACATTCTTGCTGGCCTGGGAGAAAACAAATGTCCATGCTGAGAAGTGACTGAGGTCTACATGCAGAGAACAGGGCAGCTTGAGGAACTGAGAGCAGTTCTGGCCCACAATTTAAATAACAAAACAGGAACATTAGCCCTAGAGACCCAAGGGATTGAATTCTGCCAACAAACTAGAATGAGCCTGAGGAATGGCCAGTTGGTGGAGCACTCGATCACACACACAATTGTTGATTAAGTTCCACCATCTTAGATGAGTATGATTCATGACACCTTAAAACAATATAGAATTTTAACATCAAAGATGACTGATCTCAGATCACCATCACATATAATAATAATGAAAAGAGCTTAAACATTGGGAGAATTACCAAAATATGACACAGACATGAATAAGAGCAAACTGTTGGGAAATGGTGTTGAAGAAACCGATGTAGGAGTGTCCAAAACCTTCAATTTGTAAAAAAGAAAAAAAAAACAACCCACAATCACTATGAAGTGAAATAAAGTTATGTGCAAGAAAATAAGCATGCCTGTACTTTCCCATCATTTTACCCTGGGAATAATTTCATCATTGTGACAAATTGCATTTGAATATATGTATAAGATAGTCCATTTTGAACACCATCCTTTGGACTTACGATGTTATTTGAAGGAGAAAATGGAAACTTGTAATGCTTCTGGAAGTGACTATAGAAAAGTAAATGAGTGGTTGCTTCAAGTTACCATCTTGGGGATGGACTACATCACCATTTCTATGGTCTTTACTGATCAGACTCCAAAGGTTTCTCAATTGCCAAAACCAGGACACCAGCCCCAGATGGCAACCAATTAGTGCACTGCAGGCAAGAACCACAGTCAATAATTACCTCGAGAGAGAAGGAAGGACAAATAATGGGCATGGACTTTATCTGGCTCTGTATTTGTATTTCTTAAAAATCAAAGAGCACTCTAAGAGCAAAGACAGTATAATGTTAATATCTACTGATTTGTGTTTGTGTTAACGATTTTTTTAATATAGGTTTATATATTTGAAATGATTCATAAAGACTAACTTTTAAGGGGAAAAGTCTAAAAAGAAAGACAAAACATTTCTACTGGCTGTCTTGAACAATAGGATTGCTTTCCCCCCTCCTTCCCAATTTCTATATTTTCCAAAGTTTTTATATTGTCTTTGTTATTTTTGTGATTAGGAAAAATTCCATTACTAAAAGTCATATATTATACAACCAAGATAAATTGGAATGTACTGAGAAGGAGACTAGATCAAGGATGATGCTAATAACATAGCAAGTGAAAAAGGCAATGACAGACATAAAATGTGGCTAAATCTCACATTAATTTATACTTCACTTATTCTGAATTAATTAGGAGACAATTGGGTTGGACTTTACACAAATGATGATGAAAGACTGTTAATTAGTACCAGGCGGTGTCCTAGTCTTAGTTCTTAGTGTACCCAGTAGCCTAACCATAAATTTCCTCTAGGTCAGGGACATTGTTCCTACATGTTAGTTCCTCCTTTCTTTCCAGAGATTTCTGAGCCCTTGACTGGCTGACAACCCATACCTGTTGAAGGGATGACTCAGTAAAAAAGGTAAAGCAAAACTGCAGAGAGATTCTCAATCTACATAAGAGAACAACTCTTTTAATAGCTGTTGGCTCATTAAGTGTTGAAATGTAAATATTGTAGCTAATTAAATACAGCTTTATTTATTCCTTTTAGCAAGATCCATCCTAGCATCAATTATAGAATAAATTTTTAATGACTAAAAGAGCTTGAAAAAACAAAACTGTATTTGCTAATACTGACTGACCTCTTTTCTTTCCTGGGAGTTATCATCCAGGTTCATTTCCCCAGGATCTGTAGCCTAAGGGCTCTCTCTCCACCTACTTCAGGCCTGCGCCCACACAGCTGAATGCTGCTGGAGAGAAAGGCCCCTTCAGGTTGACAGGTCTCACTGGAAACTCACCAGCCTCATCCTCAAGGCCACCTGTGCCCAGCCCAGCCACCTTCACACTTCCCTGTCTGCATTCTACCCCCTGGACAAGGGGTCTACACCTTCTTCTCTGACTGCCCTTACTCCCTCTCCAAGCCTTCTGCAGCCATCCTTCTTCCCCACTGATGGCTTGAGCTCTCTACTTTACTAAAAAGTATTAAGTTGGCAAAAGAAAGCTTCTACAAGCTTCCCTCTCCCCCTCCCACTTCCCTGCTCCTGAATCAATAATACACCTGGCCCTCCCTTCTGTGTGCCTGTGAGGGCCCCCTTATCTGTGCACTGTAGCTCAGCCCTGATCATTTCTCCAGAAGTCTCCTCTCTGTCCTGAGTCTACTTCTGTTTTTCTATTTCTCTGACTCTGTCTCTCCCCTTCCCATCAGTATACAAATAAGCTACTCTGTCCTGCATCAATCCTCTCTCTCTCTCTCTCTCTCTCTCCCTCCCTCTCCATCAGTATACAAATGAGCTATTGTGTTTCTTGTAAGAACAAAAACTGAAATCTGTCTTGACCCCATTTCCCTTCCACTTACCACTCCATTTCTCATCTCAGTCAAACTCCTCCAAAGAACTGTCTCCAAAGCCTCTTTCCCTTTTCTCCCATAACCCTATTCTGCCACACAACCCCAATACTCTTGTCAAGGTCATGAATGGCCCCATTTTGTTAAATCCCTTGGTTCATTTCTCACTTGTCACCTAGGAGGGTGACAATATTTTAGCATTTATTAGAATGTGAACATTGAGAATAAAAAGAGACACTATTAATAGTAATAATGCTAGGGTAACAGGTAGACCCAAGAACTGTGTCTGGCAAATGGGGAAGGAGGTATTTTATCTGATCTGCCAAGATTTTTGACACCTTGAAGTCCTCTCTTCTTTTGTCTTCCAGGACACCACACTCCTTAGGCCCCCTCCTTCTCTGCCTCCTGTGCTGATTCCTCCCTATAGTTCAGACCTCACCACGTTATAAGTGGGTGCTTGGAACGCTTCCCAACCTACCCTTCCTTACTGGGTGATTTCTCCTAGTCTAGTCTCATGGTCAACAAACAGGTGATGATCAGAGATATATCTCTGGCCTGAATCTTTCCTCTAAATTCCAGACCCAAGTATCCCATTGCCTCTTCAGTTTCCCCACACTAACATCAATTACACATTCCAATTGTAACACTGTCTACAGTAGACTCTTGCTCATTTTCATCAAATATGCTTGTTTCACAGTCTTACACATATCAGTGGAAGGCATGCTCATCTTCCCATGCCCTCAATCTCAAATCTGTACTTCTGTTGGCTCAGTTCTGGTTCTCCTCCCTTGTACCTTACATCCTATAAACTCTCTTGTCTCTACTCTCAATATGCATTTAGAATAAGACTATTTCTTCTCACTTCACTGTTATCTTGGTGGCCCAACTCCCCATCATCTCTCGGACACTGTTAAATTCCCTAAAACTTGTTCCCACTTCAGTCCTTATCCTCTTTTATGAGCCACTAGCAGGATGGCACTCCACCCTTCTCCAAACAAAAAGTATGTCCTGATCATGGCAGGTGAGGTGGTGCTCCCCAACATATGTCTCTGACTTCATCCCTCCACATCCTCCACTCCATTTGGGATGCACATTTGTCCCTGGGCCACCCTAGAGTTGACTTTGCCTCTGGGCATTTATACTTTCTGTTCCATCTCCTGGAATGCTCTTCCCTGTGGTTTCCCACAATGAACTCTTTGCTCTTTTATTTCTTTCCTCAAAGGTCACCTTCTTAGAGACATTGTGAGATCAATTTAAATGACAACTCCCCTGTTTCTGGAATGGACTGCCATCCTGTCCTGCTTGACTTTCCACTAGGGTATATTTCATCTTCTACCACTGCCTAGATCAGCACTGTTAAACAGGACTTTCTGCAACGAGGGAAATGTCAATCAGCACTGTCCTAATATACAGGTCCCAGGTACATATGGTTATTGCAACTGAAAGTGGTCAGTGCCAACTGTAGTCTGAATGCTAATTAATTTAAAATTTTAAGTTTAGATATCCATATGTGGCTTGTGATACTCTATCAGACAGAATAAATCTATCATTTACTTACACAGATGACTCTTGAACAATAAGGGGGTTCCACAACTGACATTCAGCCAAATGACATCAGAGGTTGATTAAATCCATGTATACTAATGTGAACACCCTGACTGGAAAAGCTGTGTGTATAAGTGAACACATACAGTTCAAACTTGTGCTGTCCCAGGGTCAAGCGTGTTGACTGTAATTTACTTCTTTCCCACTCATTTGTCTGGTGTCTGTAAATATGACAGGCATGTCATAGTCACAACAATATTCCCCATTATTTATTCATCACCTCCCACAGAACATAAACCTCATGGGGACAGTAGGCCTGACATAAATATTTGCTGAGCATACAACTTTTACTTCAAGTTTACCACTTTAAGTGTCGAAGTTTGTTCTAATCATAAACATTCTTAGGAATTGTTCTAAGTCCCATGTAATGTCTTTGTTGTAATTTCATACCACAATATATTGTTGCCTTGCAATTCCAATGTCACTTTTCTGTACATAAATTGTAATGTGGTAATAAATTGTGTCCTCAGAGACCATTAATGTCATCCCTTCATTAACTACACCAGATTGCGGGTGTTTATAGTCTGTCTACTAACTGACGGTTTATCATTAAGTTTTTCTTGCTGCTGCCTCTAAAATGTGCCCTATTTATTTTTCTGCAAAAATAAAAGGCTTGCGGGTACATCTACCCTCCCACCCTCAAATGCTTAAGATTTATGGTGACTTCTGTGGTGGGGACACTTAGAGGGGTGCCTCCTGAGGGGCTGGTTACCCATAAATACAGTCTTCATGAACATAACATATTTAATAACAAAAAGGGAAGCTATTGCTTTTCCCATCTTATAGACTGTAAAATAAAACCCAAGGTTTGAAACTTGAGTCCTTTGAGCTGGAATTAAAATCCAAGTGTTCTCCTTTGAGTCTATAGTTCTCTTACCTAACCTGGGTCTTCTCAAAACCATGCTTTAAAACTACTCAAAAACCACTAAACCTACTAGGTCAGAGTCTAGTGGGCTGGGGCCCAGGAATTACAGCTTTGATGATTAATAGAGCTTGAGATCCTCTGTGATGTTCACTTTCTGAACAGAATCATAAAGTACCTTGAGTTTTTATTCTATAGGAAAAGAATGATCATACTTTTCCTAGCTCCCTACTCATAAACTTGTAGCTAATACTCAGATGAAAGTCAAATGAGGATTTTAAGCATGGATATTATACCTTCACCTCATCTGATTCTACTCTGAGTAGAGATGTGATCAATAACCAATGTGTTTTAGTAATAGATTATAAGGCAAGAAATATTTCTAGAGAAGTATTTCTAGGTTCCCATGCTGCCTCTGGGGGACAGAGAGATCCATTCATCAAGTATGAGGACCTAAGAGGATTGCACTGCCATCAAGATTAATAAGAGGAACAGGAAGGTCGTGTGCTGCAAAAGCCAGGGGTGTGTGTTGCTGCTATGCTCATTCTCCAGCCTCAGTTCCAGGACTTCATGCTGGAAAGCCTCAGCTGACGTGTAAACTGGGATGGCCTGAATTTTGGTGGTGTGTAAGCCCCTGCAGCAAAGAGGTCTTAAGGGCAAGAAAACAACTCCCTCCCCACCCCCCGTCCCCTGTGATTCCTTAGGCAAGAAGAGATCCTGGCAAAACTTCTGGTTTTTATTGTGATTTCTAAGACTTTGAGTAGTAAAAGGAGGAAACCAGGGTTCACCGGAAAGACCCAGGAAAAGCTCAGAGTGGGGACACGAAATCAAAGCAAGCAAGGTTGAGAGCACTGTCTAAAGAGTGGCGTGGGGTTGGGGTAATGTGAGGTCCCTGGGGGCTGGCAGTACCAGCTGTGTTAGCAGATGTCTAAACACAAGGAGCAAAACAGGAGTCTGCTGTTCCACCAGGTCAGGGACAAAAGTGTGGACAATATCTAAGTCTTGCCAGCAGGTCTTGGGGAACAAGTTACATAGGCAAGTCTGGAATCCTAGGCAGGAACTGCAGCCAGTGAAGTCCCAGGGTGCAGAGCAGCTCATCATCAGGCGGCAGGTGGAACATGACTTTCAACAGAAAGTGAACCGAGAGAGCACCGACTGCAGTCTAATGAAGCCGGTCACTGAGGGTCTGGGTCAGGGGTGCAGTCCTCCATAACAAGCCAATAGTGAGGGGTCATGGCAAGGAAGTAAAAAGCTGGGCCCCCAAAACTGGAAAGAGTGGGGCACGGCAAGCCCCAAAGCCTCTGTACAGTCACTGACTAAGCAAATTGCCAACAGGGCACAGAGAATAGATCTGGGGAACAGGCTAGTAAGGAAGCACCTGTCTCACCTTCGGAGGTCAGGAGGGGATGGCTAAGGGTACCCGGGGCGGGGGTGGGGGGTATTTTTAACCCTTTCCCTCAATCAACAAGCTAAAATTGCCTCCATAAGTCTCTGTCCCCAAAGAGTCCACGGGTCAACTGGGGCTCTCAGCACTTTAATTTCCTGCTCAACCCATAGCGATGAGGAAAAGGTCATGCCCGACTGGTCTGGAGAAAGGTATGCAGTCAGCAATCCAAAAGAAACCTCCATCCTACGTCCACAGGAACCTACTTGTCAGATGACAAGTTGGGGCACTTAGCCAAGAAACTATTCAGATGACCAGATGACTCCCTGTATAGGGAGGCTAATTTGGGGTAGTTAAGAAGGAAAAAGAGAAAGGTTTTATGACAAAGATCTGTAACTGAGAGTAGAGTTAACTTTCGGGAATCTACTGCAATGCTTACTACTACAACACTGCAAAATCGGCACAATCTTCTCTGTTTAGTAAGAGGGAAGAATGTGATTTACAGATGGGAGCAAGTAACCAAAATGAATCCATAAAAAAATAAGTTTGTTTATAAAAGTAGAGTAAAAATTTAATACATGCTGGATGTTTTTTACTCAAAATTGTCCAGTTTGCCAGTAGCAGAACTAAGATCTGTGGGACACAGAACCTTGGGTTCTGAGCCACACCATGTTACTGTCCCAAACTACTGCTTTCTATTTGCTGTGTTGCTCAGTTAAGATGGTTAAGGACGAAAGAGCTCCAGGGGCTCTTACCAGATTCATTTTCGCTGTAGATAGATATCTTTTCCAAGTAAGAAATCGGGATCCTTGGTTTTTTAAAAAAGTAAAACTAATGAGACAACAAAATTGATTGAGATCGTGCTTTGTGTTTCATTCTTGCTACAAAAGGACACTCAAAAGAATGAGAACATTATATTAAAGGGGAAAAAACCCATAGGGCCATATCACTAGATGCTGAAAAGACATTTGGTGAAAAATCGACAGCCATTACTAATAAAAACCGTAATTAAAATAGGACTAGATGGAAACCACTTACATGTATTAAAGACCACTAAAGCCCAATAGTAAATATTATTCCAAATGTTGAAACAGCAAAGTCATTTCAAATTAAATCAGGGACTAATCAGGAGCATTTGCTTTTACTATTTTTTTCAGCATTGCCTTATGCATCCTATGCCATACAACAAAATCAAGAACAATATCTGTGCAAGGAAAAAAGATGTCTTTGTTGAAAATATCACTGCAAAAAATTACTAATTACTGGGTGTAACAAGACAATCCAATAAAGTGACTACATACAAGATATTTAGTTACATTATAGTTTTCTCTCCTAGATATGAGAATCTAAAAATTAAAATGGGAGAAGTATTTAATATATATTTAATATAGCGACCTCAAGCTATGATTATTTATGAATAAGCCTGACAAGAAAGTCCAGGGATCTTTAGGTAAAGAAACCAATAGAATTTAATTTACAACAAATGAAAAGACACTTATTATTCTCAAACAATGTCACAAATGTGACAATTATTCCAACACTAATACAGAATTCGCTGTAATTTCCCAGTGGAACCACTACATTTTTTTTAATTGGAAGAATCTCATTTGGAGGAAGAAATCTTCAAGAGGAGCCAAAAAAGTCTAAAATAAAAGACTAACTAAGGGGAATATGCCTTATGAGATAGCACAACATAAAAACACATACTAGAAAGTTATCTTAGTGTATCCTCAAACACTAGCCTGCCTCAAAATCTGCTGGAAGTCTGGTTAAAATACAGATTGTTTGTTCCCACTCAGCATTCCTGATCCAGTAGATATGGAGGGAAATCCAATAATTTGTCTTTCTTACAACTTGTCAGGCGATACTGATGCTACCAGGTGGGGACTATTCTCTGAGAACTATTTCTGTAACCAATCAACTTAATATTGGCTTGGGCGAACCCAGATAAATAAACCAGTGGAATAAACTAGCGATAGCTTCATATATATGAGCACTTAATAAAAGAGAGGGGCCATCTGTAAGGTGTGACCGAATAAAGTGTGATGTGTAAACGATTGTATAATGTGGTCTCAAAGAAAATGAACCAGGGAGAGAAGAGGCGGCATAGGAGAATCCAGCCCAAGGGAAAGATAAAATTAGCACTAAAAACTACCAATATACAAGATATTATTGCATTGATCCATTTACATAAAGTTATACATGGCCGTGATTAATGGTATGGTAAAATGGAGTTTGAGCTAAGGCCCAAAGACAACAGAAACTATTCCAAAGAGAGATGCCAGACACTCCCATTTATCATCACTCCAAAAATAACAACTACGTATGAAGCAATGATCTAGCCAGCAGGCAGGGTAAAACCCTCTTGCCATCTCCCACCCAGTGGATCTGCAGCCTGGGGCAGGGTGTGCAGAGAGAGGACAGCAGGCTGCATGGACTGACTTTTGTTGAGGAGATGTAAAAAGCTTGCCGAGAGATAGTGGGTGACAGAGGGCAGGACAGCTATGCTCTCAGTATTCAGCTTTCTCCCCATTCAAAGTTGTGGAAAATAAATAGAATAAACATATAATATTTTTCTTTAACCCAAAATATGTACATCTGAGCATGAAAGGATTATGCTGGGAAAACAGGTAAATAAGATGGTCCCAGCACAGGATAAGCTTGTCACGGACCAGATGTGTCATTTGAGACAGAACTGGGATGGGGTGGGTCATTGTTAAATAATAGAATATGTACTTATGTTCCTGCCTCTGTTCTGATTCCTGATTCCTAAAACCCTTAAGTGACAACAATTATGGGTGTCTTGTTCTTTGACTCTGGTTCCTGATGTAAAGCTCCAAAATCCCTGGTAGTCCCTCAGTCATAGGAGTATCTTTTTCTAAAGAGGTGACTCCTCAATAACTTCAAAATAGTGGCTGACACCACAATGATAGCACTCCACACCTGTTAGGGCGTCTATTACCAAAAAGACATGAGAATGTGGAGAAAAGGGGACCTGGGGCACCATTGCTGGGGTGTAAACTGGTAGACACTGTGGAAAACAATATGGAGGTTCCTCAAGAAATTACAAAGAAAACAACCCTCTGATCTAGTAGTTCCACATTTGAGTATATGCTTCAAGAAAAACAAAATTGCTATCTCAAAACTCTTTCTGGACTCCCATGTTCCCTACAGCATCATTCCCCACAGGGGCATCGGTATCTGAAGTGGGGCCTGTCATGTGGGACTGAGTCCTTAGCCTGTGGGATCTGATGCTTTCCCTGGTGGTAGCGTCACAGTCGCATGATGTGGAAAACCTGCACATCTGGGGCCAGAAGTGAGTGAGCGTAAAGAGACTTGGGGAGTTTTTCCTGGGCAGCCATGGGGAGGGCACCAGGGACCTCAATGCAAAGGAGCCTGTGGTACCACACACATCTCGGGCTGAGGAACAGGGAAGTGATGGGCTGGAAAGGAGATGGGCTTGACTGGTGTGCGGACTGCAGCGGAAAAGTCTGGGCAGTGGGTGTCCTGACAAACAGAACAATGCCCACGTGAGAAAGGGGGGGTCTAACCAAGGCCAAGTCCGGAGAGCACAGCCACCAGGTTATCACAGCAGCTGCCAGTCGATAGGAACATCCTCCTCCTTCCCTGTGCCCCAGTGCCAGGCCATGCTGGCTCAGAAACCACAGCTATGGCGCTTCAGAAGGAGCAGGAGAACCAGGCAGGAAAAGACACACAGGTCAACTAAGACATGTCAAACCTTGTCTTCCCCAAGTGTCCAAGTAGCCTGGGGCAAGGCCAGCGGGTCAGCAGAAATCATGACTTTATTATTTTGTTTAGGCAGAAAAATAAGGAATTTATTGTCAGATAAAGAGAAGAGCAAGAAAGCTCTCTGAGCTGAGAGGGGTCCCAAGTGGGTAGCCTGAAATGGCGACATTAAATCCAATTTACAGTTTCGGTCAGACGTATTAACAGTTGAATTGGGACTGTATTATGTGGTTAAAAGTGACCACAGCACAGAATGTGTTTATTGTCTCAGAGTGACCAGAAAACTCTGCCTATGTTTCCCCTGTCGATGGAAGAACAAAATTAAGGGACACTGCGGGCGAAAAAGAGTTGCTTTATTTCAAGAATGTATGTTTCAATTTAATGGTTACCTAAAATCATAAAACACTGAAGTGAATTACAATAAAAAATTGAGATCTATATTCCTCTCCCCATTATAATGTTGTCTCTGGGCTTTCATGGGGGCACACTGACTCTTGCAGGCATTACTACTACAGCATTCACGCCTTAAAGTGATCACTCTGGTATCTAGGAACCGACCCGCTCCAAAAATCGCATGGGAAGAGTTTGTGGAAGAGGCAAAACCTGTTCAGAGGAGGAGAGGTGGGGGCGCCTGTTAGAACTGGAAAGGCAGAAATGGTCTCCTGTGGGCAGAGGCCTCCTTTCTGAGGCTGAGAAAGGGCAATACTTGGAAGTTGTAGGGATGTGGTTCCCTATTGTGTCTGGGACCCCAGGAGTGCTGAGCAGGATAGTGTCTGGCTGGCCAGCAAGTGACCATCACATGGCCAGCTCCAAGGACCGTGGTTGAGGACTATGGGTCTGCGGTGGTGGGAGAACGGTGACCACACCTGAGGGGAGAAATGCTGTACTGTCAAACACTTTACACAGATGTGAAATAATGGTACTTCACTAAAATAATTAATTAAGTAATTTTTGGAAAAGACATATGAGGAACACCAGAGTCTGGAAATGGGAGACAGGAAGCTTCTGGGTACCCTTCCACTGAGAGTCACCACAGCGACCTCACAAAAGGTTTCCAGGTAGGGCTCTGGGATGAGGTAGGACTCCTGAAGATGACTAGGGGGAATTTCCTATCACTGTGGTGAGGGAGGTGGAGCATCAGGTTAAATCTGCTGTGAAGAGAATTAAGAGCCACTTGGGAATACAACCTATTTTGGCTAGAACCATCTCTGCTCTGAGCTGTGCTCTAAGTGAAAAGCACAAAAAGTAGAGGTTAGAGAGTTTCACCTTTTTCAACAATTGCTCAAGATTGATTACTTTGATTCTTAAATTGAGCTCATCAACTTCAGGAGAGGCCGGGAAAGAAATTAACCTGACACAGTGCTAATTCTACATTCTATCGCATTATCCTAGGGTTGATTCTATTTCCTCTATCAGCTTGTGTTCCGGCTCAGGGGGAATATAATTACTTCATCATTGCTGTCAAGTGCACTTTGCTCTGCCTTTCTGGGACTGCCTGGCTTGGGCTGGCCTCTAAGTATAGGACTGGCCCCAGCCTCAGGCCACTGCTCCTCACTTCCTCCCCTCCCCATCTGATTCACTGTGATTACTCTCGAATTTACTACTCTGGACCAAACTCTTCCCTGGTGAACAGGAAATGCACACTCTTCCTGTGTGTCCCCTTTACTCTCTCCCTGTAGGGGTTTCCCACACCAAGCAATCCCAAGATACCCGCAGAGTGTCCTACAATTCAGTTCAATTCTTAACAATAACTGGAGTCAGCACAGACGCCACAGCTTAAGGGCTCAGTCTCTATTTCAAATATCAAGGACACCCAGCGTGTCTCCTGTTTACCCACAACTTTTATCCAGCTTGGCTACAATCTCCAGCTTGGAGATTGCTTTGACCCCTCCCACCCTTTGGAATCAGCTTGTTTTCTAGAACGGCTCATGGAACTCAGGGAAACACCTATGTTTACCAGTTTATTATGTAACAGGGATATGATGAAGGACACAGATGAACATGCAGATGAAGAGACATACAGACTGAGGTCTGCAGAGGTTCAGAGCACAGGAGCTTCTCTCTGTGGAGGCATGGGGTGCTCCACACTCTAGGCACGCGGATATATGTACCAATCTGGAAGCTCTTCAAAGCCATTATTTTAGAGACTTCAAGTATTATTAAATTCACTACCAACCCTGCTCCTCTTCCCAAAGGACAGGAGTGGGGCTGAAAGGTCCAAGCTTCTAATTGTGGCCAGTCCCATCCAGCAACCTACCCAGTCACCTCATTAGAAAAGACACACCTACCACCCAGCAAATTCCTAAGGATTGAAGAGCTCTATGTCAGGAATCAGGGTCAAGATAAATATTAGAGTAATAGATGCTCCTAATGCTCTGATGACTTAAGACATTGCAAGGGATACAGGAGCTCTGTGTGAGAACAAGGGACAGTGACGGATACATATATATAGATATATTCTATTGTTTCATATCTGAGTTCTAGACTTTTATATAAAGCTGCTTACTAAACATCTCTGTTTGCGCATTGAGTCAAATCTCAAAATTAACTCCAAAACATAACTCTTAAGCCTTTTCATCTTGTAAAAATAACAAGAAAAAAGAAAAAGGTAAACTAAATAACTAACAAGAAATCCTACCATATTCCTTCCCTCCCAGCATCTTAGTATTGGCAATCCCATTCCTTGGATGGAATAAGCAGCTCAAGCTATTTGCTAGAAGTTATTCTGACTTCTTTCCCTTACATTTCTTCAGTCTAGTTCATTAGCAAGACTGGTTGTCTCTACATTTAAATCATCCCAGATCTGACTCCCCCTCATCATCTCTCACACCACCCCATCATCACTTCTATCTAAATGATCTCCAAGCTTCAATTTCTCCCTCTTTGCATCTGTCTTCTACCTAACAGTCAGAATAAATATGTAAACACACAAATTGGACCATGGCTCTCCTTTGTTCAGAACATTCCCCTGGTTTTATTTCACATCTTTACCTACAAGAATACAAAGCTTTATAAGGTACTCATAATTTAACCTCTGTATTAATGTTCTATTGTAACAAATTACCATAATTTCTGGTTTAAAACAAATTTATTCTTTTAAAATTCTGGAGCATAGAAGTCTTAAATCAAGCTCTTGGAAGGGCTGTGTTCCTTCTGGAGGTTCTGGGGCAGAATCTGCTTCCCTTTCCTGGTTTCCTAGGTCTCTGGCACTCCTTGGCTTGTGGCCCTTTCCTCCATTTTCAAAGCCAACAGCACAGCATCTTCTCCCTGACTTCTGCTTCTTTATATCTTGTCTATTTGAGCTTCCTGCCTCCTTACAAGCTCCTGGTTTATACTGAGTGCACCCGGATAATCCAGGCTAACCGCCCACCTCCAGGTCGTAATTTAACAACATCTGCAAAGCCCTTTTATCACATAGCAACATACAATTTCAGAATCCAGTGATTAGGACATGGACACTTTGAGGAGCTATTATCTACTACTATGCATTATTATCTACTACACCTGTATAACTCCAACTTCAACTCCTAATTCCCACTTCGGCTGAATCATCACTTAAGTTGGTCACATTGGTCAAATTGCTTATCCTTGAAATAGTCATTGAACAAGTTCTGGAGGCTTTTCCTTTCCATTCCAATTAGAATAATACTCTAATACTTATCATTGACCTATTACATATGCATTTATTTGATCATTTTCTTTTCCCTCCATACAATAAGCTATATGAGAATAATAACACACATACAGAAACAAACACACAGATGCATATATGTGGTTTATTTATTCACTCTTAAATACCCAATGTCAAGAAAAGTGTGTGACATAAAACAGACACTCTAGAGTATTTCATGGTGTATGAATAAGTGAAAGAACTCCCATTTATTTTACAATGTAAGAATATGTCAGCAATGAGAAGCTACCTCTAAAGTATCAGAACTCAGAAGTAGTTTAAGTTGCCAAATTGCAAATTCCTCTTTTTCCTTCTTCCTATTCTTTTTAGGAATATGATGAATAAGAAAATATAACCTAACCAGCTTCCATGCAAAGCACTGGAGGGAGATGTGAGTGCTGCTTCCCTTCCATCAAGGACAATGGACAAGGCTGAGGCCTCACCCTATATGCCACATAATGCCATGAAAACCAATGGAATGGAACACTAGACAAAGGCCACCAACCCTGAGGACAGTGAGAGGTGAGCTCTGAAGCCAGGAAGTCACCGTACTCACAAGCTGGGCCAGGTTGGTCTCTTGATGGTGGTGGTAACTGTTAGGAACTGTCTCTTTTTTAAAAAAAAAAAAAAAAAAGTCTCTTTCTTAGAAACTGAGCTCTTTGGAGAAGAGAGAGCAAGCTCAGGGAAGTACCAATCTTAGCACAAAACTATAAATAAAACAAATAGGCAAGAGTAAGATGCGCTGACCTGGAGCAAAGAGATTTGCCAAATGTTTTTGACTATTACATATCACTCCATTTCTATGATTCTATTTTCATCTTTTCCCTTCTTTGGGGAGAAATTCACAGGAGCATCGCAAATGTTGTACAGCCTGAAAATCAGGAAAGAACTACACAAGTAACAAATTCATTTCCATAGTAACAGGCTAGGAACCATCTTGACTGCCAGTAGAATGAGTTGAGTTGATTCATTTCAGCAAACATATTCACAATTTAAAATGTGAATGGCACAAAGAAGTTAATCTGAAGGTGCAGAGAAGTAACTAGCCCCAAAATTGAGAGTAGGTTCCAAGACCTAACAAATAACCCAACAGAATTTTAACACAAATCTAAAAGAAAGTAACAAGTTTTCTCTGCTTTGAAGGAGTGACTCACCATCACTCAGTGACCTACAAAGCCCTCACCCCTGAGGCAAATGTCCCCTTTGAAAATTTCATTATTAAATCCAGCTGGGTCCACATGACAATCCAAAGTCAAGGCAGCTGACCTGAGGTGCCCTAGGAGGGATTTGACAAGAGCCAGTTTTCTTTTTGTGTCCAACATTTCAGTCACCCCTGCTTCCCCTTAGGAAGCCATGCCCCTGTACTGGAAGGAATTAAGATATAGGTTCATTTGCTCATTCACTTATTTGTGTAATTAATAACACACAGTTATTGCATGCCTTCTACCTTGTGTCTTGTGTTATCATGTACTGAAGACACAGCAGACCCTGCAGGATTACCTGTTCTTGAAAACTTCATGTTCTACTAGGGGAGAGGGATGTGTAACAAAACCACAAAATAATGTGGAGATGCCAAATAGAATTAGGTACGTGGTGTTGTAGAAACTTAGAGGAGAGAGCATCCAGCTTAATTCGAGGTGACTTTGATTTGCATATTAGAGGGTGAATGAGATTTTGCTAAGGGGAAACTAATAGCAGAAGAAATTCTAAACCACTTCAAATATGTGATTAAGAAGGATGGCATGTATGGGGAATGTCAGGGATTTTGTGTGGTGGGTGGGTATTCAGGAAAAGGGCTGATTGCAAGGCAGACTCAAGGACCTTGAAATTTTACCAAAGTGTTCAGAATTGATCCTCAAGGCAAAAGGCATTTGGTACACACCACTAGAGGCTTGTTGCTCAGCAAGGCCACGCTTGGGAGACAGCCATGGGAACAAAGGTGGAGGTGGGGAGACTAGATAGGGAGATTTCTGCAAGAGTCCAAGCAAGAGGTGATGAGTGGGTGAACCAAGACAGATCGAAGAGGGAGGAAGGAGTCTACTAAAAAAGAGGAAGGAGTCTCCAAAAGTCAAAGTATCTGTGTCATATCTAGCTAAGGGTCAAGAAAGAGAAGTAGTCCATGGGTTTGCCGGTTAGGAGGGTGGTGCTGATTTCAGTGAAGGAGACTACATAGAGAAAAGACATGGAATTAGGGCTAGGGTTAGAAGAGAAAAAACTTAACTGCGTTTAGGCTCTATCACTCATCAGTAAGTTTATAGAGAGTAAGAAAAGGGAAAGGATGAAGGTGCTGGAAGCCAAGACCCAGGGGGTAGAAAGCCTTGGAAAAACTGGTCTCATATTCTGTAAAATTCTCCACAATTTTCAACTTTTTGTTCTTTAGATGGAATTAGAATGCATTTGCCATTTCCTTAAAAGTCCCACTGGGATTTTTATTCATATTGCATTAACCTATGAGTTAAATTGGAAAAATGAAACCCATATATCTGTTTTGCTTTCTGAGAGCATGAGATGCTTCTTCATTTAATCAACTCTTATTTTAGCTCCCAGTAGCTTAATTTATCTCAATTTTGTATATTTCTTATTAGTCAAGGTGACTCCTGTGTGTTTCATACTTTTTGTTGATATTAGGAATGAAATCTTTTTCTGTATTTCTAATTGGCTTTGCCTTGTAAGAAAAACTGACTTTGTAGTATTTATGCTGTATTTGGCTACCTTGCTGAATTCTATTTTTAACTCCAGTGTTATTTCTAGTGGTTCTCTTGGCAACTTTATCTCATTTTGATTATTCTTCTTGTTTTATTTCATTAGATTCTAAGTCATTAGGTTCCTTAGAACCTAATGGAATGTCACATAATTTTAATGATCCTGATTTTTCATTCATTCGACTCATGACTTATTTTCTTTCTGGCTTTGGTGGCACCACTTCCCATGTCCCATCTTTGGCTAGGCTGCTTCTCCTTACTCTCTGGTGAGATTTCTGATTGTATCTCATGGGGACTGAATTCTGATATAAATATTCCACTCCTGCCATGTGGCCTCCATTTCTATCTCTAAGAGCTATGGTAGGGCCTCCCTGGTGGTGTAACAGGTTGAGCGCCACACTGTGAAGCATCCATGTCACAGCAGTGCGAGTTCGATCCTGGCCAGGGAGCGGACCCACATGGTGCAGCAGACCCCTCCTGCCTTGCCCACTGCTCCCCTCAGTAGTGTGTTTCAGTCAGTCTGCCTGTTCTGCTCCCCACTCTGTCTCTGGTGAATCCTCTCACCTCCCGCCCCTCTGGCCTGTACCCCAGCTCTTGTATGCATAAATAAATAAATCTTTTAAAAAATATTAGAGCTATGGTAAAAAGCAAAATAACATAAGGGAGACAAAATAACCGTAACAAGATGAGACTAGAGAGAATTAGACCTTGCAAAAATGCTTCCACTGAGGCTAGGGTTTGGTGCAGCCAGACAAAAGCCTTAGAATTCATGCTTGACTTAACT
Source organism: Galemys pyrenaicus (assembly GCA_019455555.1). Classification (NCBI taxonomy): domain Eukaryota; kingdom Metazoa; phylum Chordata; class Mammalia; order Eulipotyphla; family Talpidae; genus Galemys; species Galemys pyrenaicus. Next base: position 5,557,271 of record JAGFMF010011925.1, read on the forward strand.
GCAGCCTAGCACAAAGCAATATGTGCAGAGTTCTGCAACATCATTAACTTAGGTTTGAAACTAATAGGAGGAGGGATGTTGCAAATTTCAATTGTTAATAAGCAAGGAACCACACTAGCCATAAAAACATCTTCATATGCATAGTTCCTGAAAATAATGATCTCAGTAAGCTATCTGAAATAGGAATGAGATGCCTATATAGCACCTGCTGTGTCTCAGAAGTCAATTAAATTCTACAAAGGGCACCCATTATTATGAAAATGGCACGTACAATGTCTTTCCATTTCAATAACAATAATATATGTTTTAAGATTTTTTTCAACAGCTCTTCATTTGGAGTCATTGCCCAGATGAGAGAAGGAATGTGACTTGATTGGTAATGCCACATTTCTTTGCAGGACACCAAATCTCCCAGACAATATGAATACTTGAAAATCTGTGACTATACAAACTTGACAATTGAGGGCCGATGTGCCACAGCTATCATCCCTCTTTATTAACTCAGCGTGTCCCAAGAGAATTTGTTTCACTCTTGCAAGCTCAGCACTTCCTAATGTTTAATAAAAGATTAGATTTTCAAAAAATAGCTGAGCAAGTTAAAATGGAATCAGCTTATAAGTCCTCATGCAACAGTTCCCAGATTCTCACTAAACTACTTGTAAAAGATCAAAAACTATCAACACTGAAACGAGACTAGAATCTTAAAGAAGTCACACCGATAGGTCTGTGGTCCTGGATCAGCAAGCAGAACAGCAGGTACACTAAGCCTCCATCTCCAGACTGTAAAAGGAAGGATGAACAAGCTTTGGAAACCCTAACCATCTCCCTGAGGCCCCCAGAGCCACAGGCTAACCCGAAAGTCAAGTTGGCCCAACATCTTTGTTTGGTGGGGGGGGATGAGAAGATAGGGAGTTAAAGAAATGGTGGGGAGGGGGAGACCTGTTAGTTGCTCTCCTCTTTTGCTCCCAACTTTGCCTCTTTCTCTGTCCCTACAGAGTCTACAACTCCCAGATACCTCTCTTCTCTCAAGCAAAGCTGTGTGCTTCCTAGGAAGAAGGTCCTTACATGCAGAGAGCTGCAGTGTGACAATGGTGTAAAATACATATAAATAAATAAATTACATATACATATAAAAAAGAGGGCCACAGAATTTGCAGGGCAGAGGCTTTCCTGTGTTCTACCTTTTCTATGTTTCAGAGAAGCAAGTAATAGGGTCCTGATAAGTCCCTGAGGCCAGCAGAACCTTGTTGGATAAGCTTTTGCTCAAAACAAACAAAACCCTGGAAATTTACAAGCATTTATGGAATTAAATGCACCCTGCAGACACGGCTGTGTCAGGGTGACTAACAGCAGCCAAAGGGCCAGTGAGCAAACCCAAGATGTTGCCAGGTGGGCTGTTGGTGCATAAATATCAGCTCTGCAGACATTTCTCCCTGTTCAAGGATGAAAAAATAGAAAACAAAAATTCTACCTTGAACCTAGATGATTACCTAACCCACAGTAAAGACAATATAACTGTGAGTCGCAGATGAGCTATATCTATGCTTTGAAATTTACTTTCTCAAGGAGATAGAAGAACGGAAATTGAGCGTTTGCTCCATATCAACTGGATGCAGAGAGACCCTACTCCAGGAAATGAGAAGGGGGCCAGAGGAAGATAACATGCCAGGCCTCCAAACATTTCTATACACAGTATTCAAATCCAATGTCCAGCACACGATCAAAAACAGTGTGGTCCATGAAGAGACAACAGACCATCAGGTGGAACCAGGAGAAACAATGATAGCCTAATAGCACTGACATTACAGGTACTGACTAGAACACTATGAGATCCATGATGTTCATATGAAGTAAACCAAGGCTGACAAATTTGGCACCAAATTGGAAACAATCAGAAATAACACAGACATTGTAAATTTAAAAGAAAAAGAAATAATGAAACTGAAAAATATGATCGATAACCAAACATTAAAACGCCAGCAGATAAATTTAACAGCATGTCATACACAGCTGATGAAAAGATCTGTGAACTGAAATACAAGTCAGAAGAAATTCTCTAGAGCAAACCAGATAGAGGTAGGAGAGTATAAGCAACATAAAGAAAATGGTCAGGAGCGATGACATAAAACATTCCAGAAGGACATGAGAGAGAATGGAGCAACATGTCATTATTTAAGGGCTGAGACAAGCAATCCATGTTTTGAAGAAGCCCAGCAAAACTCAAAGAAGATACATAAAGAGAAATTCACAACTAGGTGTGTGGCAGTAAAATAAAATAAAGAAAAAATACACATAGACACAGCAAAACCCTTCAAAGCAGCCAGAGGGAAAATAAGAGATTATCCTCAACAAAAGCAACAGGTAGACTGACGGCTGACAGATAAACCTTAGAAATGATATTCAGAGAATGGTCTTCTCAGCAATAACTAAAGCAACGAGATGATAGAATAATATTGTCACTCTGAGTTTGGGGAAGGGATTATTTTTCTAGAAATTTATTCTAGAAATAGAGTGTAACTGTCAGAATGAATGGTCCAAATTATAATTATTGAATTCTATATAATTATATATCGTAAAACCTAAGAAACTCAGATTCAATAGGATTAATAAAATTGAGCAAAGCCAGTGGCTTCTCTATAGCCAATACATAGAAAAAAACTCTATTCACATCACACACACAACTTCCTTTTTCGTTCTCCCTCCCAAGCTTCCCCCACCCCATCTTTACAAAATGTCAAGAAATCATGCTAACAAGAAATACATGAAACTTTTATAGAAAACTGTGAAAATCTCTACTGAAATTCATAAAAGAAAAACAAATATTTAGAGAACCACTCCACATTCCTGAAAGGCAGAAGCCTATATCTTGAAGGTACCAGTCCTTAAAGTAATTTAATAAACATCCCAATGATATTTGTTTTGGAATTAAGAAAAACATTCTAAAGTTCATATGAAAAACAAACAGGCCCTCCAGATATTAAAGCATATAACATAGTTCAGAATAATTGACATGCCACAGTAATGGTAAAATAATTAACATATGTGTCCATGGCACAGCGTATGTCTAGACATATATAAGGCTCGCTGGAATATTCAGTTCTCTGGAGGGGAAATTAAAGTGGATTCTTCATCAAGTAAATGAAGGTACGTTCTAGAAGGATGAAGAATTCTATGTTACTAAATCGATATGAACAATAAAAATGAGGACCCGCATGATAACAAATCATGAGAGGGGAAAGACTTTTTAATCATAAAATCAATGAAGTAAATAACAACAACAAAACACTTTTAGACTAGTCAACCTATGACTTTGACATGTCAAAAAATATGGAAACAAAACTTAAATACAAAGGGAAACCTGTAAAATACTTTCCACAGTTACTACAAACTAACAGCCTAGTCTCGGAGCTTTTGTAGATCAACAGGTGAAATTGTTAATGTCACAGAAAAGAAAATTCAAATAGCTATGGTTATCTTAAGAAGTGGTAAATTTAAATAGAAAAAAAAACTTCAAGAAAATATTGATTTAAAACTTCAAAGAATCGAGTATTTAATGCTGCGACAATGACATTCTCCACGGCAGCTGGGGGCGTATCTCCCTGGCTGGCTGTCGATCATTAATATAAATGCTTAATGCCGTGAGTCTGGAAGTGGCTAAGCATAACTTTCCATTTTCCAGGCTTTGGAAAGTGCAGTTCAGATGCAGACGATGTATTTCCGGAGCCAGGAACCGGCGGGCAGTGAGGAGGAAGTCAGACACTGATGCAGAGGCTTGGAATGTGTGGGGAGCTGTGTATGGGATTCAGAATTCAGGGAGGAATATAGGTCTCTGGAGTTCCCAAGTCAAGACAGCAGACACGGGGCAGGTTAAGCTCAGTGAGAAAAAACACTCAGTTAAGCAAGAAGAAATAGTTCTAGAGCTCTACCCTCAACAACTCTCTATGGTAACAACAACTGACACTCAAAATGTGGGAAGCTGATACTTCGTCTTCATGTGAAGTATTTTCAACCACAGCGAAAAAAACTATGAAAAAGTAAAGACCCTTGGTCAGGCATCAGGATGACGAGAGACAAGTTTGGCATGTGAAAACCAGGCTGGAGGGCTGATTCTGACTCCACATACTGCCCGGGGCAGGAACCACAGGCCACACGGTGTAAGTGCTTGGAACACGAAGGTGACCGTGAGGACAGAGTCCAGCGTGGACACTGGCGGCGTAGAGGGAAACAAGACGAAAAGCAAAAGGGCAAACACGCAAGAAAATGGAGATTCTGTGAGTGTGCTGCGTGCACACGGAGACAGACTGCGGGCAGGCCCGAGCTCACAGAGCCGAGCAGGAGGCCAGGGGGGTAGGCTGATGTCCATGCTGGGGTTGCTCGAATGGCAAACAGGTACAGCGCCTCTTTTTGCAAAGAGATGGCTCCAGGTGCTTTTGAGACCTGTAACACTCTGTTCCACATTCTCTGTGTGGAGAAAGGCCCAAGCCTGTTTCAGGAGACACTGGTGAGGGCTGCCAGCGGCCGCCCTGCCTTCTAGCCAGGAGCTTCTACCTTTGCAGGCTGGTTAGCTGTGGGGGAACCTGCCAGGGGGCGGCTAGCATGCCTGGGCCTTTCCTGCTTAGGATAACTGAACAGTTAAGTGATTGTTCCACTTCATAAAGTATAGTCCAGGGAGGCACTACAAAGTCAATTTATTTTTAAGTAGAAACGAAGTTTTTTTTAAAAAACAAAACAATGAAGGCCCAATATGTTTCCGCGCAAACGTCTTCTCTCCCTGAGAAGTCTCTGTTACACACCCTCCCACAGCAAACTGAAATGACAACCTGGGGGATCTGAAGGGCCACATCCTTCCCTCCCTTGGTAAGGGGAGCACTCCTTCCATGCACACACCAGGAAGGACCAGGGGCTGGGTAAGAACCTGGTTCCGAGTCAGAAAGGGCACTGGAGGCCAATTTCAGCTCAGCCACTGTGCAAATTCATCACAATGACTGAACTTCTGGGCCTTGGGCTCCTGACGGTTAACAAGTGATAAGACCCTCTGTTGCCAAGTCTTGCTGAGGATCCAATGACTTTATACAGTGCTGCCAGCTAACCTGGAGGAGGTGCCTCTCACTTGCCCGGCACCCTGCTCGCCCCCGCCCCCCACCCAGAACACCCAAGAAGTGAAAACCACACAAGTCCCAGTTTGGAAAGGGGCAATGTAAGGTGAGAGCACCGCCGCCAGGTCTTCTCCCAGGTTATAAACTGACTTTCCTGCTCATGGTTTGTCTTCTAAAGTGTTAGCTGTGACGATACCCTCTCTCCAGAGACAAGACATGAACAAACCGAACGGTGGGGCGTGTGCCCGCATACATGCAGATGGTGTGAAAGCTGAATCAGAAATGTTTCTAATACTAGATTATTATGAATTTTAGATCTATCTAGGCTTTGAATTATGGCCCTAATCATTTTTGGGGGGCGGGGTGTGTCTTATTACCATTCAGACACATGAATTCTCTTGGCTTCTTACTTCACGGGCGTAGCTGACTCAGTGAATTCTGTTTTCTGTATCTCACTTGACCAACCCACTTGCCCCCCACCCCTTCACCCATTTGGGATCCTAGTCTGCCTCATATTTGAACTTCCAGTGTTGCAAACCTGGACTTTTCACCTACACTTACACCATAAATTCCTCTCAAAAAAGTCACAATTGTTTTTCTTCCAATTTAGACCCGATCACAGAGTTTGGTCAAGAATAGCTATTTTCAATGCCAAAAGGAGACATAACATAAATCAAAAAGTTAAGATCGAAAGGTTTCTCAGGATCCTGGAGAAAGCCCAAACCTAAAGGTGACCTGGGAAGTTTGGCCAGAACTGGAAAACAAAAGGTACTTTCTTTAATTTTCAAAGTGCTTGGATTTAGGAGAAAAGCATCCATGTTAAAAGGACACCAAATGCAGTGTAAGGTAAATACAGTGATGCCCTAACTAGGCTGCTTTTTATTCAAAGCCCTCTTTCAGGTGCTTGTGGGAGCTGTACCACATCCTTAAGAAGGGGAAAGGTAAGCACAGGGCACAGAAATGTTCTCCTCACTGGGCCTCAGATAAGGAAGCCGAGCTGGCAGCTCTGACAGTGCTTAACCCAGCCACTGCAGCTGCGGCCAAGTCACCTGTCCATCCCTGCCTCTTCTGCTCATTGTTAACTGGATCTTCTGACTCATGGTAAGTCGGCATGAGGGGTGGGGTGGGGGTGGGCGGGGGTTACTATATCAGCATATAAAGTAATTGGTAACCTCCTGATTTACCAATTCATGTATTTAATAATTCATTGTTAATTCAATTCACACAAAAATATAAATATATATAGCTCCTATAGGAGATCCAGTAATGTCCAGTTGTATATCTTTTTACATTTTAATTCTGGATATATAACCTTATAGCTTCTCACTCTCTTTAATTTTGAGTTTCTCATTGCTATACTTGTCAGAAATAACTTTCTTGAGTTAAAATCATATATGCAGGGATAGATATATTTGTTTGTTTGTTTAAATATACAAACCACTTTGATTCCTCCTCTATACATTCACTGGTTAGAAAAAAACAAGCTATTTCTAATAGAGATGTTTTACACCTGACCTCTCATTGACTTCCTAACCAATAATAATCTTTTAAATCTGTGTCTCGAAGATGGATGCCATGAAATTAGCTGAACACCCTTCTGAACAGGATTGGGATGGGATGACAGGTTACCGTTATTCTCACCATGCTTAAGGTGTCAAGTCATAAGACAAATTTCTCCCGCATTACCTGGTAGGAGTTTTGACATTGCTGGGTCCCCTTTATGGAACACTCTATAGGGCACTGTGTAGGTGGGAGCGCTGGTGAGGAGAGTCTAAGTTATATTACACCAACCCTGATAACTGTTGATGATCCTCCCTCAGAGACCCATTTGCTTAGGATGCTGATGTGTGACCTCAAGCCCACAGGGTTTGCCTTGGTGGGAAAAATGTGCAGAGTCACGTCCCACTCTTAAGTGCTTCTATCCCAAAAGCAACCACATCACTTCTACTCAAGTTTCATTAGCTAAATCAAGTCACATGGATACATCTAACTTCCAGGGGCTAGGAAATGTTTTCCCCCTGTGTGCTGGCATGGAGGAGATCAGGAAATACTGGTGAACACTAATATGTCTCATACCAGACAGCTGTTGGTTTTGGCTGTTCTGCATTCAGTTGGGTCAACTGGATACTATTTCTAGGGTATCCAATCCACTGAATGCTTGAGCTGGCCAGCTCCCAAACAACATTCACTTAGCCTGCAATCCCCATGAACTAGCTGGGTCTGGAGATAAAAGTGTCTCCAGGGACCTTCACACTGGAGGATGGTTATGAAACAATAGGAAAAAAGGGCTCATCGTTCTAGCAGCCTCCTCTTGACAATACTGTCCCTTATTTTCTAGAATCCAGACTCCCTGAAGCTACCTTGCTTTCTATCCCCCCTTTCTCAGCCAGTTTCTTTAGCTTCCTATGAATTTTGAGGACTACCAAGACTCTCCCAATATTCTTTTTCGCCTTAATAGCAATTGGTTTCTGTTACTTGCAGCAGCAAATTTCCCAACCAGGAGACAAAAGCCAAAACAAAATGCCCGGCCAATGTGATTTGCTAGATGTTATGAGATGGACCAAGGGGTCTAGACTGGCAGGGGAGAAAGGGAACAGCACCAAGTTTGAAGCCAGGAAAATCGGTTCTATTCTCAGTTCTGTCACTTGTCTTGCTGAGCAATCCCAAAAAAATCATCTGTTAAATGTGATTCTGGGGCAAGCTGATCAAGGTTCTTGCTGGCTCCAGTGGACCATGACTGTCATTTTGGGATTACTGAAGCCAGCACAAACCCTATATTTTGGTATCTGATTGACACCAGAACCAGGTCCCAAACTTTGATAGATAACCCGTCACGTCCACACATTTGCCTGCAACCACATTAGCCTTGGAAACCATGATTAATTATGCTTCACATTTCAAATGCACAAGATGCTGGCACGTCTCTGAGGCCAGGCCAGGCACCCGGGAGTCTGCAGGGCAGCAGAGGTGCCCTCCAGGCACGTGACCGTGCTCCTTCCTCATCTGAGTCCTAATTATCTTGCCGTTCATCCCTTAGTTTTGTGAGATTAGTGAGGGTCCTTCATTTATATGTCAGTTTAGCACCCTAGAGGCAGAAGAACCTGACATTTCCAGAACATTGTGATATATTTATATCAATAAAAATAATGATTACAAAACCCTCGGCTCCCTGTCTCTGATTAGAAGAACCCTGGGAGTCGGACACAAGGAAAATCCTAAATATTTCTCAGCAGGTGGGTACACAAATGAAAAATGAACTGACTTTCTTGTGAGTAGGTTTCACCTCTGATTAAAATACTGCCGAGAATAAAGGATGATGCACCGAGATACGAATGACTCACTCAATCAGAATCTGCACACATCGTTCTTCCTGCTTCAAAGTAGACTTGCTCTCACTCTTACATTTATTTTTAAAAAGGGATTTTTCAGGATATCCTGCCTGGCAAAGTAAGGATGAAAACAGACAGGGCTCTACTGGGGCGATGGTGACATTCTGTCTTACCCCACATGAGGGGCTTCAGCGATGTACCAGGACACCATGGCCAGGCAGACCTCCAGAGCTGCTGGTGCCAGAGCCTGTGGTTGGAGGGCAACGTCTCCTTATGGGTTTCTTTTCCCTTCTGCAAAGTTAACTGAGTGGGAACTATTTGATTCTAAGATCCTGGTCTTTGCACTACAGGACTGAACAAGTAGGCCCAGGTTGAAAACTGGATTTTAGGGTCTGTGAAGTCTTCTGTGTGAAGTGAAAAAAGAAAGGCTTGAGTATATGAGCAGAAGAGAGAGATTCCAGAAAGTTCCAATAAGCCAAGGTCCCTAGTGTGAGGTCCCCGGCTCCTGTCAGGCAAAGCCCTTAGGGAATCAGCCCAGCCAATGCTCCTACTACCCGGCCTCAACTGATGATAGCAGACGCCATGCCCATACCAAGACACTGAGTTGCTCTAGACCTCCATGTTCCAGAGGACTCCCAGTGCCCTTGGCCTTCTTAATACAACTGCAAATGTTATACTTGTGGCAACTTAAACACAGAGACGCCATCCTGGCCAAATGTTTACTTTTGACATTGGAAATGTGGGGTAACACATTTCATCTTTAATGCAAAGTAGGGAGTTTTTAAAATGACCCACTTCTCCCCAGTTTGGGGCTCTGTCTCAGCTAGGACTCACCCAGCAGTTTGACTTGAGTTCCTGCTGACCTTGGCAGGACAGAGGGAACCCAAGAATTTGGCAGGATGAAAGTTATGTCTTGTGTAACCCAAGAAGCAACATGTCCCATTCAGGAGCGGTGGGTTGGGGGATTGTGATTACCCTCTGGATCCGGGAATCTGGTGTCTGTGATCCCGTTATGGCCTTAGCTATGGAACTGGCAGCTCTGAGTTATTTTTTTCAGTGTGTGGTTCCAGGACATCACCTTGTAAAAACAATCTGCACATGAGATTCTCACAGCCTCAGCAGTTTCAGCTCCGACTGGCTTGAGGAGCTCAGCCAAAGCTGCCACCGAGCCAGACATCCTCAGAGCACAGGCTCGGGGTGCTGAGCTGGTGGCGAGCCAGCACCTCTCACGTGAAGGCTGGGAGGGGCAGCCAGCACAAACACTGGTCGATGACGATCTAAGGACTATTTCCCACTACAGGCCAAGCTCAGAAAAGCAAATGTCCTAGGGCTACCTCATCCCCTGTGGTTCCTGCTACCGACTTGGTGCCACCCACCACGGGAAGGACAAGTGAAGGGATGAGAACAATGGGAGATCTGCCAGGCTGAGCATGGAGGCTGAAGTCTATCAGAGATGAATTCCAGTAGAAAGTCACATTTCCTGTAGGGGGAGCTCTCTGCACCTAGTGGGCTAAATCCTACAGTAATTTTTAGGGCTCTTTTATCTATACTGGGAACGTTCCTCTAGTGGGAAATGATAGAAAGATAAAAAAAAAAAAGTCAGTAACTTCCTGGCTATAATTTCAGCCAGGGAGATAAATAACACCCAGGGCACCAGTACGAAGACGGAATATGCAGTGCCGGCTCCTCTCTTTGACCAGAGGAGGATGGCAGGGGCAGCTCTCCATCCCACAGACGATCCAAGTGGCACAAAGTCTCGGTGCTCACTGTCCAGTAGAGCCTCGTCACAAGTCTGGGACATGTCAAGTCATTGCCTCTGGTTTAGGTGACAGAGTGGAGTACTGAGGTCACGTGCCTAGTCCGAGAACTCACCAGGTAAGGGGCAGACATGGAAGTCTTTAACTTGCCATAGTGTTTCCCTAACAATAAAGCCCATAAACTGCCTCTACTTCTTCCTGAAGGATGTACACACCACTTGTGAAGTGGGTGCTGAGAGGACACCAGTGCAGCATCTCCTCTATGTGTTGTTTGAGGGCCTACGGGCCCTCTGCCCTGGGGCTCTGCAGGACACTTTCAAGAAGGCCTGTTTCTCCTCTTGGTAACTTTACCTCTCTTATAGGCCTACATCTTACCCTCTATAATATTCAAGCTCTTCTGTGCAATGAGAGATTGAGCAAGGATTAACTCGAAGCAACACTTCCTCCCTTAGAACAGAGAAAATAAATGGGCTATCTCAATAAATGGGTTATCTCAAGGAAGGGCTCAAATGGGCCCTTCCTTTTGAAGAGAAGTGAACCAATTAGGTTCTTGTCAGACTCTTATCTTCCTTTTTACTTCTCCCTCTCAAATAATCACATAAGTCTCCAAACCAACTGTCCAGGAATAGGGACAAGCCTGGGAGATGTCAAATTACAGCACACACACAGAGAAAGTATAGATAAGAAACACCAGTCTGACCAAGATGTGGAGTGGGTTCAGAGGCCAAGATACCACCTTAAGGAAACTGCTTGCATTCCCAGAGACTGAGTTCTTTCCAGACCCATCCTCCTAACCCTCAAAAACAGGGACACCACTGTCAGCACAAAATCTGGCATCAACATAAGTCTAATAGCAAAAAGGATCACCCAGATTCCATAGGTTTGGGGGGGTTAATGCAAGCAAGATTGCAGTGGCACCCCCTCCCCTTCACACTGTTCCTCCACCTCTACCTCCAGCCCAGAAGATCTCAAGATCATCTCCATAGTGAATTCCCCTGGAAATCAATGCTAATAAGGAAGAGATATTTTTTAACCTGTGATGTGACAGCTTGAGCCAAACTTGGAGAGGGGTTTCAGGACCCAAAGCGTTGTGTTCATTGAGGTTGTGAAGGACACCAGTACAAGAGAGAGACTCTTGAGTCTAGAAGTACAACCATATCTGGTAGTCAGCCAAGCATTCTCAATCCAGGAAAGGAGAAGTGATCTGGGGGAGGAAATGTAGATTCCTTCTCCAGAGGAAATGGTGAACTGCCCAAGCCAAGCAAAAGACAGAGTTGAAGCAAGTGGGATTTTTTCAGGGCCAAGGGAAGGTTAGGAGACACAGAGGACAGAGGAGCAAAGAAAGGCCCAGAAGGTAGCACTAAACAGCTGCTGAGTCATGAGTCATGGACAGCCTCTGAAGTGGTAGCACCCAAAGACAACTGATGTCCCAATCAATTCAATGTCTTCATACAGAGTCAGGGGTCAAAATCGTGTTTTCCACCTTACACCCATCAGAGAAGGCAAAACCCAAAATATTTCCTCTAAAGATAATGGACATCACAGCCAAGAGCTTGCTCAGAACTGAGCTTGCTCAGAAGGTGCCTTCCTAATATTTGGAAACCACCAGCTCGAAGGAGCAGAAGCCATAGAATTCCTGCACACCCCAACCATTCAGCTGGGACTAGGATGGAAAGCTGGGGGAAACGCAGGATCTGAAAATCCTAACTTAGTAACAAATTTATTTAGGGTCGATGGCACATGTTGCGAAATGATTACTTCTCTTTGATTCCTCATTTTGCTCCGGATTCCTCACTGATAATAATTTCTGACTCACCTAGATGATAGGAATGGTGCAGGAACCAAATACAATACACAGAGGAGTGCTTTGTAAAGTGGACAAAGACATGCTCTCACACCATCCTTGCCAATTTTCTTTTTTTTTTTTTAAGATTTATTTATTTATGCGTACAAGCACTGGGGTACAGGCCAGAGGTGTGGGGGGGTGAGAGGATTCACCACAGAGAGCGGGGAGCAGAACAGGCAGATCAATGGAAGTACACTGCTGAGGGGAGCAGCGGGCACAGCAGGAGAGGTCTGCCGCGCCATGTGGGTCCCCACCCCGGCCGGCAGCAGGGATCGAACTCGTGCTACAGTGGCTGCGATTTGCTTCGTAGTGCATTGCTTAACCCACTGCGCCACCAGGGGAGGCCCCTTCATCCTTGCCAATTTTCAAACACTATATATGCCCATGTGTGCGGCCTGAGTGCATTATTTTCATAAGGACCCAAGGACAGTGTACCCCTTTCCATCTTGGTCTAAGTGAAGATTCTCCAGGCTTGTCAGGTGGGCTACTAAGGGACTGTTCCTTTTGAAAGGAAATACCTGAACTAGCAGTTCTCAAATTTGAACTGCTCCAAGATTGACATTGGAGCAAATACGTTAACATCTCTGAGCCTCAAGTTTCTTGATCTATAAAATGAGTAAAATAAATTGGTTCTTGTGGCGTTTCTGATGAAACTGCTTTCTCACAAGGAGAACTGAGGCATGCAAAGATATTTTTGCTCTTTAATTTGATTTTTCAAGTAAGCATTAGAAAGGAAAAACATCTAGGAAGAGTAAACGCTATGTCTGAAATTACTGAATAAGGTGTAAGGAGACAAAGCTACCCCTCAGATTGCCGCACAGCAAACATAGTCACAGAAGGGAGAAGGCTGACCTACACCCATCTGGACCAAGGGCACTGGCTCTGAGTCACCAGGGAAAGACCCGGATGGACTGCCATCCGTCTCTGAAGGCTATGTTCAAGTATTCCCTCCTTTGTAAGCTATCTCAGCCTTGGAATTTCTGTAGCTTCTCTAGTTCTTCCATCTTTTTGTCTCCCTATATGACATATAGTTTCACATAGCTTATTTTGTGTGTCTTAGATCAATCTTGAACAATCCCTGAGACTTTGAAGAACAAGGACTATGTATTTTTAACTTGTGTCTCTTACAGCAATCTGTAATGATAACTGCCTTTTGAATAAAATATATTTAAAACTCTCATCTCATCATCCATCTAAAGTGAATCCTTTAAATAAGCAATGAAGGCTGTCTTGCCATCACCAATGGACACAGCAAAACTTAACAGACCTCTTATTTAGGGTCGATGGCACATGTTTCGAAATGATTACTTCTCTTTGATCCCTCATTTTTTCTTTAAACTGGTTTCCCTGATTCATCTTTTTTAAAGACCATTTGAAGATACTTTATTCAAATAATCTTTTAAAAACTTCACACTGCCTACAGGTAAAATTTCAAAGGTTTGACAGTAAATTTTCCACTAGCTAGTTCTAGTCCTGTTATTTAAACTAAACTAATCCATATATTCCAAAACCAGTGAGGCTGGCTGACTCATTTATCCATCCATCCATCCATCCATCCATCCATCCATCCATCCATCCATCCACCCACCCACCCACCCACCCACCTGTCCATCCAGCATGGCCTGAATATCTACTATATGCCAGTCACTGCCACCTATCTCAATGCAGTAGAAAGCAGAGAAATTCTAAGAAAATATTTATTCTAAGTGATAGGAGGTACTGGGAGTTCAGAAGAACCAGTGTCCATACTGGTCTTGGGAGTCAGACCAGGGTAGCAGGAAAACAATGAAGGCAGGGAGTTCTTCTAAGAAGACACAATGTGATGGGATAAAGAGAGGATACTTTGAACAGAGAGAAAGAAAACACTAAAACCCAGGACTTACTGAGAACATGATATAAACTTACAAGTGGTTCTGGAAGAACTAGTTGAAGCTGAGCACAAACTACAATGAGACCCCGAGGTATACAAAGTGAACTTTATCACCTATGTCATTATTTCTCAACTTGTGTTAGAAACTGGCTCATAAAGACATCAAGGAGATCACCATGAGGACAAAAGATAAATAAAAAAGGTGTTTCATGGTCAAGAAAAGTTTGTAAAGTAAATACATGTTCTTTTCCACCTTGAACAGTCACAATGTTTATAAGCATATGAGAGGTTCTAAGTCTTAAAATAAACCAAACAGTTTAAAATGTACCAAATTAATCTATCCAAAGATGATACTACACATTGTGTTCTTCCTGCAGAATAAGATCCAAGGACCACCAACAGTTTTGGAAGCCCTGGTAGTCTTATGTGTACTCCTCTCAAACTACAATGGGAACCCTCAGGTGTGGGAAGTGAACTTTATCACACCTATATGGCCTGTAAATGAAGGTGTGGTGTGTAAATGAAGACCCAGTATGTTTTAAATCTTGTCTCCTTCACTTATTTACTTGACCATCAATAGCATCTTGACCTTGGACAAGGTATTTAGCATCTTTTATAGATGATGTACAATGGACCTAAAATATACTTTCTCCATATACTTTTTCATCAAGTACATCTGCTTGACATATGCTATATGCTTAAAGAATCTCCTTTCATTATCTCTGGCGAACAGTTATGAATCTGCTATTCCAACTGAATTGGTTGTAAGCTGTGCACTACACAACTTTGCTATTCCCTGAGCATTCCAGGAGTTTCTTTACAGTGGATCGCAAAAAGATTCTTGTTTGCTGATACTCAAGTCTCAGCACAAAATATATATGCCTGATATATTACAGTTATACAATATTTTCAGTAGAAAGTAGAAAACAATCTCAGTGAACATGTTATCGGGAACAGGGTAATTGTCTTGAGACTTAATGTTCAGAGTAACTCAATCCCCTTTAATGACTGCAAAATAAGCTTTATAAAATGAAGTCTTGAAAGCAGAAATATCTGCCATGTTAGCTAGGGTTAAGATTATAGTATGCTAGAGTTGGAAGGAGTCTTAATTTGTTGAATTCTAAAAGCAGATGAGAATATCCACTTCTCCATATGTGGCCACGGACATATGTTCTATCCTTGATTTTGAAAATTTTTCCTCAATTTGCCACTCCCCCCACTCCAACCCCTGGGAAAACCTCACATCTTTGAAGACTCAGCATGAAGTCTGTTTCCTTTGTAAGGTCATCCTTGACCCCCCCCCCCAGGTTGACTTAGGTATGTCTTCTAGTCTCTCATGATATCCCACATACACGTTCATTGGGCAACATTTAATGTCTTCTTATTGAATAGTGCTGGTATGGTCAAGGAGCTGGAGACAAAATGGCTGGCCCGGCCCTTGTGAAGCTCACAGTGCCATTGGACAGTAGGCACCAAACAGGCAAATGGAAAAGTAAAGTACCATTAGAAATTATGAAATGAGAAAGTGGTATAAGTGGGTAAGAGATATAATAGAATCTGAGGGTTTCTGTTTTAATTATTAACCTTGTTGTCTCTCCTACAGATAATGAACTTCTTGAGTGTCATACCTGGCTCATATTTGTACAAATTGGCACAGGGCTCTGCCATCAGAGTTTGGAGAGCTTGGCATAGAGTCCCCACCGACACCTACAAAGTACACATTAAACTACCTCCTAAACAAATGAATGAATGTCATCAGTTGAAACTGAGACAAACAGGACTTGCCTAATCAATGACAATTTCGGGTATCAAGGTATCACCTCTGCTCATAGTGGAGCACTTCTAAACGTGTATAACTCAGTTCAGTGGACCCTTGCACAATGTAGGGGTCATGGGCACTGACCCCTGTGTGGTTGAAAATCTGAACATACTTTCTGACCCTCAGAAAACCCAGCTACTAAAAGATGTTGGATTTCCCTTTCTGATAATTTTTTCAGCCTCTCTTGGGATTTCCACACTCTCAGTCTATTGCCTAGAACTCCTATTACCATAACTCAACACCTTGTGTACCTTCTGATGCAAAGTATGTGCTTAATAAATATTACTGAAGTGAATAAATGAGTGAATGAACAATAAAGACTGCTGATGACCTAAAGGAAGCCTTACCGACAGCGTAAACACATATTTTGTATGCTACATATATTGCATTGTCACAATAGAGTTAGCTAGAGAAAAGAAAATGCTATCAAGGAAACCATAGGGAAGTGAAAATATATATTCAGTATTGTAATATATCTATCAGTATTGCAAGCTTATGTTGTCTGTTTATAAGAAAACCCATGTGTACATGAGCCCATACAATTCAAACCCATGTTCAAGGGCCAACTGTGTATTTTATTATATATGATTAACAATATATTAAATTAATAACTGTATACTTAGTGTATACACACATTTTTTTTTTTTTTGCCAGCACATCCAAACAAATTTTGCCACTTAATTTCCAGCTCTAAGAGAAATGGATATTCATTGGCTGAGCACCTTCTAGATTTCCTGCCCAGCCCTGCCTGCTGTCTCTGCACCTAGCCCAGCTCTCAGGGGCTTCATCTCCCGAGACACAGCAGCCGCTTGCTGCACACATCTGCTCTCTGACAGAAAAGCCCACAGTCGACCTCAGAACAATTGCTTCTTTGTTGTGTTGATATGTGGTTTATTTGGTTGTTTGGTTCTCTCAGGCCCTATATACACACAGACCTAATCAATGGCTTCAAATTCGAGCTAGCTGGAAGGAAGAAGGCAATTTTTTTAGAAAAGGGTGACTCCCCCTTGCACTTGTGATTAAAGAAGGAGAAAAAACATGCTACTCATCCAATTAACCTCAGAGGTGTGTCGTTCAAGCAAGGTCTGGACACAAGACTCACTCCATTATCCCAAGTACTTCATTAAACCAATTCCATCTGCAGCCCACACTTGCCTGATTTTCTTATGATGCTGAGGGGCAGACAGTGTGATTACCTAATTTAAATACTGAGCTAGCTCATTGTTGTTTTTTTTTTTTCTTTTCTTTTCTTTCTGGGTACCAAGAAGATTTAGAGCAATGACCTGGCTCGGAGAAAATATTCTCAAATATTTTTCAGATTCCATGAAAAATTAGAAAGTGCACATAATGCTGTTCACATCCCCCCTGGGGAGAGCCATACATACAGAGATGCACATTGCCCAGGGTATCACAAAGACAATGTTGCCCCACCCCAAAGGCACTTGATTTTTATAAGTCACCAGTGTTAGTATTGCCACTGATAGAGCTGCAACCAGACGCTTGCAGCCTAGGACTGGGATTTCAGGGTGTATTTTTTTTTTTTTGCAGCAGTTGATAGAACACACCCCTCCACCCCAACTCATAACTCATAATCTGCTTTTCCAGACATAGAATACATTTTCTAGGTAGGAGGTATGAAATTAAAGAACCTCAAAAATTTAAATATGATTATTAATACATGCAAACAAATGTATGTAGATTACTTTAATGCTGCAGAATAGAATAAACACGACTGACCCCCATTATTCATCAAAAACATATGATCATTATGCTTGTATTTATCTACCGGGATTCTTTCAAGCAATACAAAGCTACATTACACATAATATAACAGCTTGGAAACAATAGTCCCCCAATTCTTTCTTCCCATTTTTTTATTCAATTGTTTGTCATATCTTTAACTTTCTATATGCTACAAAGACATTATACCTTACCATCATTTTTGCTTTAACAGTCAATTTTTTAAGCAATTAAAACATCAAATTCATTTTGCCCTATATATCAACTCTTTCCGGAAATCCTCCTTTCTTTCTGTAGACTCAAATTTCTCTCTTTATCTTATTTGTTTTGCTTTAAGAATGCCATTTGCCAGGTCCACTGGTAATGAATTCTCAAGGCCCTTTTTGTCTGGAATAGTCTTTAGTTTGTCTTTAATTTAAAAAAATATTTCCACTGGGCATAGAATTTGGGATTGCCACTTTTTTTTTCTATGAGCATTTTAAAGATGTCACGTCTTGGTTTTCTGATCTGCATAGTTTGGCAAGAAGTCTGTTGTGATTCTTATATTTGATTCTTATCATGTATGAGTATGTGTGTGTGAGAGAGAGATTATCATATTTATTTTGTTCAGTTTTTTTGTTTTTGTTTTTTTCCAGTTGTGCATTTATTATCACTCAATTCATGTACCTTTTCTTAGGAAGGGCTGCTGAAGAGACACTGAAGGGAATGTCTTCCTACAATTCCTAGTGTGGGCTTAGAAGGGTCAGTGTGCGGTAGTGAGACACTGGGAGAAACTGCAGCAGCCACCTCAAAGCGAGGTCATTCTTTGACCTAGTCTTGGCAATAACCTTTTCACATCCCTGAACATGGAAGCCAAATCCCCACATGCCTGCTTGTAGTTTTGTGCATTAAAGTCAAATTTTCCAAAAATCATCTAAGCACTACATCCCCTGATAAAACTTATTAAACTACATAAAGTAGAAATTTTTGGTCTAGAACCTGATCATAGCATGACCTTTAGGGGTTAGGTCATTCTCATGAGCTTCTCCCCATTATTAATCCCTACTTCTCATAATTCTAGATCATGCACCTATATTATAACAAAATGGTTGGTTTTCTTATTTATTTTTCTCCACTATATTTGTGGGCAGGCATTTTTTGTTTTATTCAACTCTGTGTCATAGTTGTTTGGCAGTCAATAAAAGCTCATGCAATGTGTTAAATGAATGCCCAGGTTGGCTGCATGGGCATTTTTAAGTTTTATGCTTTCTAATTAATTCTTCCCCTTCCCAGTTAAAATGTAAGCTCCTTTACTTGTTAATGTAAAATATGCTGAGTTGCAGTACTAGGCTCACAATAGTATTGGTGATCAGTGATCTTGGTGTTGTGGCAGGAGTTCAAGTCCAGGGCCAGACTGGGGTGGGTGCAGTACAGTCAGGGCATCACGGACAGAGGAAACCAGACACGCTGTCTGCCCAAAGATTGCAGCTACTGCTCAGCTTCTTCAGGGGTTGCCACATGGAGCATGGAACAGTCCATTTGAGCTTTATATGGAGTTCTCTGATATAAAAATGTTTTCCACCAGTTCCCAAAATTTTAACTTGTACTTGCCAGACAATATAGGGCTCCAGGCTCAATTTGGCTCTAAAGCCAGCAGTTTGCACCTCCATCTTAAATTGTCCTTGTGACACTTTAAATGATGTTGAATTGTCACCAAAAGATCATATTCCATGAGACTTGTTCTATCTTGATCTATTCCCTGAAAACACGCTATTGATGGGACACACTGGGGAAGGTCATCAGTACTCACAGGATGCATGAGTCAAGGTCACTAGTTAGAGGCAGTTGCCTATGGGTCTGGGCTAGATGCCCCAGCTGCAAGGTCAGAGACAAGGTGGGGACTTTCCTGGAGAACACTTAGACAGGGGCTGCTAACACTTGTATCCATCTGGCAAAGGAGTTGTTTCAGCTAGTCCAAGACCAAAGAGAGTTGGAATGAAAAAAGAGAGCGGGGGACTGGGGGGAGGGCAGAAAAGAAATGACTTGTAAGAGTGAAAGAAAGAAAAGGCCGTCTTGGCCCAAGAGAGGAAGGGAGAGGCCTGTCTGCCAGGAGCAGGGCCATCTGGTGAAGGGATCAGCAGCAAGAGAGGAATGAATGAAGACAGCCTCCCGTCCAGTATCCGGCACTGCTTGTCCTTCTCCCTCCTTTAGTGGTGAGTGCAATGAAGATACCAATCTCCCGGTGCTCACGGAGGTTTGGGGACACTAGTGATCTACGGGTGACATTTGCATCTGATAGCTTCTGCCCTTCACTGAACCTGCTCCCCAACCCTGTTTTGACAGCACAGGCGAGTAGGGAGTGTTGACTTGTCAGTGTAGTAGAGACGCCTCCCAGGTGTGCTGGGTGAAGTTGTGCAGAGGGTTGGAAGCTTCTTAAAATAATACCCCGGCAGTTCTTCTTTGCATGACCAGAAACCATGTCAGGCCTCTAATGGCACAGCCTGCTGAGTTAGAGAAAAGCTTCCAAAAACCACAGGTTTCATCTAACAATAAACAGTTTCCCGGGGCCTCTTAGGCCTGGCTGCATAAATCCGACTGCTTAAAAATAGATGTGCATAGAGCCTTCCTTCCCTCTGCTGCACTGAGCACACAGCCAGAGGAGCCACAGAGCCATCTTCCAGCCCTGGTGGGAGGTCAGTGTGGGCTCTGGGCTCCAGGACGCTGGGCCTCCATTCAATTCGGGGGTGAGGGGCTGCAACAAAGACCCAAGTGCATGTCTGGGTCTTGTTGGCCAGTTTCTCTTGTCTAGTTTCCAAGGTATTCTCCTCCTTTTGTCTGTCTCCCAGAAAGCATTTCCCCAATTCCCCAGTTTCCCCAATTCCCCAGTTCCAAGCTGCACTAGGCAGCTCTTTAAATATGTGAAGGTAAGTCTTCTTCTTACTTGCTCTTTTTTCTTTTTTAAGATTTTTTATTTTTTGCATTCAAGAGCTGGGGTACAGACCAGAGATGGACAGGGTAGGGAGGCGCCGTGGGGACAGGGGGGTGATAGGATTCACCAGAGAAAGAACAGAGAGCAAAACAGGCAGATCGACTGAAATACACTGCTGTATATTCAGGGGAGCAGTGGACAAGGCAGGAGGAGAGGTCTGCTGCGCAATGTGGGTCCCCTCCCTGGCAGGGGATTGAACTCGCACTGTAGAGGCTGCAGAAGCCCCACAATACAGCGCTCAACCCCTTGAGCTACCAGGGAGGCCCTTACCTGCTCTTTTCAAGAAAACAGTTCCAGATTCCATCAGTTACTCCAGTGAAACAGAGGCCATAATTGCAGTGATCTGGTTGCCCTGAAAACCACACTTTACCCATGTCTATATTTATCCAACACAGGTTTAGGCAACACTCTGAGAGGACCCCGGGGGCATTAGGGAAGGGGTGGCATATCAGGCGCATCAGAGTTGGAACTTGTAGGCTAAGGAAGGGTAAGCAGACAAAATGGGTAATGTTCCCAAGAGATAAGATCAGCGTGTAACAGAGGGTGGCGCTGCAGGTTTTCCAGGTGCCAGGAACAAGGGGCTTCCTGTTACCCTCTGCCAAGAACCCTGTACAAATTTCCAAATGGACATTAGTTGTCCTTCCCTGTGAAAAAGATGTGGCACGATGAGGATGGGATATTTGATGATGTTCAGGGCAGATCCAGGTGCCAGAAATACAGAAGATGCTCAAAAAAACATTAGGCAAGTAAAGCGATGTCAGGGGATAGAAGGGCAGAGATCAGAGCAGGGCTGCTGATGGGGACTTCCAAGCGCTTTCCACTAGGGGGCGTGATAGCAGTAGCGGGTGTTAGGAGGTGGAGCTGAGGAGCTGAGGCCTGTGAAGGGAGCACTAAACAAGAATGGAGCTGCACATGCTCTCCTTGGAGAGCTGAAGAGGAATGACAGATCACTGCCGGGCAGCACAAGGCTGGTAAGAGCAAAGCATAGCCAAACGTGGCACTTAATCAATGCTTGCATGAATGAATGAATTCAAAATGGAAAGTTGGAAGGACATGCAATAATACAATTTCCAGCAAAATTCTAATAAGGGAGTAAGAGTCAAGGCAGGTACTGTTCAGTTTCTTGCTACAAAAAAATTGATAGACAAGGGTAAGTTAGGCCTGGAATCAGTAATATTAGTGATAGCTTTTGTGATACTAGATATTGTATATTCTGAGTTTACCACGGGGCAGATGCAGCAGTGACCACAGGATTAAGCACATTCTGCTTGGAGGTGATGGTTACAAGAGTTCTGATCATTCATCATAAAGAAAATGAGGCAGGAGAAGAAAGTAACTTATCTAAGTTACACTGCCTGGAAGTGGTGGAGCTGGGACTGGGGCTTATGCCCCACAGTCTGCTATCTCAGCGGTTCACTGCATGCCCTAGAGATTGCACTGGGATCCAAGGGAGGTCTTCTGCCTGGTGCTAAGGGGAATGGCTGCTGGCTTCCTTCCTGAGCCTGTTCTGGAGATTTCCTCCGAGAAATGCTTCATAAACATGACATGGGATTTGAATTACAATGAATTAAATTCATTCACCAGCAAGTTCACCTCTACCAATGTATCCCTTAGTTATGCTTGTACATATATACATGGCAGAAATACATAGTTAATTGTTTCAAAGAGCTAGTAATAATAAAACCCTGGAAACCACTTTTATGTGCACCAATTGAATGTTAATGGAGTAAAAGGGTTGTCATCTAGAGAAAAAAAATACTGAATCCATAAGTCATACCATATATTAGCATAAATCCCGTGGATGCATGTGTAAAAATTGTGTATATTTACATATATTACTTATATGTATAAAAGTACCCAAAAAATATGGAGCAGAGTTGGATTTTCTAACCATGACAAAAAAATCCAGAAGCCATGAGCTAAAGATTAATACATTTGATTACATAAAATAATTGAGTAAAATTTTTTGGTCTATCTTTAAATTGACAAATCAACTGACATACCAGGAAAAGGTTGCAATTTAAATTACATAAAAAGCCTAATTTACTTATAAAAAATACCTACAAAATTATAAGACTTTTGACTAATAGAAATATATAAGCTTACAGTTCCCAGCAAAAGAACCAAATTGCCTTTATATAGAATATGTGGATCCCACATATTTTGATATGCCATATTTTCATTTTCATTCAGTTCAAAATATTTTTTACTTATATTGTAGTATATTTTTGATCCATGGCTTATTCAGGAGGATATTGGTGATTTAAATTTTCTCTTTTCAGTACTGTTTTTTAAGTTGATTCTATTGTGACCAGAGAACATACTTTAACATCTAACTCTTGAAACTTGTTGAGACTTGCTCTAAATATCAACCATATTGTTTATATTGGTAAATGTTCCAATATGCAATTGAAAACAATGTAGACTCCGCAGTTGGATGAATAGTATTTATATATCAGTTAAGTTACTTTTGTTATGCAGGACAATCAAAGTTCTTGCCTCTTCATGCAGGAACTGCCTACTTGTTCCACTGCTTACTAGAAAGTGTGAAGTTAGATATGTAACTCTCTCTCCTTTTAGTTGAGTCATTTTTTATTTTCTGAATTTTGAAACTATGTTACTAGATTCACATAAATTTAGGATTGCTTCATCCTTCTGTTGAATTGATTCTTTCACCTCTAGTAACACCTCTTATCTTAAAAGTCCACTTTATATTGCTAGAACTATATCACTTTTCTGTTGGCTCATATTTGCTAAGTACACTTTTTTCCCTGTCTTTACATGTAGTGTTTCTCCATTTTTATAATTACCACATCTTTTGAAAGCTGCATGCTGTTGGTTTTGATTATTTTTCAGTTTGGAAATCTTTGCTTTCATTAGAATATTTAGTCCATTTAAAGTTAATATAATTACTGATTTTTTGGGTTTAAATATGACTTGCTAATTCAATCCTAGAATTACGGAAATGGTCTTGAATTAGTTAACTCAGCACTTCTGAGAAAATGCAAGAAACTTACAATCTATTTCCCTTCTTTAACCTAATCTATTTCCATTCTTTTTGTGCTATTGTTACCATGCTTTTAATTATGCAGATTTTAAGCCATACAATGTTATTTTTATCAATTGTTTTGAACATTCAATATTCATTAGTTTTACCCACACACCTACCACATATTTATCCTTTCTAGTTCTCTTCATTCCTTCATGAATCACTGTATTTCCATCTGTGATCAGTTTTCTCCTTCCAAAAGAATTCTAATATTTCTTCCAGTTCAGATCTGCTAGCAACAAAATCTCTTAGCTTTTGTGTCTGAAATTGTCTTTATCTCATCTTAATTTCTGAAGGCTATTTTTTAGGGGTATAGATTTTCACAATAACATTTTTTTTTCTTCTTGTACTTTAAAGATTCCATTTGTTGTCTTCTGATTTTTATCATTTCTATTGAAGAGTCAACTGTCCATCATTGTCATTCCTTTGAAGATAATGTCTTTTTTTCTCTGACTGCTTTCTAGATTGTTTTCTTTGTCTTTGGTTTTCATATAATGTACTTAGGGGTGATTTTCTTTGTAGTTATCCTGATTAAGGCTCACAGAGCTTCACAAATCTGTGGTTTGATATTTTAAAGTCAAATTTTTTAAAGTTTTGACTAAGTAGCTCTTCAGAGAGTGCTTCATAATAATTTTACAGCCAGTAATTGTATAGCCAGACCTCAGATTTGGCTCACTTTTGGGTCTGTCTCCATTATCCACATTGCCTATTGATTCTGGTCATTTGGCTCCAGAAGCCCTTGCCATGTGTCTCAGCTTGAGGCCTCAGGTGTTCACTAGGGCTCCTCCTTCTCTGCAGCTCCTGACCAGACACCATTTTCTGTCTTCCCAGGACTATAACAATAACAAAAATCTCTGATCTTATTCTCTGATTAACTTATCCTCCTCTTCCCTTAGAAACAAAGACATGTTGAACTTTGGAATTTACAGCTTAGGAGCTGGCAATTGCCTTGAGGTAAAATTTCATGGAGTCCTTTTCTTCTTGGATAAAGGCCTTTAAGTTCAATCTGACTTAGTAACCCTCAATTCCAATTTTGTATACTTATCCCAAGGAGAATCCCACAAGCTCAAAGTCATTGCTTTCTGTTCTACCTTTATAATCATTATAGAAAACTTAAAAGTAAAAAGTTGTGGCAAGTACTTCAGTGCACTATCCTTCTCCCTGAGTTTTTGTATCCTCAAGTGTTAGTTCCCTTGGTTACTTTCTGAGGCCTTCAAACTTGTGATTTTTTTTTAACAAAATTTGGTACACCTTTGGGTCTGTCTTTTATAGTTCTTCTTGATGAAAGTTTAATCTTATATACTATTATTCCATTCCATCCAGAAGATGTCTAGGGGAATTATTTTTAAAGTGAGATTCCAGCATTCAAATATTATAAGCAAAACAACCACTGATGATAACTACATCAATTTTGGGGATTTATTCACAGAAGCCACCACAAAGTTAGCTAGAAGACTGATGTTTGCAAACTCTAAAACCAACAGTTTACTAGAACACAATAAGATAGGAGAAGTCCTGCACAAAAAAGTGGGCAAAATTTATAAACAAGCGATTCACAGAAAGGTAAGCCAAATCCTAAATCTAAGAGAAGATACTGAATTTCATAGGTGATCAGAGAAATGTAAACAACAATAACAATACTGTGCCACTTTATAATCACCATATTGGTAATAACTGGAAAGTAGGTAAATGATGATGAGAACGTGGAGAGGAAAGACTCCTTTAAACTGCTGATAGGAGGGTTAATATCACCATTCCAGCAAACACTCTGATAGGCAGTATATACTTTATCACCTAGAAAACTGGTTCTAAACAATGCATTCTAGTAAAATTCATGCAGGTCTCTAGGGACACATGGAGGAAGATGTTCATGTCAATCATGTCTGGGGATCGGAGATTGGGAAATATTCTAAGTGTCCAACAATAAAGAAGTTAGAGTCACCTGACGTGAATGTGTCGGATGGACTCCCACGGGGAAATCAATGAGCCAGGAGGACACTTAGAAACAGATCTTAAATACATGCCGGAAAATGGGAAACAGTACAGTATAGATCTTGGCAGCAAGAATATATGCAAATGTACATTACAACATAAATTCACAAAGTAGCACACTATGTTTTCAAATATCTATTGATATAGCCAACAGGCTCCCTACACAGGTTCCCTGAGTTCAGTCCTCACTCTGCCATGTACTGGAAAGGTAATTTTGGGAAAGCCACTTAATGTATCTCTGCCTCAATTTCCCTGACTGTTAAATGGAAACAACAAAAGAATTTATAGTATGACTGGGAGGACTTAAAAATGCTTAAAGGACTTAAACAGGGCACTGGTAAATTCAGTTAGCGTTAGCAATAATTATTTTTAATGACATTGACTAAAAGTTTTAGAATGAGGACATATAGCTAAGGTGAAAATGGGGGTAGTGAACATTGAGATGAGAAAAATAGGAAAATTAATCAATGTGGTGTGGGGATGTCTTTCACCGGCTGATAAAAAAGGTGTGCCCTGAACTAAAAAATAAGAATAACTGATTTTTTGACCCTGAGAATCCAAAACCTGAAAGAGTTAAAGTCAAAACAGAACAAGCTGAGGGAAAAGTCCTTCTTGAGTAGTAAACTGTTAGCATCCCCTTCTGAGAAAATAAATCAAAATCTCATTTATAAGACGTGTCTGCCATTGACCAACCCTGCTGAGTAAATTCATGCATTAATTTCCCTATTGTGTCTAATTAACTTACTTTTAAAAAAACTAATTTCTGTTTAATTAGTTAATTATTAATTATGAATTCACTAATTACTTAATAAGTCCCAAGTTGAGGAGCTGTTACATGTACAAATACTTGCTCCCCTCCCTCTGATCTTCCAACTGTGTTCATGAAGAAATTGGGTACCAATTTAGTACCTGCCTCCCAGCAGCCTTAAAACAGAGGTGGCAGCCAGCACACTGCGGCTTCCTCGAGAGGTGACCACACTAGATGTAGCTACGATACCCAAGGCAGATAAGCACTGGGACCAGGCAGAACACAGTGAGCATCAAGACGAGTAGCGTGGACAGGAAGTGCTCCAAGGGCTCAGAGAAGGTGAAGGGGGTGGAACCCTGGGGGGCTGGGGGAGCCTCTGAAGGCTGCATCCACCAGATGAACTTCTGCTGAGAAGTGCGGGCGAAGCCGCTTTGGGCATGGCCTGTGGCAGAGTCTGAATGCCAGCTTTGTAGACGAATTAGGCAGTGTGAGTTCCAAAAGCATTTTTGGAACTAGTAGACCCTGGGTTCAGTAGATTTGGGTTCATTTTCTTTTAATTAGCGGAATAACGTAAGAAAAAAGTCCTCCAAAGGGGGGAAATGAGGAAAACTTCATACAATTCTATTTTTGTCTGTTTCCAAAGTCCTTGAGTGACAAAATCCAAGCCATATAAAAATAGTGCCACTGATAAAGGTAGCCTGAATTTATATGTTATCTTACATCCAGAGGGCTCCAACAACTTTTTATAAGAATGCATAATTTTTCCATATCTCTTAGTGAGGCAAACATTGCAAGACTTTTTTGAAGCCTCCTCCCCTTGAGTGCACTCTCCCCCAATACCTGAGATGGAAAATAGGATTTAAGGAATAGGGATAAAACCTGCCCTAGACTAGGAGCAAGACTCCTGATTTTGAATCCAGCACTGTGGGTGATGGCAAGGAAACTTCTCGTTTGCAGTGATCTGAAACGCGAGCAGGTGACCTGCGGCCACAAAGGATCATCTCACATGGGAGTTTTATGTCCACTATCTCAGTTAATGTGACCACGCCAACAACTAAAGGCAATTTTACAGCAATGGACTGAGAACTAGAAAGATTAAGCAGTGTTTAAGTATAATTCAGTAGGAATTAGACCAAGAATCGAAGCCCAAGCAAGTCTCTCCCCACACAGTGCCATCATCTGTTTTGGAATTTCAGAAAATATTATTGGACGCAAAAATGAAAGAAATTGTACTAGAGCTATTTTTCCCCTAAAATTATCCACATAAATCAGGCAGCTTTATAATACTCCCCCCATAAGCCAGTTATGATCAGAAAAACCATCAGGTATAAATGTCCCTGCCTGCTCAAATTCATGTCTTTTAGTGACATGTGGTATTACCAGCCTCTTGCTATTGAAATGTTGTCCTAAGACCACGACACAGACAGGTTCCATGATTCTCAGCCCTTTCTAGGAGTCACTGCTGTGTCGCAAGAGGTTTCGTGCCCTCTCTACTCCCACGATATTTCTGACACTGCCCATCTGCACTGCCCACTGCCCTTTCTCCACATCACCAAAGGATTCTTGCTTCTTCTCTGTTTAGGAGGGTTTACAAAATATAAGAAATGTAGTCCCAAAGCAAAACACCTGGACTGATGAGAGAAGGCTAGTGAGGTGAGAGAAGATTAGAGGGGCTGAGCAATAGACAAAAGTAGCTTCAGAGCACAGGCACCTCTTTAAAAAACTGTGGTTGTGATTTCCTGTAATTTCAAGGAGGTGGGGGATGAAGTGCTATTACAGTCACTGGGGAACAGACTCCCAGATTTGCTCAAGAGATATAATGTCTGCCAGCCTCACAAATAACATGGTAATGGAGCATGGAAAGAAGGGGTGCATGAGTCGGCACACCTAAGGGAGATGGTAGGCATTATGGTGATTCAGCAGGAGTCTAGGCAAGGGGCAAAAATGCCTGCAGAGGGGGGCTGTTCTCCTGCATGGACTCTGCTCTAGGTGGGGTAAGGGATGTCAGGTAGCCTGTTTCATTGGCCAAGGAATAAAGGTTTCTCTGTGGAGCATGCGGCGAATGAAAACTGATGTGATGTGTCTTCAAAATGTCTACATCACTCTTGAGATGCCAGTCCGCCATCTAGACTCCATTAGGGTGCTTTCTATGCCTCCCATGTCATTTTCACAGAGTGGCCTGCACTGAAGGGCTGGCCATAAATAGGATGGACAGAGAAAGGAAGCTGTTCTCTGACTGTCCAGAAAGAGAGCACCTATGATTTATGTCTGGGTGAGTAGACTGAGATCTCAGATGTGACCTGCTCCAACTTCATCATTTTACAGACAAGGAAACTGAGGCAGAGGGCCTAGGTTAAGATCACATAGGGATATAGAGAATCTAGGTCTCCAACTCCCACTATCATGGTTTTTTAATATTCCAGATTATTTTTTGCTAAAAATACAGGTGTCATTCTTGATTGCTCCCATCTCTCTGCACCCAACCCATGCTCATGGCCATCCTAAAGTCTTACTAGCAAACCATGGAGCCTCCACCAGAGCCAGTTCTTGAAATCACGAATCTAAATCAAGACACACTGCTGTTCGAATTCACAGCAGCTTCCCACCACAGGGAGAATAAAATCCTGTCTCCCACTGCCACTTGCCTGCTTCACTATGTTTTGGTCAGAATAGCTTTCCGGCTGTTGGGACGTCATGCTTGCTGTTCCTTCTGCACAGAATGCCATTCCCACAGCTATAAAGCCTGCTCTGTCCTTCCATTTCTTTTCAACCATTTGCCTCCTTCAAGAAACCTGCCCTAAACAGCCCTCCACTGGCCCCTGTCTCTATTCTTCCATCCTGTTTTATTTTTACCTTAACACTTACTAGTAGATGACATTGCTTTATTTGTTTCTTCTCTGTTCCCTCCTCTCTCTCATTGATTGCAGGTGCCAGAAACCTGCCTGGAGCATAGTAGGCTCTTAACAGTATGGATTTAACTACTCTGTTAAAGGGTGGCTGCCTTTAAGGCATGACATACCTTTTCTGGGATGGCATGCTAGAGCTTGATCAAAGCATGCTAGCACTGGGTAGTTTCAGGAAACACTTCATTCCAGCAAAGAAGTAAATAACAGAAATAAAGCTTTCCAGTTTCTGAGAGAACTTAGTGAGGAGTCTGGCTTGTTATATGGTCTCCAAATATACTCTTTGGACTTGAAGGTGTCACATTCCATATGAGGACCACACAGATAATAACTAGAAAAGCCAACAGCTTTGACTCGCTGGCATGTTCTGATTGGTTCACCATGAGCCAGAATTTGGAATCAAAGTACTTGACTTTGAAATGCATTCAACTGATTTGAACAATTGTGGATCTTCTCCTTCCCGGGTATTTTCTGTGCTCTAGTTTGTCAAACACTGCCGCAGTCTCCTCTGTCACCCTCTCCAAGTCCCCTGGGAGGAAAGCAGACACAACCCATCAATCACTTGCACAAACTAACAGATGCAGCCGCTGATTGCAAAGTGAGAACCAGGGCAGGACCACCCCAGAATGGAGTCTGCTTTCTGGGGCATCTCAAAGGGAAACATTTGCTCACTAAAGCATGAAAAATGAACAGCCTACCCATTCCAACAGCTTGTTCTTTGTGTCTCAATCAAGTCACTGATCTGTTGAGTTGGATACGCTGACTGCAACTGCTAAACTGAAAAAATTAGAAGCCACTTGGCAGTGCATTCCTGAGCCAAGCAATCCTCATGCTCAGTGCCCTCACATTCTTGGCTCCATCCTGAGGCCTCATGGTCCTCTCAGTGGCTTCCCACATGTAACCACAACCATTTATTCCTCCACAATAGGCCTTTACCCTAGTCTCTCCATCTACATGAGACACACTCAGCCCTCATCTGGACTATGACAGGAACACCTTGAATGATGCTCCAGGCTCTGAACTGTCCATATCTCACAACCTGCAAGATCATCCTTTTTGACATCAAGCGCCCATCATGATTTTGTCAGCTCAGCACCGGGGGTTCTCTGCATCCATCTTCTCTTCATGAACAAGCCCATCAGGACCTG
The DNA here is from genome assembly GCA_019455555.1 of Galemys pyrenaicus. Classification (NCBI taxonomy): domain Eukaryota; kingdom Metazoa; phylum Chordata; class Mammalia; order Eulipotyphla; family Talpidae; genus Galemys; species Galemys pyrenaicus. The sequence goes on from JAGFMF010011925.1 coordinate 5,587,536, forward strand.
TCCAGTTTCTACTCCTCCCTCAAGTTATCTCTGCAGTCTTTTTTGATTTCTCTAGTGGTAGGAAGTCACCTCCCTCTAAGCGGTCACGTGCCTTTGCACTGCTTTTGTATCTCCGTCTCCATATTTTTGACCTGGAATTCTGTTGTCCATACCGTATATCCTCTACCTTTGTGTTCTGCACATGGCCTTCTGACCGGCACTGTTCACGTAGATTTTATCGACACATGGTGTGTTAAGAGACTAGATCTATCATTTAAAGGGGTAAAATGACTGCTCTAGCTCAATAATGGCTGAATCATGAACTATTAGGAGAAAGATACAGTTACCGCTTCTCCTTTTTATGTTACAAAACTTTTCCTTTTTCATCTATTTCTTTTCATAGTTCTTCCTAACATATTTTTACACATGCTGTGACATTTTATCTTCAGAGTAGTTCTTTCAAGATGTATATAGTGTGTTTTCAATAATTGTACATAAAAGTTCCTGAGAGGTAATTATATACTAAATATCGTCTATGTGTTAGGCATTGTCCTAGGTACTGGGAATTCAATAGTTAGCAGAGTTTGTAGGTTTATGACAAGTACAGAAGCAATTTCCACATCATGTGGTACGTTCTCTGATGGAGAGAGCTTATCTTTCTATAGGAGCACAAAGAAGGGACCTCTTTCCCAGAGGAATTGACAGCTAGGGACATTCTTAAAAGAGGGAGGAGCTAGCCAGGCAAGATGGGGTTGTCAATGTCAAAAAAAAGACAACCCAGGTCCAGAGGTAAGATAAAACCTGATTTACTGGAACAACTACTATTAATTCATAATTACTTGAGGATAAGATGGGATTGGAGAGTGACTGCCATTATTTCTAGGGTAATTATTACTCTTAAATTTGTAGCATGGAAAATAAAATTCAACAAAGAAAAGTGACTTATTAAAATGACTTTAAAGTGCAAACCCACAACTCAAACCCCCCTGAGAAAGACCCCCAAAAAATCCACAGTTCTAATCACAGTCTGGGTGAAATAAAACAAAGCTTATGCAGACAGATCCTTCCTATTATCTCTCACTTTACATAAAAGAATTCTTGAATCTTCTGATTTCTTCCATTTATTCTTTCCTAAGAGAGTTATCAAAGGACATCAAAAGCATTCTGAAAGAAAGGTCTCTATATACATGTTTGATTTTGGTCATTAAGTAAACATCTCTTTAAAATTATTTTAGTGGGTAGCTGAGGGTCAATAGTATGTGTGTAAATAAAGTCACCTAATCCTCTTCACCACTCTTTACTGGGCCAAGTCAGCATATAAACTGCTAATTTTTTTGTATGGTAGTCCAATCTTTACAAACACTAACAATGCTAAAATAACAATAAGGATAGGGAACAGTTATTAGTCAATTACTGTTCAAAGTGCTTTGCAGCTAACCACCCCATGACCCCAGGAAATAGGTCCTATTACCACCTTGCTTTACACTTCAGGAGCTGAGCCATGGAGCAGAAAAGTAACTTGGCTGAAGTTTTAGGCTATACAAACAGAAGGTGTTGGCACCAGCAATCTGTAACTTTGCTTTTGTGCAGATCAAACACTTGCTTTTCTATTATTTCTTTTGATCTTATCTACTCTGAAAGTCAAGGCAAAGGAGATATTATAAATACCTAATTTTGGTCAAATTTTGGAAATTAAGGCTTTTAAAAACACATGGCTTACTTATGTTCACTCATCCTGTTCCCCAGTCTACATGACCTCCTAGTCTATGTGTGGGGATTTGAGGAGAGACCTGGGTTTCCTCTTTAGCTGTAGGGAGACAGAAAAACAGCCCCAAAGGCAGGAACCTGAGGAAAGTAGAGCAGGAATCTTCTTTATTAATAATGATGATGACAGAATTAATGATTCACTTCAGCACTTTCAAGCATTTTCAATGCATTTCTAGACCTATTATCATGTCTACCGCTCACAGTGCTCTGGGGTGGTGGCAAAAAATAAAAAATGGACTTTTTAACTCACTTGATTAAACAATGAAATTGAGTCCATAGACTTCATAACTTGTTGAATGAGCTTATCTTTTAGTGAGGGGAGGCAGACTATAAACTAATGAAAAGCAATTGTATTTTACAAAAGAACATGAAGAGTGCTAAGGAGAAAACAAGGAAGCACAAGCAAAGGTCAGATGAGGGGAGTATGGGGAGGAGAAGCCACTTTATAGAGGGTGGTCCACAAAGGCCTCCTGAGCCAAGGAGAGACCTGAAGAGAGCAGGGAAATGAATTCTCAGCTTTTTGGGGAGAGGATTTCCAATGAGAAGAGGTCTCTGGCGCTAAGGCCCTGAGGCAGGAACGTGCTTGATGGACAGCCAGGGAGCCTGTCTGGCTGTAGCAGTGAGAGGGACAGTGGAAGGAAAGGTTACAGAGGCACACCATGGAGGGAGTCAACGTTTTTTTTTTAAAGATTTATTTATTTATGAGTACAAGAGCTGGGGTATAGGCCAGTGTCATGGGAGGTGAGTATTCACCAGAGACAGAGTGGGGAGCAGAACAGGCAGAGCTATCGAAATACACTGCTGAGGGGAGCAGCGAGGGAGGCAGGAGAGGTCTGCTGCGCCATGTGGATCCTCTCCCTGGCGGGGAATTGAACTGGCGCTGCTGTGCTGTGGATGCTTCACAGTGCAACACTCAACCCACTGTGAGACCAGGGAGGCCCATGGGAGTCAACTTTTAAGACTCAAAAAGGGGAGGAAAGAGGGGCATGGCCTGTTTGATACTGTAACACGATAACTGGTTGTTTTCATGAAAGAAGGTGTACAAGGGCAGAAGCAAAAGTGTCCAGTGACAGAAAAATGGATAATGAAGTTATGGTACAAATGCACAGTGAAATACTACTGAGCTGTTAAAAAAAATGAAGTCCTGTCATTTGTGACGACAACATGGATGGAATTGTGAAATAAGTCAGAAGGAGAAAGACAAATGCTAGGTGACTTCACGCATGTGGAATACAAAGAAACAAAGCAAATGAACAGACAAAACAAAATGAAAATGACCCTTGGATTCTGACAACAAAATTGAGGTTCTCAAAGGGTAAGAGGGGGAGTAGGAGCAAATGGAAGAGGGGCTCACCCATGAAATATGGTTGAGGGTGATTAATATTTTGATGGTGAGTGTGGTGTGGTAACATACATTTGAAGAAGTCCAAACCTATATTCCTAAAACATATAGTTCTGTAAACCAATATCATCTTAATTATAAAAAATTCAGGCAAGAGACAATGGTGACTTGGACCAGGAGGAGAGGGGATCAGTGACCAGATTCTAGATTTTTGAATAGGGTGGATATGGTGTGTGAGAAACAGATTCCTAATATCCAAGCAAGGATGTATTGGCATCTGGAGTCCAGGGGAACCATCTAGATGTATAGCTTTGGAATCCTTCATCCTATAGAGGTACTTAAATCTGTGGCTGAGGTCCACAATGACATGAGCCCAGGGGCAGAAGGGGTCAGGGTCCTCCATTTTAGCAGAAAGGGATGAGGAGGACTCAGCAAACGAGACGGGGAAGGAGCTGGTGGAGAAAACAGGAGCACGAGCCATCCTGGACATCAAGGGAAGGGAGCGGTTCAAGGATGGGGGTCTGGCCATGCTTGGGCTGCTGAGTGTCTAAGACATAGACTGAGAATTGACCATTGGATTAGCAACATAGGGTCTCATCAGTGACCTTGACTAGAGCTGTTTATGGAGCTATAGCAACAGGAATCTTGCTAACGAAAGTGCATCCAGGAGTCAGTATAAAAAGAGAAATGATGGCACTCAGTATATCCTATTATTTGCAGTCATTCATAGATGGGAGAAGGAGAGTGGGGTACAGGCTGGAAGAGACAGGGCAAACAATTTCACTTGTTTTTTAGGATGAGAATTGTCTGAATATTTTTGTATCCTGAAAGAACCACAGGATAGGGAGAAGCCCATGAACATTTTAAAGATGTTCTTGTCCTTAAGTCTCAAAATGCTCAGTGAAGCAGAGATGATTTCTACTTTTTAAGTGAGGACTTAAGTCAGCGAATTTAGAGATTACATAGTAAAGGAACAGGTGGATTAAAACCCAGGTCTGTTGGAGCCCAATATGGGAACTTCCCTCACTGTTCTGCATGGGAAATTTACATGCTACATTGCTGCTAGATTCAAAAACTTTTCACAGTAAAGATAGGTTCAGTCTATGGGATGATTTGGGCTCAATGCACCCATGATGATCTGGAACTCAGAGGAGCACCCAGCTAGAGACTGAGTCTAATCTAGCTAACCTGTGATGCATTTAAGGCCAAGCAGGTGACCCAGAGGAAGGTCAGAAATAGATCACATTTCATAAAGGCCTGAGGCTCAAGAAGGAAAGGCAGCTGTGTAGCCTGACACCCGGGAAATTCTGGGTGACCTGAGCTGGCTATGTGACACTGAAAGTCCTCAATTTAGAAAGCAGAGACTGAACAGTCCACATTTCTGAAATTTGAATAGCAAAAGAAAAGAAAAGAGCCCCTTTGGGACAGACGGAGTGATTGGAGCACAGATGAGGGCTATGGGGGAGAAGCAGCAAGCAGGCAAGACTTGATTGAACTTAGCAATGATGCAGACACAGTGAGCCAGGAGCATTTGCATTTTTTTTATAGTTGGTGCTTTCAGGCCCCTTCCTGGGAGCTTTATGAATTGGTACAGAAAGGGGAAAGTTAAATGAGGCACTCAGAGAGACTCTGAAATTAATCATCTTGTTTTTACCAGAGTGAAAACCATGATCTGGACACCCCGGTCTTCTAACAGTCACTCTCAGTTTTGATTGACAATCCTCTTTCATTTTCTGTGAAAGAATTTTGATTTACTCTCTTTGGTAAGGTTGATGGGAGGTGAGTGGGACGGTGACTCTTTGATTAATGGTTAAACCTAATATTTTTCTTGACTTCAAGAAATTTATCATTATTGATTCTGGAAAGATGAAAACATGAAGAAATCCGATGTAAAAGCATAAAAAACATAAAACAGTCTTCGAAAAATAAAACAAAAACAGTCTTTTTCAGTAAGAAACTCAGGAATGGATTATTTCATCCTCCAAAAACTCAAGCCCCAGAAAGACATGGTTACCAAACCTTGATGTCCCTTCTCCACCTCACTTCAGAGCCTTCAGTCTACTGTCACCTTTACCAACAATCAGCAATCTTAAGATGCTCTCTGCATTACAAATTATAGGCCTCTGATTAAGTAACTTCACTTCTCAGACATATGAATGTTATTTCTAGGGGGCGAATGAGATGGAAATGAGCTAGTTGATTCTCTGGAATTTTTGTTGTTGATTTTTTGAAAAGGGGGTAAATAGAAGTGCTTTCATTTTAAAATTGGGAAATGTTTCTTTGAATCTAACATAGTACATTTGGACTTTGATTGGGAAGTGTGCTGAGGTTATACTGACTGCTGTTTTTGTCAAGGCATCCTGTAACCCTGCAGTGGTAGTTTTTCTCTTCATGACTGTATAATATTCCAGGGCATGCTTGTAGTCATGTATTACTTAAGGACGGGAATGGAATCTGAGAAATGTATCATTGTGTGACTGTTAAAGACTAAAATGACACAAACCTAGATGGCACAGCATATATACATCCATGCTATCCACAGGGACCACCATCATACAGCAGTCTTCTGTTGTTACATGATGTATAACTGTTTACCAACATTTCTTCATTTTTTTTTTATAATTAAATAATGGACATTAGTGAGTCAAGAGTTGGGCTTCTCACCTTGACCTCATCCTGGCCTATCCGAAATATTATTGTTAGTTTGATTTACTCCCTTCTCAAGAAGATCTTGACTCTTGGCTTCCGCCAATTCCCTATCATCATTATAGTGACACAGCAACCTAGTGAGGTCCCTGTGGGTAGCTGTCAGATTTTTGGTTGGCCCAGAGACATCCAGAACATTCAGTTATGGGGAGAAGGGAGACTCTTCTACTTCTTCTCAGGAGAACTTGTCTGTCCCACTCGCCTTAGGGAAACTCCCTGTATGGAAAAAGCCAGAGTGGAGCTCTGATCCCAGGTTAGTGATCCCCAAGAAAGGACAGAGCACACATCTGGACATCTTGCTCAATCTGTCCAGCTCACCACAGTGGCAACAGTCACGCATTGTAGTGGCTCATCCAGAAGACCCAGAGAAGGGCAGCTCCTTCCCTACCATGGGAGTTGACCATCATCCCTATCGTGACAGGCTGTGTCTGATTCATCTTCATAATAGACATTGCCCATTATTTCTCCTGACTGAAAAAAAGAGTAGCCCCTCAGACCACTTTCCTATGTGGTATCTGACCTCTCATATTGAGCTTTTTCTCTAATGGGTGACCTGAAGGACCAAGTCATCAGACAGTTCTCTTTGGGGTACCTGGAAGTCATAAGAGATGAGCACAGACCATCCAAAGCCAACCACACTATTAGAGGCCATGGCCTTATCACAAATTAGGGCAAATAATAACCAGAATCATTGTCTCCTCATCCCTTTTAATCAGGAAGTAGCATTCTCAAAATGCCAACAAAAATGACTAAAAATCTTTTTCTAGAACATGAAGAATAGAGGCACACCAATTTTTCTGACACGTTTTGGTATTATATCTGTAGGAGACTCTAGGAGTTTAGGTTTTCACTATACATTCCAGCTTTTGACATTTTATATTTCTGAATATTGGCGGGGGTAGGGGTATGTGTGGAGAATGTTTTCAGCAAAGCTAATGTGGATTGTCACCCCATGGCCACCTTTGTCACCACAAAATGACCATAGTCAAACTCCATAGTTCATAGAGACAGAATCTATTTCCAGTCCTGATTTCTTTCTATGCCTTGGCAAACTGAACGTGATGTGTGTGCATTCATCTCCCCACCCCCATTCCTGCCCCACTTTACCATCAAGATGCAAACACCTACATCACTATCTGCTCATAACACTAAGATAATTTATTTTTAAAGAGTTTTACATAATCAGCACAGTTACTAGCATGATCTCTGAATTGGACTGTGTCCAATGAGTCCATGCTTAGACTGTTTACAAGGCACAAAGACCTTCATTCATTCATTCATTCATCTCATTCATTCACAATTCTAAGCCCTGTGCTAGATGCTAAGTATTCAATGGCAAAGAAGACAAACAAAAAATCAGAAATGGAGCTTACATTCCCCAGGCACCTCTCTTCTAAAGACAGATACTTAAATCTTAATAGAAATTTGCCTACCAAATATCTTTATAAATAGAACCTACTTGTGCTCAATGATAGCTTATGAGATATATCTGAGGAAAACGTGACCGATATTCCTACCTTGGGAGTCAGCCTCACGGACCAGTAATTCCCAATCTCTTTGCTGCCATAAAGCACTTAGTAGATTTTGTCCCATATTCCCAAGAGTACTGTTGTATGAAATCCTTAAATGTCTTTCTCTTCTTGTTATAAAAGAGACTGGAGGATATGAAAATGTGTGCTGACAATTCTCCATTTGCCCTCCCTCTGATCCATTCTCTTCATCTCTCTGTCCTGGGCCCTAGAAAGCTGATTCTTAGGGGTTGCTTCTGGTTGGGTTAGGCCAAGGGGAGACAACAGTAGGAAATTTGACAGCAGAAGAAGAGAGGTTAGGTTAGGTTCATTCTTCCCTGCCTGCTCCCTGACAGGGCTGCACTACTCTGGCTGTGACTGTGTCCCTAGGGAACTGCAGTTCCCGTTGGGTGCTACCTCTTCCAGCTAAATGACATTCCGGTAACCCTTTCACTTCAGTCCCTGTGGAGAGGAGCATCTTCTCATGGTCATATTCTCAGGGAGTCTCAGAATCTTCTGTTTGTTTCTTAACCTGCCTTTACTCTATATAAACAGCCTCTTCATTTGTATTTAGGTACATTGTGTTATCTCATGAAGTTGTATTCCTCTTAAACACAAAAAGCAAGTGACAGGGAAGGAAATTATAGGAATAAACTGACTTCATTCACAAGTGCACAGAAATGAATGTCAGCAGAGGCAAATCACTCATAACACACCACCCTACTTACACTGCTTTCATGTTGGGGACTGTTGACCAAGACCAACTCATATTTGGTCCCAATATATTCTGAGTATGCTGCCAATATATTCCAGATGACATAAAAATGAATTATTTCACTTCATTTTAACCCTTTACATTGGTAAGATAAAGGGCTAAAATAGTGAAATTGACTAGGAAGATTTCAAATACCACTAGAGACCTTCCATTATCTGATGACCTTTTCAGATCCTTTTTTGGGTGTCTTGAGAAAGGTTTCTCTTCATTTACTTACAAATTGCTGAAAAATTAAAACCAGTTTTGTCATTAGTACGTCATAGCAAATGTGGGTCTCTACCTTCTAGTGCCTAATCTGTCAGGGATTGGTAAAGCAAAAAGAAAAAGGACAAACCCTGATAAGGTTAACAAAGTGAAATCAGAAGAAACAGGCAAAGTTCTCATGAATTCAAAACTTACTTAAATTTCTAGTAACCTTGAAAGATACAGGTACAATAATCTCTTATCTGAAGATGTAAGTTTGGCTTTCAATCAGAAATGTCTCTGGCTCACATTTTTCTGTAAGTATGTCTTTAATTACTTAAATACTACTTTTGAAAAAGCCCAAACCTTTATTTTTTACTGTTTTATATATTTTTTCATCATTCTTCATTTTTGTACAATGTATGCTTTCTACTCTCAGGTGTAGTGCTTATAAAATTCCCACTACTAATTCACCTATGAACCATCACCATAGTCCCTTGTGCTATTCCCTCTCCTGTTCTGATACCTTTCCCTCCTCCTCCCCTACAGAATATCTCTGATTTATAGTTGCCTGGTAATTTTGTTTTTTATTATAATTACTTTTTTTCTTGATCCCTTATTTGGTTCCCCTACATTCCTCCTATAACTGAAAGCATCTGATATTTTTTTCTTTTTCTTTTTGGCTAATTTCACTGAGCATAATTCCTTCCAGCTACATCCATGTCGCTGCAAATGGTATGAGTATCTTTTGTAATTCCTGAGTAATACCCACTGTGTCTATATACCACATCTTCTTGATCCAGTCATCAGTTTTTGAAAGCCCAATCTTTGTATGCACCCTTTCCTCCAACCTTCTACAAAGGAAAACTAGAAACTTCCTCCTATTTTCAGACAACATAATTTTATTAGGATAACTCAGAAGTAGCTTTAATAGCTATTGACTCCATTCTAGAAAGAATGCTTCAAACCTATTACTGAAAAGCAACAGCAAACATTAGATACATTTAAATAGCTTATAGCTAACTTCCTATGTAAGCAAATCACCTCTGTTTCCTAGAAGTCCATTTTTCAAACATTGTATCATAACTAAAACCAAGTATAAAGTGGATGTATGATAATAAGCACTTAAAATATCTCCCAATTTAAAATTATTGCACTCACATTTTGTGACATAAAATGGAGTACCAAAATCACTCCATTGAGTGATCTTTTAAGTAATTTTGCAAAGGTAACTTGATATTTACAAATCTAGATGATCTTCCTTGTTCCTCTTTCAGTGGAAAAGAAATGTAGACTCCTAGTCAAGATTGTGTACTTCCACGGTGAGGGTAACCCAATGTCCACTATTGATGAAGGGATTAACCAGTGGGTACAAGAAGAACATTGGTGTACCACTAAGCAATTAAAAAGGGGGATCCACAGCTGACACACACTACAACATGGACATATTTCGGAAGCTTTGTACTGAATGGAAGAAGTCAGAGCAAAAGGTAAATTAACATATGCTTCTACTTTTATGGCTGTATAGAAAAGATAAAACTCAAGAAGTGAGATCAGATCGGTGGTTGCTATGGGCAAGAGGTGAGTAAACTGGCTCAAAGGGTCTGAGGAACTTCTTGGGGCAATGGGGGTATTTTTATCTTTATTGAGATGGTAATTATATTGGTATATAAGTTTATCTAAATTCATATAACTGTACATCAAAAAGATATTTTGTAAATAGTATCTCAATGCATTCTATACAATGCCCTTTCCATGGGGAGCCAGGAAAGAAGCATCTCAGTACCAGAAATGGTTACACTTTTCTTAAGTACTGAAGTTGTGTTTGTTTACCTTTTGGAGACTGACTCATAGAACTGGTTACAGTTACCTCTTTGGACTGTGAAATCTGAGAGCTTGGTATCTGACCTATATTTTGGTTATTAATCTTACTCTTATACTTGACATAATCTTATTTTTATTTTACTCTTTAACCTGGATCCTTCCTGAAAAATTCTTTTATCTTTTTTTAAAGATTTTATTTATTTATGCATAGAAGAGCTGGGGTACAGGTCAGAAGTGGGGGGGGTAGAGTGAGAGAATTCATCAGACACAGAGTGAAGAAGAGAACAGGCAGATGTACTGAAATACACTGCTGAGGGGAGCAGCGGGTGAAACAGGAGAAGTCTGCTGCACCATGTGGGTCACCTCCCTGGCTGGGGATCAAACTCATGCTGCGGAGGCTTCATAGTGTGGTGCTTAACCCCTTGCATCACCAGGAAGGCCCCAAAATTGTTTTATCTTAATGTATTTTTCAGAGACTATTTTTATTTTTATCAAGGTACAGCATACATAACCAAATAAATAAATCCATCATGGAATATGTAATAGATCAAGGAAGTGTGTTCTCCTGACACACATTAATAAATGCACCTGCCATAAAATGCTAATTCATAAAGGCAAGCTATCATGCAGTACTGACTATGTTTTATTCATTTCTGGATGTTTCTCTTTAAAAGGAATGAGGATCAAATATAACAATATCAGGAAAAAGTAAACAGAGGGCATATAGGAAACTGAGGACCAGGGAAGCCTAGCATGGAGAGCAGAAAAAGACAGGAAAAAAGGTGAAGGCTGTTTTCAAATTCTTTGTAGATTGTCAAGTAGAAGAAAGATGAGTTAATTCTGATTTTTACTATTGGATTAAGCATGGATATGAGATATAACCAAACCAACTGAGGTTTAACATAAGGAATATATTTCTAAGGGATCACTGTACAGATATAATGCATTATCTCAGGAAACAAGAGCTTCTAGAAGTAGATATAACCAAACATCACCTGGGTATCACTTGGCTGGTATCACATAAAAAGAGTCGCTTAGATATATGATTGCTTCCTTCTAATCCTAAGATTTTCTAGCTACATAATCCAATGAAAAACACTATACTTCCAAGATGAAATGGTCTTTCTTTGACTATGCAAATACCATCCTTTTCTTACTTATCGATTTGCTTTATTACATTAAGTTCTGCCATAATTCCAATATGTTAGAGCCACCACCAAAAAAAAAGTTGTAGCAAGACTTTTTACAACTATTTTAGGATCAAGTTCTAAAAAAATGAAATACAAGATTGTAACTAGAATTTTAGGACTTATATTGCATAGTGGCCTGGACTGTTTTGCCCTCTGCAAACAGTCTGGCAATACAGCACTCTCTCAATGGAACTTAAAATGATTTCCCACTTTGGCCTTGTGCTTTAACACTTAGGCAATAAAGCTCACGACATTGTCAATAAAAAGCACAGAAGGAGAAGTGCTACTTATTCATGGAAGAGCTCAAGCCAGCATCACCCTGGTATTTTCCCATTTGACAAAGCCCAATCATTGCCAAGTAGTCACACCCATGATTTAAAATTCACTTCCATCAGTGCCTGGAACCTGAGGGTGAATTGTTTTGCAAAACTGAGAGCCAATTTCAAGCTGGCTTGAATGCTTAGGTTTTAAGACTGTGTGGGTTCACCCAGCCTTCCCAACAGAGCAAGTAACTGGTGAGAAACACCCTGAAGGCATTTGAGGTGTGATAACCAAACTAGCAACTGAGCAAAGGAAAAAGTAAAGAAAACTACTTTTATAGGCACACAATTACCAAAGAAGACTAGTTGGAGAATAACAATTTGTTGATTAGAAGGCTCAGTATAAAAGAAGCCAAAAACAATGAGCCTGAAAGGACATTTTTGAAAAGACGATATCCATATGACTGACAGGTACATGAAAGGGTGCTCAATATCACTGTAATCTGGGAATACAAGTTACAACTACATTGCACTAGCACCTCACCCCTCTTAGAAAGGCTATCATGAAAAAGATGAAACAGCAAGCTTTGGTCAAGATGGGGGCAAAAGGGAACCCTTGTGTTGGTGGGAACGTAAACTGGTATATTTGCTGTGGAAAATAGTATGGGCGATTCTGGTTCAGGGTCCCCAGTGGGGCCCTGCTGGTTGAATGTGTGGCATGCTGGCTTTGTCAATGCTGTGTCCAGCCAGTTACTCCCTGTCCCCAGTGCAAGCAGCCTTCTGGCTGGTGCCCCAAAGCTCCAGTAATGGAGGCAAACGCAAAGCTCCCTGGAAGGAACACTGGGCCCCACCGGGGAAGCTCCAGTTCAGGTATGACTCTCCAGAGCTCACAAGCTAAAAGCCTCTCCTGACCTCATAGCCAGTCAAGCTGGGCAGTCATCAGGGTTTCCCATTTTGTATCTGGAACCAGGATTGTAAATGAACCAATCAGGTTTGAGTTAAATGGACCAATCATGTTTGACCTATTTATACCAATCAGGTTCATGCTCTCCAGCTGTCAGCAAGGCCTTGAGATAATTAGGCAGATTGAAAATGGAAGCAAGCTGATTGATGCTAACCAGACCAATCAGATGCTCAGGATTGAAAACAGTCCAATCAGTCTGTAGAGTGGGGACCCAAAAGGAAGATATAGGCAGACCAAGAGTCAGTCAGTCAGCAGCCAGCCTCTGAAAAGAGAAGCATTCAGCAGCCAGCTGAATGCTCCAAAAAAAGAGAAGCATTCGGCAGATCTCTGTAGACTTCTGTATACTTCCAGACTTCTAGAACTCCAGACCTCCATAGACCTTCATAGAGACCCAGTACCTGCCTCCAGCCCCACCTCTGACATCACCTGCCAAGGAGCATCATCAGCCTTGGTCCAGTGTCTCAAGGAGCTATTGGCCACTGGTTCAGACTCACAAAAAGCTATAGCATTGGTGTTTCTGACACTGCCTCCTGGTGACTAACCGGCATTACTGTATGGCCACCTTTGAGAGCTGTCCACTGCCTCTGATTCTCTGGCACCATCTTCTGGCATCCAGGGCTACCCGGCCCAGCTTTCAGACTACTGCTGTGGGTTGCTGCAATGTCTAACTCAGCGGCCTATGAGCAGACTTTGGACTCTGATGCACTGTTGACAGATGTGCCACCAGCTTTGGGCCCTCACTGACACAACAGCACCATCTTGTATGAGCAGCCTTTGTTTGGAACTACTGGGCACTGCAGACACTATCTAGGGTGAGACAGCTGGTCACTTGTGGCCTTAGAAATGCTCTCCTTTTCCCCAATATCCTGTTGGTTAAACAAAACACTTTGCCGTTGGCCCCTGAGACTGAGTGGCATCTTGCACATGGTACAAATTCACAGACAGTCACCCATCACCCATCTTGGCACTGTTGTAGTACCATCAACCGTGTTTTAGTACTCTTGTAAGTATTCTTTAGGTACTGTTTTAGTTCTTCTAAAAATTAATAGAACTAAAAAAAAAATTAAAACTATAACTACCATTAAAAATATCAATTCCATGTCTGAGTGTATATCCAAAGGAAAGAAATCACTGTCTCAAAGAAATATCTGCAACCCCCTGTTCAGTGCAGCATTATTTACAATAGCCAAGACAAGGAAACATTTTAAGTGGCTGTTAACAAATGAAGAAAACAAGAAAATACAGGCACACACATACACACCCACAACACCAAATATAATTCAGTCATAAAAAAGAAGGAAATCTTACCGTTGAGACAACAAGGATGAACCTGGAGGGCATTATTCTAAGGTAACTAGGAAAGATGGAGACCAATACTGTATGATCTCACTTAGATGTAGAAATGAAATACTGAGCTCATAGAAAGAGAGATTTCCAGTTACAAGATGAACAAGTTCTAGAGATCCGATCTACAGTCTGATGAAGAAGGTTACTAATACTGTTACAGGCAGGGAGAGGAGCACCCATTATATTGTATGCTTGAACACAGGAGGGTAAATCTTAAATTTTGTCACAACAACAATTAAAAAATGATAATTATGTGATGTGGTAGAGGTGTTAACCTTATGTAGTCATAATTTTATAATATTTATGTGTACCGAATCATTACATTGTACTCTTAAATGTGCACAATGTCATCTCAATTGTACCTCAATAAAGATGGGGAAAACATGGGCAAAAAGAGAAGAAAATTGATGAAGACTGAATGCACCTAGCTACTTCACCAGGTATCAAATTTTCCACTAAACCCACAGAAAATCCTCCATAGCAAAGACTATCTTATGTCAGTAATTTTAAAATCTTATGTTAGAAAGTCCCAATGCAGTATGAGTAACTTAGACGGGAAGTAAAAAGAACTGAAAACAACAAATGAAGCTTTAACGAATCCCTACTATGTGATATTTACCACAGGAGGTGTTTTATGTACAATATTACTAGACTGTGAGCACAAGAAATAGGTGTCATACTGGCATCTCCATCATGCAGGTGAAGAATCAGAGGCTGTATCTGAGCTATCTGTCCAAGTTCAGTTCAACTATGAACTGGTGAATAAAGGTTAAAACCCACAAATGAACCCAACAAGTGGACACAGAAAGGCCTCCAGATACTTAATCCTGATACAGTACAATTTCCATATCCCTCTGAAAACTTCATCCCTCTATGGTTGCACAAGGCCAAAGGTTATCAATGACATTCAGCTAGCTCTGAACTTCCCACACTGCTTCAGTGTGGGCATTTGCATTTTGTTATAAACACACACACACACACACACACACTGCTGAATACTGTTACATGCTTGGGGAAAAGAAACATCTGATTTCAAAATTGTTTTCCCAAAAGACTTCAAGTTATAGGGCTTCTGCGCAGAATCCTTACATGCATAGCTGATCCATTTTTTAAATATCATTTTTGTTTATATTTGAAAGAAGAATATTTTTACCTTCACTTCCATTTCTGTCTGCTAAAAGAGAGTCCAATCACCTCCACACTTGCAAGAAAAAAAACAGAGCCAACGTGTGATAATTTGACTAAAGGTGTGTCCCCTTCTCTGCTCGTATTGTGTCACAAGTGATAAATGATGTCAGACAAAGCTGTCAGATGAGATTTAGAAGGTGTGCATGGAAGGAGCAATCAATTTCCAACTTAGGGAATTTAATGGATTTTAATGAGCTGCTCTTGTTGATTACCAAACAGCTTTTGACATGGAGCCTACTGGCACGTGTGCTTGGCAATGATTGATAGGCGTTTTAAATGCCGCTAATTGGATTCCTGTAAAGCACTCAAGCATTGGTTTTCTCAGCTGCAATCAGGAAAGACTGGTTGAGAGATCTGCAAGTCTCGTGGCCACCATGTGATCTCTTGTTTGTTTCCCAGATTTTGCAGCTGGGAATCGTCGTCTGATGCTAGCTCAGGAAGAGATCGTCATGCTGCCAGCACTGAGCACCAGGGGTGCACAGCAGGTCACAACGATGATGCCCTTCAATCCCTTCACACCATCCCCAAACTGGGTGGTGGGTTCTTTAAGGGCCAACACTGGTATATGAAAGGTCACACAGGCCCCTCACTCAGGCTTCTCACCCAAACCCCTTACCCAGGCCCCCAGGGCAGCAGTTCCGAGAAGCCAGCAGTAACCAAGATAAGATGGTGACAGCAAGTCACTCTCGATGTGGAACAGGATGACATGTGACTCACGTAGCTCAATCCCAGTGGAATGCAGCCTGGGAATGCAGGGGGACCTGAATGCAATCTGGGGGGCTTCAATATGGATCACCACCAACAGACAACTTCCCACCACAACCTTCCCGACAGAAGGAACTTCAAAATGTTCCACTCCAAAGTACCCCACCTATAAAGACCCTGCAGCCTGTAACCTGGGTGCGGACTTCCCCAACCCCCTGCTCTGGGGACCAGAGAACCTTGCCCAGGAGTGCATGTTTCTGCCGGTCAGAAACATGGCCTGGCTCTTTCTTTCTCTCTCTCTCTCTCTCTCCCTCAATCTCTCTCTCTCTCAACCTTCCTCTCCCATCCAACCATGCCGAAACCTTTCAGTATGTTCTAGTTGGTCTCATAATGCTTGCACAAGTAGGGGCTCCATACATTTTTTTTAAAAAAATAATCCTGTGCTACTTTCACAGACACGTAACAATACATTCCCTTAAAACTGATATTTGCTTCAAGGGGGTCCCTATTTCTGATGTTGGCACCACAGGAAAGAAACTGATAAACTAATAAGATTGGGGTCTGTCGGGGAAGATGCCAGAGGGTGCACAAGGGACTGAGGTGATGGTGCACGGGTGAAATGGTGGTGGGTACCCCCTGGGGACTACAAATGATGTCAAATATAACTAATAAAAAAAAAAAAAAGATTGGGGTCTGTGAGACAATACAGAAAGATTCACAGTGATTAGAACAGAAATGTGTCTTCTGGCTCATGGTATAGGCTTTTAAACCAAAGTGCCATTTATACACTGTAAAACCTCATTAAGAATTTTGGATTTGGCAAGTTTAGAATTTATGATAATTTGATGTGAGTAGGGCCCAAGTCTTCCTCTTCATTATCATTCAAAAAGAGCTGCCTGGGCAAATAAACAAATTGGGTAAATAAAATTACAGAGCTATATTTAAATAACTTAAGAAAAAAGAAAACTGCTAGGAACTTTGGCAGCTTAATTGAGGGTATAAAAGGATGCTAATTATCAATGTGTCTCAGAGCTTCCATTTAAAAACACTTTTAAAAAGTAGCAGTTAATTCCAATTACCTTAGATTTACAAAAAATGTGGGGAGATGCTGTGATAAAACCCCATTTCTTGAAAATGCCTGAAAAATGAGATATCTCTAATACAGGCTGACCTTCCCTACCTGGTAGAAACTGATGAAGCTCGACCAAAAACGTAATAGAAAACCTGATCATCTTTATTAGTTTGGATCATTCTTACAGGAAAGGCAGTGTCCCTGCCACTTCCTTGTGTCTTGGGAAGAAAGGAATGGATAGCTGGGTTGCCCTCACTTTTGGGCATTTGCTCCACTGATTTCCTGGGGTGTTTTCTTCTACTATACTCATTCACTCCCTAAAGGCTCTTGGACAGAATTGGTGGACAATAGTCACAATTATTATACTCTGTGACCTGGACGAGCTGGCAAGAATAAGGAGGCTGATGCTGGCAAGTTCTAAGGAACACATCAACAGAGACAGCTGTGGCTTGAGAAAAAAATAGGAGCAGATGTTCTTTCCCCAGCCCCGCTGTCAGCTGGAAGGAACTTTCTGGACACAAGAGGGAGGAGTGGGCCATCGCCTGGTCCCAGCACTGGTCCTGACTCTGCAGCATTTCCTGGACTTGGGCAGTTGTGCTCAAATTAGCAGTTAGGTTGGACGCCAGCGCAGGCTCCACCTGGGCAGCAGTTCTGGGAACTGAGATGACGCCTCATGAGATATTTTGCTCTCTAGTCTCATTAACCTTTTGTCTGAGGGACAAAGGTCCTGTCCTCCCATGAAGGACCCACAACAGGTTTCACATAAGCTGGGACTGGCACTGAATCCAGTAAGTCACTGGCTCAAATTCCCCTTTTGGGAAGAAGGGTGCTGTGCACAGACAGATGTTTACACTTCCCTGGGCAGTCCCACCTGAAAAGCAGGCCCAGAAGAGGCAAACATTTAGGAGAAAATTTGAGGCACATTCTGGTCTCTTTCCCTCTTGTGTCACCATCTGACATTGGCTTCTCTGGTTAGTGCCATCTATGTTCTCAGTCACTGAAAAGAAGATAATTTAAACACTGTCTCAAAAAGTTATCTGCCCCCTCTCCATGTTCACTGCTGCATGATTTACAACAGCCAACATACAGAAACAACGTAAGTGTCCATGATAGTGGAATTGATTAAGAAAATGTGGTACTGGGGCCTCCCTGGTGGCGCAGTGGGTTGAGTGCCAAACTGTGAAGCATCTGCAGCACAGCAGCGCAAGTTCGGCCAGGGAGGTCAGTTCAGCCAGGGAGGGGACCCACATGGCACAGCAGACCTCTCCTGCCTCAGCCACTATGCCCCTCCGTGTTTCAGTCAATATGCCTGTTCTGCTCCCCACTGTCTCTGGTGAATCCTCTCACCCTCTGTGACTCTGGCATGTACCCCAGCTCTTGTATGCATAAATAAATCTTTAAAAAAAAAAAAGAAAGTGTGGTACATAGACACATACACACAGAAGAATATTAGTCAGCCATAAAAAGAGGAAATCTGGCCATTTGCTACAACATGAATGGATTTTGGGGCAATATGCCAAGTGAAATAAGTCAGACAGAGAAAGACAAATACCCCATGATCTCACTAATATATGAATTCTAAAAACAAACACACAAGACTACCTGCACCTGCATCAAAATGAGGCAGACGAATACAGACCAAGGGAATGTGCAAAATAAAATATAGGCTCGGGATGTGAATCCCCTTTTATGTAAAATGGGAAACTTCCCCATAAATTATCTTGAGCCTGCTCCTCAGAATAAACACTTAAAAAGTCAACTTGTATGCCTACAATGCATTCACACAGGATCTTAAATCTTGAGCCAGTGTGGGGGGAAAAAATTAGTGACTCAAAAGGGTTCTTAAGCACACCAGGGAACTGGTATGAGGATGTTGAGGATGGAGGCAGCAGCAGCTGTGGCTCCAGGGCCTTCTAAAGGGTACGTTCAATTGTGGTCCAGTATGTGAAAGACGGTGTGTCTCTCCCAGATCAAATCAGACAGGTACACGGCCCGTATAGAAGACTCGGGTTCCTTAAGCTCAGAGGTCCTCTCCTGAAGCTGATGCATGACACTGCTCCTCCTAAATCACTTGTGGGGACCGGGGCTCAGAGGTGCAGCTGACCGTGAGGATCCTCTGGCGATCAGCGACCATCCTTGTCTCTGAGCAGGCGTCTCATGTTGCTGTCAGCATCCAGGTCCACTCGCTAGCTTGAAAGCCATATCGAATCTCACACATGACAGTCGCTGACGCTGCCTTGCGAGCCCAGCATGGTGCAGATAGAGACTCTCTGATTGGAGTTTTAAAAAGCTACATGCTGCTTCCAAAGACATATCAAGAAAAAGTACCCAGAAACAGTGGACATAAATAGAACGGACTCACAAGACACACAAATCAAAGTAGTTCTTACTCTCAAGAGGCTCAAAATCTAGCAGGAAGGGAGCAGTGAAGAGGGGACAAGAAGAACCTGCTTTGAGTACCACTCTGCAGCCGACTACAGCTAAGGAAGGATAAAGACAGACACAGCCTCCTAGAGAAGCCACTTCTGTGAGTCCAAGACTGAAGCAAATGTCATGCAGAAAGCTGCACTGAACCCGAGGGCCGCTGGCTTCAGACAGACCAGACAGAGGCTGTGCGGCACTCCTCTCCTGCTGCCCAAAGAGGACTGAAACTGCCCTGGGAGAGCTGAAGAACCTGGGCCAGGCACCAAGACAGGCTCCCCTGCTGGGAAAAGGAGGCCACAGAGTTCCAGAACCTCCCAGTGCTAATTCAAGGGGTCAGAGCTGTGCTATTCCTGGGGTCACCCGATTCTAGACAACAGAGGTCAAGGACACGAGGGTGGTGGAACTATCTTACAAGGATCATAGAAGAATCCGAATAATTTTGGACTTTGTAAAAAAAAAAAAGTCAGACAAACATTTTAAATGTAAACTAATAGAAGTATATATACTAGAACTGTGTTATATATAATTACATATAAAATTTTATAATATGTAACTTCAAAATGAAGGAGAACAATTAAGCTATTCAATAGGAAAGAGAATACAATGATCCAAGAGAGAACAGAAAATACAAAATAAGGGTAATACAATGGAATCCAAAAGTATCAATACAACCATACAATCTTCTCTCTTTCTTCCTCCCTCCCTCTCTCTCTCTCTCTCTCTCACACACACACACACATACACACATACACGTGCGCATGCACGAAAAGTGGATTAAACATATCTATTTAAATACAAAGACCATCTGATTGGATTTTTTTAAAACTAACTACATGCAAACATTACAAAGACAAATCAAAAAATACTCAGAAATGTTGGACATAAATAGAATGGAATTAAGTTAAAGAAAAGCCATTCATAAATTATAGCCTCAAATGTAGAGGAGATAATCAACAAAACCAAAAGACAATAGTTTGAAGGATTATTTTTTTTAAGATTTTTAAAAATTTACTTATTTATGCATACAAGAGCTGGGGTACAGGCCAGAGGCACAAGGGAGGTGAGAGGATTCACCAGAGACAGAGTGGGGATCAGAACAGCCAGATCGACTGAAATACACTGCTGAGGGCAGCAGGGGGCAAGGCAGGAGAGGTCTGCTGCGCCATGTGGATCCCCTTCCTGGCAAGGGATCAAACGCACACTGCAGTGGCTGTAGAAGTCCATAGTGCAGCACTCAACCCCTTGTACCACCAGGGAGGCCCCAAGTTTGAAAGATTATTAAAACAAAAGGAACTCTAACTAATCTCCACCCCCTCCCCCAATTTCTATAAATTATGAAGTGTGAGCCATTCATCAAAGAAACTAGCTCTTGCAAGGAGGTTGAAAAAAGCATCATGGCTCTCTAGCCAGTGACGGTAGTAGATTCCTCTGAAACAGAACAGGACACCTCAGCCTTGTAGAGAGAGTCAGATCTTGGAGGGAGCAAGAGGAAACAAGACAGGACAGGCAAAGCGTGACCCCAGAAATGAGGAGGCTGAGAAGACAGCAGGATCACACTTAAGGTGAACGCTTGATCTAGGTCACAGGTGTGTGATCCTGGATAGGCTGCCTGGGCATCTGGACCCACTTGCCTCATGAAACAATAAATGAAGAGTTAGTGAATCTCCCCTAAGAATCACAATGGCAAAACAAAACACACACACACAAAACTCAGCAGGAATGATGTTATAAAGGGGAACAACTGAGTTACATATAAACCGGTTAACTTGCCCCCAAGAAGTCAGGAGAGCATCTGGTAGTGCTGACGAGTTCCAGCAGCCAGTGATGTTGCTGGAGATAGTGTATGAATGAAAGCATGGAGTTGCAAATCCTGTAGTTATAGTCACAATACTTGAGTATTTTACTCAATTCACCCAGCTGTTTCTATTGGAGAAAGAGAGAAGTTCTCTGTCTCCTGAGGACATGGTGATTTGGCTTGTGTTTATAACCATCTAGACTTCAATGATTCTCTCTACCTTTGTTATTACCTAGGAGTACTGAGTCATGGAGAGGTAGGAACAGAAAGGTGATTCAAACAAATCAATAAGAAAAAAAAAGCATACCACCAAACTGAAAATTTGGCAAAGAATATATGAACAGGCAAATTATAAAAGAGAAAAACAGTGGTCCATACATCTAGGGAGAAATGCTCAGCCTTTGCAGAACTGAAACAGAAGAAACTGTAACAACAACGAAATATAATCGCACACTCTACATTTTGGCAAAGGGTGCAGGTGGGTGGAAGTTCTCATAAAGGAATGACAGGACTGTAAATTTGAACAAGATCTTTAGAAAACAACTGGCAAATCTTAACAGAGCACAAGAGAGGCACACATATCCAGACACACTCTCAAGAAAATTGTACTTTCAGGTCTCGATCTTGAAGAGGCTTATGCATGGGGACTTAAGAAGATTTTAATAGTGGCACTAGTAATAACCAAAACCTGGAAACAATCTAAAGCACCCATCAGATGTGATAGAATCTATCACTGAGGGCATAATGGAACACTTTGCAACATTTAAACTAATTACACACATATCAACATGGGTAAATCATAAATAGGATCTTGCTTAAAAATGAAAACCCAGCTAGCTGCAATATTACATCATTGAGATGAAATTTTGAGATGAGACAGCATGTGGGAAGCCGGATGAGTGGAGACATGTTCTTGAGCCCAAGACGGCATCATCAGTAGCAAACACCTTTTATGTAAAGTGGTAAAACAAATGATTGTTTGCAGAAAATACATATATAGCAAAAGTATAGAAATGATGAAAACCAACAATAGCATAGTGGGAGAAAGGAGGCACATGAGACAAGGCTATAATATCTGATTTCTTGAGGAATTCTGAAGCAATGTTTGCCCCCGATACCATTTGTTCAATAGGGTTGATTTGTTACATAACGCTGTCACTTTTCCTCTGTACTTTCCTGAATGAGTAAAATATTTAATTCTTTAAAGTCTTGTGAACAAAAGTCTCAGGGTTTTTATCTAGGGGCAGTGACATGACAGTGAGTGGACATGTTTTAGAGGAGCAACAGAACAAAAATAAAGTCGTGCTTTGATGATGTCATGAGTTGTACTTAGTCAGCATCCTGTTAGCATCAGAAACAACTGGGTCCAGGCCACTGGCCCACAGCCCACATGCTGTTACATAAGCCAAAGCGGGAGGGAAGAACAGGAGCAGCGCCCCGGGGCAGAGGGGCAGTCTGTCACTCCTTGAGCACTGCTGAGAGACAGCAGGCCAGCACAGGGTGGGGGGCACTGGGGTTTCCCCAGGTCTAGAAGGATGGGCAGGAAACAGGAGGCAGTGGTCTGCTGGGCACTGTGAGCCATTTGAGAGGTTTGCAGGGTAAGCTCGTGAGGGTGTTGCTCGGGGCACCGGGCTAAGGAGGTAAACGGAGCAGATTGCAAAGGGTTTTGGAATCGGGGACTCTGTCCTGTGGGAGAAGTGGAATCTTTCAAAGATTTAAAAGCAGAGGCCTGACCTTGAAGGATCATCCGGTTCAGTTTCTTCCCTTCAGGCAAATATCTAAATCTTCTAGATGGCG
The DNA here is from genome assembly GCA_019455555.1 of Galemys pyrenaicus. Lineage (NCBI taxonomy): Eukaryota > Metazoa > Chordata > Mammalia > Eulipotyphla > Talpidae > Galemys > Galemys pyrenaicus. The sequence continues at coordinate 5,610,362 of JAGFMF010011925.1, forward strand.
GACTTGTCTCTCTTTCACTGCCTCCAAGGACACACTGCAGTCTCCAGCCTTTCACAGTGGTGGGTGAATATAGCGGAGAGAGAAGGTGACAGCCACAGGCAAGACAGATGGGATGGCAGGCTGACCCACTCCCCAAGCCCATCGGGCACGGGCGTATAAGTATGCGGTGGGTGGAGGGTGGCAGCTCAGCTGCAGCAGTGGAAGCTGCATCTGGCCTGCAAAACTTGGTGCCCAGACGTGAGAGTCAAGAGAGGGTGATGATGGTAACCACTGCTGTCCTCACCATCATCTTCAGTGTCATTGTCTTCACCACCCCGGAGACTATGCTGAGCAAGTGTCAAGAAGTGATCTGGACCTTTCTAAGCTTCACACAGCTCAATCAACCCCATGAGGCAGGTCTATCGCCCCCTAGTTGAAAGATGGGAAGATGAAGCAGTGAGAAGGAGGAATCTAACTGTGGTCCCACAGCTCAAAGAAGCAGATCTGGACTTCACAAACAACTAATGATTCAAAACATTGCTCTCCCAAAAAGGAGCATTGGGCAAGTCCTGCCAGGCAGAGAAAAGGTGGGAAAGGGGATATCTGGAAGCCAAACTCAGCACCCCAAGCTCATAGCCCTCGCAAAACCTACCTTTAAATACAAAATAGGCCCAAGTTGTGAGGACAGGTTGAGACACAGGGCTGAAATCCAGGCCACGCGAGCAGAGCAGGCCAGCACGAAGTCGGAGTGGAGGCTCGCCATACCCAGACAGAGCGCAGGGAAGTGACGCAAAGACTGGGCACACCTGAGAGTGACCGTGTGCACAGCCCCTCGCCTGGCACCCCCTTTCATCTCACAGCAACCTTGTCACTGGATATTCCTGCGATGGCTGAGGAAGCAGCGGTTGTGAAGAACCCAGTCACGGGCTCACAGTCCCCACCAAGTGAGACCCCACACCTCCACAGCCCTGTGCTTGCTGCTGCGACGCCACCCTGTCGCCCGGGGAAGTGGCCAAGGACCCACCACCTGGCTATGAGTGCTGGCCCAGAGTCAAAAGAGCTCCTGGTTAATTTCCCCAGAGACTACACACAGAAATAAATAAAAAGGCAAGACCATCGGTACCAACTGTGAGCAGAAGATAAGAGGAGACCACAGGCCAAAATCTGGGAGGAATTTCCACTAATGGCCATGTTCCTGGAAGGATGTAGAAAGAAACCACCAACTCTACGCTCTGAACCACAAGAGGAAAAACACAGACCCAAAGAAGTCAGGAAACCAGGCTAAACAGCCTTGGAGTGACAAGTCCCAGGACTGGGCAATGTGGATTAGGGGGGAAAAATGTTAGCAGAGGAGTTTTGCAAAGATAATGAAGGACAGGGGAAATAAACATTATCCTGATTAGAGGGGAAAAATTACTCCGAAAAAATCACTGCTCACAAAAAATGATGATGCTTTAAAAACCTTAGAGTCTCCAAAGCACCCATAAGGATTTGGTCACTATGGAGCAGAAACAGGAAGTTATGGGGGGAGAACAGTGTTGAAATAAAGAAATAGAAAGGGATTTAAGTAAGAGAGAAGAACATGTTAAAATTGTCTTGAAGGTCATGCACAGCAGGCCATGTGCTCCAGAAATCAGAATTAACATGCAGAGGACCGATGTCAGAATTTCATAGACGGTGAGTGGAAGAGGAACGAAATACACAGAGAGGAGCTGTCACATACAAAGCAAGAGAACAGAAGTTCAACTTGAGGACTACAGGAGAAAAGCAAAACAGTAAGAGGAGAAGCAATAACTAAAATGAGAACAATGAAAACTGTTCTGAGAGGAAGAAAGGCCTGAGTTGACATACAGAAGGGCTCTCTAAGACCCAAAGCAATAAAAAAGACCCATCCGACCCAATATGTGATTTTAAAGAAAAGATTATGAGTACTAGCTAGGCAAAACAAAACAAGTCCCCTAGAATTGAATCCGCCTCCAACTCGTTTTTTAGAAAGTATAAGAAAACAATGGACAGATACCTGAAGTATTTCCAAAGATGTATTCCGCCTGCCATTTTACTTAGGTTATAGCAGGTACCATTCGTGGTATATGCGACAGCAATTTACCTGTCATCTTCCTTTCTTAAAGAAGGCTGAGTTGATTTAGGAGAACAGTGAGTCCAGCCGCAAGGGTGGGTCACAGCAGATCTGAGCTAGTCACAATCTGCTGCATTCCTCTTTGCCAGGTGCCCATCTCCTCATCTTCCCCTGGGAACAGGCATGTGATTCTGTTCTGGTCAGTCATTTAAAAGAGAAATGATGATAGGAATCTTCTAAGAAAGTTTTCCATTTTCTAATAAGAAAGAGAATTATTAGAAGAAAGACTTTGGGCTGCTCTGTCCACCCTATTCCAAACTTTGGACAGTCCTGGTGTCCAAAGCTGTAGCAGCCGTCCCGCTGCCAGAAGGCAGCCTGGACGAGGAGGCACGTCTAACAGGCTGGGGATGGTGGGAAGCAAGACTGCTGGTCAGAGGCCAAACGACACCGCTGGGTCTCTGCCCCATCCTGACGGCCACTCCAGACTTGGTAAGTCAGATCAGTGTCTTCACAACTGATGTCACGATCGGGTTTTCTTCTCCTTAGGACCGAAAGCACCGAGGGTGTAAGTATTAGCAGGAAAAGCTCCAGAAGAGATTCCATCATCCCCATTGCATGATTTGAGAAACAAAAGACTAAATAAGTTCAGCAGTTTTCTCAAATGAAGGCTATTTCCAGATTTCACTAAGCAAATGAATCTCCAAGAGATGAATTCTTTAGTGTGTAAAGTATTTCTACTGTTATTCCATCAACGCAGCTTAGTTTTCCTTCTAGGAGGCAATGGGAAAAGCAGTACGATGCAAAATGCCATGAAAATGTTGGATTTAATAGGCCACTGAGACTGACCCCAGCAAGAGGGACCCAAACAAATGGCCCACTCCAGAAAGCCTCCTCTAAGACCCACCACACCAGCCCAGCACAATGGCTCCTCCCACAGCACCTGGTCTAGGAAGCAACTCTCTGTGCCCCGGAGGCAAGGGAGACGCCTGCCACAAAACACACCTGGCTACAGACACCTTTCCTTTGCTGCCTGAGATTCTCAGTCCTCAGGAAGGACACCTGCCATCTTTGACTGAGGAAATCCTTTCCACCTCTCAAGCAGCATGAGAAGGAACCAATGGGAACCTATAGATCGATATAAACCAAACGGACCAAAAGACCATGAGGGCTCTGAAATGAAGCTCACTGAAACCATGGCTCCCAAGTAAGCCACCCCAACTGTCTCCAAACCCTAAACAGGGTGACTCCCTACTAAAATGAAAGATTTAAATAGAACCCAGAGCCTACTGATATTTTAGGCAAAATATCCAGTGTACAATAGAAAACTACAAATCAAATCAAGGACCAATGAAACCACACCTTGAATGAGAACAAACCCTTAGGGGACACCAATACCAAGATGAATCAGATATTGGGATTATCCAACAAGGATTTTAAAGCAGGCACCATAAAAATCCTTCAACAGTGAATCACAAGTCTCTTAAAACAAATTAAAATAAGAAGTAAAATACCATAGCAAAATTTTTAAAAAGCTGTAGAATAGGAGAGTAGAAAACAGAATGGGTGAACCTGAGGACAGATCAATAGAATTCACTCGATATGAAAAATGGGAAGAAAGTATGATCTTGATTATCATAGTAAATACACAAACTAACATATTACTTTCATAGCAGTAAATAAGTACATACACATATGTAAGTAGAACTGGGGAAATCTGAAGAATATTGGTGAATTGTATCAATGTCAAAATTCTATTTATAATATTATACTATGGCTTGGCAAGAGGTTATCATTGGAGGAAATTGGGTGGAGTGTACATGGTATCTTTTGGAATTATTTCTAAAACCACACATGAATCTACAACCATTTCAATAAAAAAATTTAAAACAGAATATATAGGTACATTATATTAAGGTAAATTGGGAAGTGCCGGTAGGTATAAATCAAAAAATATACGCCACAGTTTCCTTTAAGAAAAGAAGTTATTCATTCCTTTGACTTTACTATTCAGACAAGTATCATTATAAATACATTTTTCATAAAGGTAAAAATCAGTAAGAGGATTACAACAAAGAGTTGCCTCTATATTTAATTTAGAAGATTAAGCACCCAAAATAATCAACATAGCCACAGGTAGAACACAAAGACATAGCTTAATATCAAAAAGAATGATATAAAACTACTGAACTGTGAACAAACATCAGTTATAAAAGAATTGCCAATGTATTAAATCATTCCATTAGAAGACAAATTCTTTCAGACTGACACTATATTCTTATAAAGAGTGGAACAACTAAAAAGGTAGAGATTTTAAAAGGGAAAGGACAGATAAGGATTTATCCAGTGAAAGCAATAAAAAGAAATAAGGTTAATAAAAATATCAGAAAAGAACATTCAAGACAAAAATAGTAGATGGGCCAAGAAGGTTATTTTTAGATATAATGATAATAATGGATACATAATGAAAATGCCACAATTTCAATCATTTCCTACTCAAAAAAAAAAGACTGTACCTGCCCCAGTCTCACTACTATTTCCACCTTAGTGCAAACCATCATCACATCTCTTTGACCTCTGACATAATTTTCTGAGTCCCCATTTCCATTCTTTCCCTTCCTCACACCTTCAACACAGCAGTGGTAATGTAAAACAGGCAAATCAAAACATACATGTAAATCAAATCATGCCACTACGTTTGAAACATTCCAATGAGTGCTCCTTCTACAGGAAATCATATCCAAACTCCTTGCCTTGTTGGGACCAAAGACAGTATTCTTCCCTCAGTGTCAATTCATTCTGTCTTAGTAGGAACAAAACCCTAAATTTTAAAATCTGGAAATATGGCTGTCTAAAAAAAGACTACATTTTCTGACATGCCTTGCCACTGGGTGAAGAAATGCAACCCACTTTCGGTCAGTGGGACATAATTAGAAGAGACGTGTGCATCTTCTATAAAGACTTGAGCTCCTCCCCCACCTCCCATTTCTGGTACCTGAAGAGCAGATGTCAACAGGCAACAACCTAGGATTTCAGAGCAGTGGGTCAGATGGAGTCTGAGGAGCCCTATATCAGACCCAAGGAGTTCCCAGAAAAAGGCAACATAGATCTAAGTAAGAGTGAAATAAGATTCTAGTCCATCTGCACAGCTGTTAGATTAATCGCCAACAATCTGCTAAATCTATCCCCTGACAGAGGTGCCATGTCATCCCACAAGAGCTGGCCTCTGCTGATATCACTGCTTCTCCTACCAGTCTTCCCTTTACTCACAAAATCCTAGTCAACTTTGTTCCACCCCACGGGCTTGGAACTTGCTCTTGCCACACCCTGGTAAGCACTCCCCGAGAGCTTACACAGTTCGAGCTTACTTGTGATTTAGAGCTAAGTCCACTGTTGAAATGCGCTCCCTGACTGCCCACTGTTGTATTATCCCAATTGGTACACTTTGTAGAATTTAACATTATCTTATTACCATCAGTTTATTTAATGTCTGTCTCTCCACTCCCCCCTCACCACACAAGACAATAATTTATATGAGAACAAGACCCTTGACCCTTACCCGTTCCTGATTCTACAAGAGTCTTTCAATAAGCACTTGCTGAATGAATAAATCAAATAATGAATGACAACATCATACATATGAAATAAAGGAGAATTCATATAGAACTTAAACTGCCAATCTAAGATTGAGTAGATACAAAATAAATCAGGATATTAGATATTTTAGTGGAAAGGGGGCACAAGGGACATACATTAATAGTTCTATTTCCTACAAACTGGAAAAACAGTCCATTCAGTCACCATACTGAATTCATAGAAATTAAACCTATAATGAGATACAACAAATGAGCATGTTGAATAGTAGGAAGAAAAAAAATAAATGTGACTATGACTATAATGCCATAAAATGAGAAATAATAAACATTTAAACAATACTTAAACACCCTTCTGTATTACAGATATGCTGATTTTAGTTTATACAGATGGAATTAAAACAGATACTGCCAGAAAGGAGGAAACATCACCATGACTTGTAGAAAAAGGCACAAAGGACATAGAGAATCTGATGAGAAAATTCATTAAGGAAGCCAGATAAAAGCTAAAATTTTAAAACCACCTCCTACTATGTCGGTAGGAAGTAGCCAGAAACATGCAGTGAAAAATTATAATACTATGCACAGTATTAAAAATAGAAAACAAGCAAGCGTGGGGTCTCCAGCCCAGTGCCTGGCAGTGAGGTGCAGAAGTTGACCAGAGGGGAGGATCACAGGTCACTTCCCCCTGTGTCTGTGAGTCTCGGAAACTCTTTTGACATTCAGATCACAGGAGACCTGTTTACAGGTGTCCTAGCACCTACTGCACCATCTCGCATCCATGAGGAAAATCTAAAATAGTTAAACTCATGGAAGAAAGTAGAATGAATGGTGGATGCCAGGGGCCGGAAGATAGGGACGTGACAGTCAAAGGCTATGAAGTTGCATTTTCCAAGATACAGATGTAGGAGATAGCACTGTGCCCATAGCTAACCATATGCTAGACTCACATTCCAAGGTCTTAGGCGAAGAGTTCTTACCACATGCACCACTAACAGCAATGTGGGTTAGGGAGAGAACTCCAGGAGGAGATGATTGGCCTTGGTGGTGGTGGAGATGCGAGTGGATATTTAACCCTAAATTCACTGGGCTACATATACTCAATCTGTACAGCTTTTCCATGTCAACAGTGACTCAATGAAATTGTTTTTAAAAAATCAAGAAATTGTCTCCAGGACATAATCCCTGAAGCACAGGAGACCTCTGTCCCCTTCGGAAGCCTGCCTCTGGTCGCTACTTGCTGTGAGCTTAGCAAATTTGTTCATCTGATGCCAGGTGGTTCCCATTGTGGTGCTTAACCCTTTGCCCCACCAGGGAGGCCCCTACTTTCAACTTTTTTTTTTTTTAAGATTTATTTATTTATGCATACAAGAGCTGGGTACAGGCCAGAGGTGTGGGGGTGGGGTAAGAGGATTCACCACAGAGAGTGGGGAGCAGAACAGGCAGATCAACAGAAGTGCACTGCTGAGGGGAGCAGTGGGCAAGGCAGGAGAGGTCTGCCGCACCATGTGGGTCCCCTCCCTGGCCGGCGGCAGGGATTGAACTCGTGCTGCAGTGGCTGCTGTTTGCTTCATAGTGTGTTGCTTAACCCACTGCGCCACCAGGGAGGCCCTACTTTCAACTTTTTTAATAATAAAACCTACTCATTCTCCTAAAGTGAATTTTCAGCATAGTAAAGTGACTGACAGGTGGGGGACTGCAGCAGCCTGGGGTGTCCTGTGGCTTCTGAAGCAGAAGGTCACCAAAAGCTTTGGGTGGGGACTGTCATTCAGAGGCAGTTAGGGGCAACAATTTTCATCACGTTTTTAATTTCATAACAACTTTATACATCATCATAATAACGGGCAAATGTATTAGAAACTCCAAGTGCTTTTTCTACCATAAAAAACAATTGTGCCCCCCTGTGGGACCCCAGGATCCATAAAGACAGAAATTCCTTTGTTCAGAGGATGTCACCTTATATTTCTCTTCATTCTTTACAATGTGATTTTGTTAATTTGAGACTGTGTTAACTTCATTGAATAATACAGAATAGATCACATGACTAACTGTAGATATTTCAGAAAAGGCAAAGGATAAAAAAATTACATTCACCTTTATTCCAATCCATAATAATTAGTGTTGTCAGAATTATTACATTTTCTCCAGATTTTTTCTGTCTATGAATATAAATGGATATATAATAGATGTAGAACAGCAAGGTAATTCTATTGTAAATTTAATAGAATATTAAATTACTGTCTATACAGACAGTTAAATGGAAATATTATGTTAAATAATGGTATAATATCCTATCTTTGTAACTTCCTTTTCTATACCTCTAACTACTTTCATATGACAGAAACCTAGACACAGAATTATTTTTTAATTATAGGGTTTAAATATTTGAAAAGTTAGGGTTAAATATCACTGACAATTTTCAGAAAATTTGTACAACTTAACAATTTCACTAATAGCAAATTTGTCAATTTTATCTCACTCTTGACCTCACTGAGCATTACGCTTTATTCTTTTCCAATCTGATAGGAAAACTGTTATCCAATTACTGTTTCAATTTATATTTCTTAGATTTCTAGTGAGGTTAGACTTTTAATTGTTTATTGTCATGTTAAGAGGTTTAAAAGTATGCTAGAAATGCTCTTTCCATTTACTTGTCTATCAACTGCCATTTGTTGCCTATTATTTTTTTAAATCTTTGCTTATAATTCCCCCATTGCTTTAATATTTAGAAAATTACGTCCTAGATTATAAATGCAATATTGTGCTTTACAAGAAAAAAATATAGTTGGTCATTCAGATGACCAAAGCGTATTTCTCGGCTATATTGGTTCTTCATCCATAGTTTCTGGCTCACAGATCCCCTAAGACTTGGAATTTCCTACCTGAGAGTGATAAAGATGTCTTTGTTATGGGAATGAGGTGATCTGTGGGGGATTGATTGCCAGGGGAACCAACTACATGATTAGTGGGTTGGAACTTGAGGGTGAAGGAGTTGGAGATAGTGTTAAAGTGCCAGTGGTTTTGGATTTCATCAATCATGCCTAAGTAATGAAGCCTTCATTGTTGGGGGAATAGTCCAGTTCCACATGCCACCTTGTTGGACCTCAAGCTCCATAAGGACAGAAGCTTCTTTGTCAGGAAATACTATGTTCCTATTCATCTGGCTGTTGTTTCAGGCTTTAGTATCCTTTACAATAAACCAGTAATCTAGTGAGTGAGCAGACATCCTGAGTTCCATGAGTCATTCTAGAAAATTCTAGCAAATTTTATGCTAGAGGAGGTGGGGGTTCCATTAATCTGCCTTCGATTTACAGCTGGGTGGTCAGAAGTGCAGGTGACAGTTTTGGACTTTCAACAGATACCTGAAGCGAACGCAGTTCGGAGACTGAGCTTCCCCCTGTGAAATCTGTGCTATCTCTGTATAGTTAGCACCAGAAGTGAGTTGAATTCTTAGGCCCCCTGATGCTTTTGGAGAGTTAGTTGTGGGTAAGGGGGAAGCCTCCAAGCACTCAGATTGTAACGGGATCCCTGAACCTCACACAATACATCAGTTATACATGAACATGTAACTTCTCTTTTAAAATGTTAAAATTTTTCTGTAGACTAAAGATCAACTACACTTATGAAGGTGGATAAATAAAAGCAAAGCCAAAATTACCAAGCACTGAGTCACACCAGGAAGCCTGATAAGATGCCTGCCCAGCATGCCAGGTCACTAAATTCTTTGGGATCAATGACTTGCAAAGTTGAGGGAGCATCAGAGTCACACAAAGACTCACTGAAACCCAAAGTGCTGCCCCCCCCCAATACCCCACATCTGATTCAAGTTTTCCTGGGGTGGGCCCGGGCATGTGCATGGCTAACAATCCAGATGCTACAGCAGCTGCTGGTTCAAGAACAGCACGTGGAGGTGCACTGCAGACGCGTACGCTTTCTATACTCCATGTTGCACCTGCAGTAAAATCGCTTGGGGGATTCAAGTGCTCGCTGTCAATCTAACAGGCCTGGTGATGGGCACTGCTGATGAAAGCTATTTAGGTTCCATTAGATGATTAATAACGGAGGATCAGCAGCTTTGGATCCAAAGCGCTGATAGAGTGGCACGTTGACAAAACATTGGGGGGAGAGCAATCTTGTTAGTACCAGATTTGATGTGTGAAGAGTCTCTGCCTACTGAATGCCAGCTATCTTCACAATAAAAAAGTGAAAGTGCTGGTGCTTTCTAGGTCTTGGCCCCAGGTATCAAATGCCTCAGTGAATGAATCTGATTTCTTTTGGATTTTCCACTGGATTCTCCCATAAGTTCTACCAACACTCAACCTTATGGGGCAGATAACCACCCGTTTGATAAGTGACTATGATAAGTGACTGGCCTGTGTATGGCCAAGGGAAGACTTGGGACACTTAGGCAATACTTTCACGCATGAAGACCAGAGAGGCCTATGATTTCCTTATTTCTTAATGTCTGCCCTCGGGCTCATTTCCACATGCCCAGCACCATCCGATAAACGGATGTTTACTTAAATGTTAATGTGCTTCATTTCTTAAAACAGAAACTCTAACATACACCAGAGGCGGTGTGAACCTATCCCTCTAAGTCATATCCGGTATTGTAAACCAATGTTACTTCAAAAACAAGCAAGTAAGTAAATAAAACAGAAACTCCACATGAGTGAAGTCTTGAGAAATGAGGTTTGTGACTCAGATGGCATGTGAGCAAAGGATCCCAGTTCTAGACAGTGTCTCCGGGTGACTTCCAGACTCACTGTAGCTCAGGTGTCTTGCCTGCACTTCTGGCATCCACATTAAGACACACAAAGGGTTTCGCTCTCTGAGCTAAGGGTAGGAGTCAGCTCTATCTATAGGAGAAGAATTTTTTTTTTAAAGGGGGGCACTTCTTTCTATTTTTTTAAGATTTATTTATTTATGCATACAAGAGCTGTATCCCAAGGGTACAGGCCAGAATCCAGGGAGGTGAGAGGATTCACCAGAGACAGAGCAGGGAGCAGAACAGGCAGATCAACGGAAGTACACTGCTGAGGGGAACAGCGGGCAAGGCAGGAGAGGTCTGCCGCACCATGTGGGTCCCCTCCCTGGCCAGCAGCAGGGATCAAACTCGTGCTGCAGTGGCTGCGGTTTGTTTCATAATGCGTTGCTTAACCCACTGCGCCACCAGGGAGGCCCTATAGGAGAAGAATTTAATGGAAGGGAGCAGAGCTGCTTGAGCTCCCTGGATCATTAGTTCCTTGTCATTATCTGACATGTGTTTTGTGCACAAGTTCACTGCAGGACGGGTTAGCACTGTGCTGGAAGCCAGGGTAGAGGGCTGCTGTGTGGACTCAGGTCCCCTTGGGATACAGTAGTGGGGCGCTGTCCTCTGCCTCTTGGAGGTGTCTACTGTGTTAAAGATTCATTCTTGATACCAACAGACTGATGGGGTGGGATGCAAGTGAATGATGGGGCACCAGAGGCTTTGAGGACCCCACTGCTTGGCAGCTGTAATCCAACTGAAGGACAGGTGTGACCACCAACCCCCAGCCCTGCGTACCAATTCCTGTCAGCCCCTCTTTCCCCTCCTCCTCACCATTAATTTAGACAAAGGCCTAAGGCTGACTCCAAGCACAATTTCCTATTTCCTTCCCAAAAATATTGCAGTAACAGCAAACACAGAGTAACTTGATGAATGAAGGGTAAGAATCTGCTAGATAAGATGTTCTAAACTGGCTACCAAGAACTCTATGACTCAGAAGGCTAAGGACCCTGGGAAGACAGATTCTAGGGTAGGGCCCCCAAGATAATCCTCCTCGGGAAGGAGGCTGCATTAGTAACCAGTTACATTCCCTCTTCATTGATGCCAATTTCCTGCAGAGAGTCAGGGGATCATAATTACTGAGACAAGCCCCAGCTAACAGGTAGGTCTTTCTGCAGCATCCATTTGCTTTTATTTTACTCTTGGCATCTTGGCTGGAATGCCACTGAAGAGAGCACTGGAGAACAGATGCAATCTGCAAGACAAGTCCAGTGCCTGGTAGGATCATTTCCCAGAACACAGAGAACAGTGACAATCAAGGTTCCCCTGAAGGCAGGAAGAAACCAAAGCCTGGGAACATGAAAGACTGTGACAGCAGCATTGGCAGTAACCAAAAGTTGAAGCCCAATGACAGAACCTCCATTTGTGTGGCAGCCCACCTTCAGGATGACACCCAGTGATTCCTGCCTCCGGGTACTCACCGGGAGGAGTCCTCTCCCATGGTGAACAGAGGTGACCAACGCATAATGCAGAGAGGGGTGATGGCATTTGCCTGCCAAGCCTAGGTCATGAAAGACAGCCTAGCTTCTGCCTTGACTCTCTTGGATCTCTCACTTCCAGAAAAGCCCACTCCACGGCATGAGCACTCTCTAAGTAACACTACGGAGGAGGAACACAGAACACAGTAGCCAGCATAGCATCACCAGTGTCACCTTGCCAGCCACGGGAGCGAACCCCTGGAAGCACGTCCTTCAGCCCACGTCAAGCCTTCAGATGCTCACAGTACAGCCAACATCTTGATTGCAACCTTATGGGAGAGCCTGGCCCAAACCACTGAGCCACCTTGCTTTCAGACCCCTGACCCACAGAAACTATGTGAGAGAAAATCTGCATTGTTTTATGTCACCAGCTTTTCTTGTAATGTATTAGGTACCCTTCCAGGTATGCCATTATGTCTGTCTCCATGGGAAACTGACTTTGTCCCTGGTAGGAAGCCTTGTCAGTGTCGAAGAGGGATGGCCTGCACCTGCCTAAGAATATCAGTGCTTCCTAATATTAACATCCCTTGCCAGCTAACCAGAGGCAGAGACCTGCCTTTCTGATGCTCTTTCAGACCACCTTCAACCACCATAACAAAGTAACACACGTAGTGAACACATACAGGTGCGGTGCACATGTGCACACACGCACATATATGCATGCACACTCAGCATCCTTTTAAACCTGAAAACCACTGGAGTGCTAGGAACATGAACTTTCTTCCAGGAAGGACTGCTGCTCTGGATGTTTTCAGCACCATTTTTTGCTCTAGATGTTTCCAGTACCATTTGTTCATGCTGTCTCTGAACGGACAGATGGGGCTGGGGTCAGCAGAGGAGGCTGACTACCAAGAATGAGCAAGGCCTCTCTTCTCTACTAATCATAAAAGTTGGAGCTGGGTGAGTACCAGCAGGAGAGAAAGCCACAGCCACAAATCCGTGATGCTTGCATTCATTTAACTATTTCACAATGGAATTTTCCCCTTAATTTTTTCCCCATCCCGTTTATCAACCTTGGAAGAAGGAGCATGTTTGGTGAGACACACATACAGAGGCTTGCTTCGTGAGCATAGTGGCATGTCTGCATTATGCTAGAGATAGCCAATATATTATAAAAGAAAATTATTTTTTTTTGGGGGGTGGGGGTTGCTGTGTAGCTGTTTTACTGTGAAAAACCTGGAGGACCTGAGACTCTACTTAAGGTGTTGATTGGGTACCTACAGCACGTCCCCCTGGTGGGGGGTGGGAGGGGCAGTCAGAGAAGAGTGCTGAGCTTGGAAGGACCTGAAGTTTTGCAGGCCTGATGTGTCCTGAAGGCAGAAACAGAGTAGGAAGCACTCGGAGTGGAAGAGTAAGGGCGAGCAGAGGGCAAAAACAAGGAGCAGAAGCACCTCCCGGATGAAATATGGCCGGGTGGGGAACAATCTTTCTCCACTGTCTTAAATAAAAAGACGCTCACGTTTCATTTCTGCCAGGGGACCCTGTCCTTCCAAGTGTGGAGTCTTACCTAAAAGGTCAAATGTGAACTGCTCTTATCATGTGAACGGCATATGGAGGTCCTCCCTGTGCCCAGGGAAAGCCTGGCTGACCGTCCCCACAGACCTGGGGCGCAGTTTTCCTCCACTGGGCACTGGCATGTAGACGTCAGAGCCTGCCTAGACCCTCTGGATAGCCCCAGATCTCTCTGCAGTCTTCATATATGCAGCTTCCCTCAATGAGCTCGCCCTTGCCTGTGAGTTCACCCACCAGCTCTGATGAATCCCAAATCTACGTCTGCAGCTCCGGCCTCAAGCCCTGACCCCGCCCTGATTTCAGCTGCACAGACTCTCTTCCTCTCTACTTGTCTGACCCTCACTGTATACTCAGCATGTCCACTTTAGAGGTCAGCTCCACTGTCTGTAGTAGCCAAGACCGTCTTTGACTGGCCTTTTCCCTCCACCCTTAAGTCTATTGTCCCAACGGGTCTGAGGCCCTTCCTTCTTTGCAAAGTGTACCTCACTTGTGCTCAGTTCTCTCCTCTGCTATTGTCCCATCCTATTCAAATTCTCACTGTGACAGGCCTGGGCTGCTCTATTTTATTTATTTAATTTTGCCTACTTAACCCCCCTGTATTTCATGGTTCAAGGCAAGTGTCCCCATTCCTGAAGCCTTATCTGATACTCAAGACTGCCTTTGTCTTCTTTCTTAAACGTCTATCATTTTATTAAAAAAAAAAAAAAAGCCGCCAAGGCCTCCTGTGGACAGGGTACTGGGTGCTGAGGTCACGGCCCAGTAAAAGCCTGGCCCCGGGAGGTCAGTCACGGTGCCATCATGCCAAGTCATCACTTCTTTGTTTTCAGGAATTCAATTGCTTTTCCCAAACCAAATTCTTAAGTAGCCAGGACTGTATCTTAAACATTATGGATTTTTTTTTTTTGCATAGAAGAACTGGGGTACAGGCCAGAGGTGTGTGGGGGCAGGGAGAAGTGAGAGGATTCACCAGAACAGAGTGGGGAGCAGAACAGGCACATTTACTGAGATACACTGTTAAGTGGAGCAGCAGAGAGAGAGGAGAGGTCTGATGCTCCCTCCATATGTGGGTTAGCTCCATGGCCAGGGATCAGACCCAAGCCGTCGCAGTAATAGTGCTGAGACGTAGCCCCTAGGCCACCGGGAAGGCCCCATATTGTATGTCTTTTATGAAATCCACAATGATTGTTAGACTACCAGTGCTTACAAAAAAATAAATTGTTCTTACAAAATGCTTGTTTGTTCTATGCAAAAGTATACCAGAATAAGACTAGAGATACAGGTCAACTACAATCTTTTTCTAGGTTAGAGAAATATCTTTTGTTAAGGAAAAAGAAATTTTAAAAACCATGCTATGTTTGAATGGTAATTACAAGTCTAACCAGTAATTCAGTTTAACTTGACAACTTATTTGACTGAAAATTTTTAAGTAATGATAATCCATTCCTCAAATTCCATAATCACAAAATAATAGTCATACTTTAAAGAACTAACATAAAATTATTTTAGCACTTTAATCATTCAAATATAGGTATTTAATTTTCCTATGATATTTTTAGATTGATAGAAACAGGAGTAATTTGAGAAGCATCAAATATATATCTTAGATAAAATCATTCTGTCCTATTAAAAACAAGAGTATTGGTAAGATCCAAACACACAGGCAACCATTCCATCCTCCCAGCAAGGATCTCCTGGAACCAGGAATAGAATTGGGCTCAAATAATACCAGTGACCTTTCTAAGAGTCTGAGGAGAAAGAATTTCATGAATCACAGTGGAAGACCCTCATTTCTCCAAAAATGGAAACATTTTTTGATATAAGGAGATGAAGTCACTCTTCTAAGTCTTAAATGAGTATACTTTTGACTCTTTGTTTAGAGGACTTAGCAAGGACCTCAACTTAGACATCCAATTTAAGGAATGTATGTGACACCAGCCCAGAAGAGATCTTCACGAGCTAAACAGAAGCTCAAGAATTCAGAGTGAAAAGTTAGTCACAGACACATGTTGACTGTTAATCTTAAAAATTCTTACTCACCTGCCAGAATATGCTATCTATTGTGTTTCCAAGAAAACCATCTCGACCTTCTGAAGACACCAGTTTGGGACCAAGAATTGTCATGAATTCATCGAAATCCACCTGGCCATCCCCTGGAAGAAAGAAGAGATATAACCATGAGTTGAAAAGCAGCTTAAGTTCACCAACTGCCCAGTAGATAGCCCCAAGCTTTTGTCCTTGGCATGGCTTCAATCAATGAAGAAGTAGTGATATCATTACTGAAAATTGTGTCACATTCTTGAAATACCAAAAATACCACAAGAAACTGGCCATTATTAGTACATCTAATACCACCTAATCAGTTGTGGACTTGAGCCAACTTAGACAAAACCAGACCTTCCAGGAAGTGTCCAAGTCTCTGCGAGTCACCACTGTGGAATTCTCCAGCCTTGGGACTGCAGAAGAGGGTATTTCTACCAAGAGCTCATTGCCTGGTGGTTCCACCAGTGAAGCCAGTCCCAGAGCCTGCAAAAAGCTTGCCAAAGTGCTAGCTTACCAGTCCACTCTCAGAGTGTAACCACCTTCAAAGAGCCCTCTTTCAAAACTCATTTCAAAGCACTGAGCAGATGTCATCATCAGGGTGCCCATAATTCAGGAAAGACAGTCCTGGAACAGTTCCCAGTAAAGATACAATTTCTTAGAGGATAAGGGAGGTGTGGCAAGCCAGTGGGAAGGTTAGCCTTTAAATGATGTGGGATAGTCAGTAGACTAGGGAGATGAAACTGATTGATCTCTCACCATTCAACAAGACAAAGAGAGCTAAAATTTCACCCTTAGTAGCCCTTATAAGAATGCTAATTCAAGCAGCAAATGAGTTGACATCTCTCTTTCAAATGATCGAGTATTTCTAAAAAGAACACTACTCAGATATCAAGGAGAGATAGCTCTGATGTGGACATCAACTGACAGTACTAAAGATTCTATCACATGCTGGTTACTGTTATTAATTCATTTTTTATTGGATAGAGCAGTATATAAGCTTCACGTGTACAACATAATGACTGTTTGGATATAGTATGAAATGATCACCACAATGTCTAGTTAACATCCAACACCATACTAATTACAGCTGCTTTTCTTGTGATGAGAATTTTTAAGATCTATTCTCTTAGCCACATTCAAATGTGTGATACAGTATTATTAACTATACTCATCATGCTGAACATTCCATCCCCATGACTTATTAAGATTATGTTGACTTCACTTTTAAGAAAGAAAACAAAGCAAGAAAATTATCTTAAAGGCAAGATGTTTGCCCAAAGACAGCCACCTGGGATTTGTGAACGTGGAGCACTGGACACTGGAGAAACAGAAGAATGGCCGCCCAGCATTCTCCTAAGTCAGCTCCACATGGCGCTAAGTCTCGGAGAGGCACTTGTTTATACATGAACTCTGCTCTTCACCCCAAATCATCCATTCTTCATAAGGGAGAAATATGGCCAAATATTCTCAGAATGCATGTCATTCTCAATAGACAGTAAGTATCACCCCTGCCATGAGGGGAAAAGTGATTCTTAGGGAACCAAAAAAGCTTAGGTGATTTAAAAAAGGAAGAAAAAGCACAGTCAGGTGGTTCTTCTTCCTCAGGTCCTCCCTTTGGAATGTTGGTCCACTAGTGGTGGACATCATCCCACCTACCTGTCACCCAGGGTGAGGTGACTATTCATAAAGACTCTGAAGCTCCAGAGGATGGGCCATTTTTCCCAAAGACCCTCTGAGATCTCAACTAAAACATATTCATCAGGCTGGGTCACCCAAGCTCCTGGCCAAGATGTGGTGGGCACTGGTGTCTCACATTTGGCAACCCAACATGGGGATGGCCCACAGGACATGGCAAAACACTACTTCTTAGTGTCAGCAAAATGGGGGTATCTTCGAACAGTCCACCTTCCAGGTAGAAGGACAAAGACCACCCATCTCTCTGAGGAGAGAGAACTCTCTTCTGCACCATGTGTGTCACCTGCCTGGCTGGGGATTGAATTCAGACCATCGTCTGGAGGGCTGTGACAGTGGTAGCACTGAGACTAAACCCCAGGCCAGGAGGGAGGCCTTACCTTTTTTTATTGGTCAAAATATGATTCTCTCTTTTCCATCCTTAATTAATTATCACTGAGCAAAGGGAGAGTCCTCCAGGCCTTCACTGGAGAAATAATAAGAGTGAGCCCCCCCTCATCTGGCTCTCTGGGATTTTTTTCAGCTCTGGCTCCTGAGTACATGTGCACACGGCGTATTTTCTGCAGACTCCTCCTGCTAATATGCAGCCCAACACCAGTCCCGCTGACAGCATTCTATTCAGATCCAGACTGAGAAAATGTCCTCTTCAGCAGATCCTAGCTTAACACCCCACAAGCTCTAACCCTTTTCCTCGAAGACTGAGAGACGATAATCTCAGAGCAAAATTTTTCACTAAGTCCCTTAAACTAAAATTATTCCCAGACCAAGGTAAGGGCTGGGAGAGCTAATTGATGATGACTGCAGTATCTGACATTTACTGCTCACTCACCATGTGGTGGGCGAGTTCACAGGAATTCCCACATGTTAGTTCATCAAAGGCTTCCAGAGCCCATTTTATGGATAAGAAAGTTGAGGCACAGGCAAAGCTCAGCAGCTTGCAGAAGCTCACATAGGAAGTAGGGCTGGGATTCTAGCCCCAGTGGCCTGCCTGTGCATTTGCAGCTTCTCAGGAGGCCTGGTCATGGATGGGTTCTCTGGAACATTCATCCCAGCATCCTCTGCAGGGAGTGCTCTGGGGCCTAGTACAGAGAGAGAACTGAAATCTGAATTGCTCTCTATGGCCCAGCTGCTGGGTGTCAAGTCAGCTGCTAGTGGCCTTACTCATTTAAAGGAGTAATGACAGATAATAGAAAATATTTATTCAACATGGATTATATATCTCCAGACACCAAAAACACCACTTTGCATGTATCATCTTGTTTGATTCTACCCCAACATGACTGGGTTCACCCATTCAGCACTGAACCCATGAGAAAGCTTCAGCAAGAAAAGATAGGAAATACCTAGATCAAGGCCAGGTAGCTAGCAGGTGCCAGCCCAGGGACTCCATTCAAAAGGCCAGAAATTAACTCCCACATTGTACCACCAAACCCTCTGTTAGAGACCACAGTGTGAGTCTTGGCCTAGCTTCATATCTCTTTTCAGAGTTTGAGAGTATACTGTATTTTCCTATCTGGAAATGTGGAAAATTGGGAAAGTCTTGATTCAGTGATCATCACCCAAAACCCATTGGCTAGTCCATCACCACTCTGCTTGTGATCCTGGCCTTGTTAATTCTCCTTACATGGCCAATTGTCAGAGGTCCCAGGTCTCTCATATACAACCTCCAAGCATGTGAAGCCTCTTCTACTGAAAATAATTGGTCTGGGGAATGAGACCTGCCCAGGCCCAACAGAGTGACATCAGACACCATTCCTGTCACTCTGTTCTCCCCTCACAATCCACCTCTACCCACCTCCCCTGACACATACACACCATCCACATTACAGTTTCAGGAATACACTAGACACTGACTGTAAAACTTCATGCGGCTAAATTGTCTTTGAATCTTAAACAACTGCAGAAGGAAAGGACAAAATTCACTACTGCAGGCTTCACCCTCCCTCCTCAGGCTTCCGAATATCATGATCTACTTAGCAAGAAGTGCAGGAAGCTAACCTGCTAAGGACTGCGTCTTGTTGCTTCCCGCTGCTATGTAAGTCAAAGTAATGAACTTGAACTAGGGCAAGAAGCTGCAGGAGGGCCAGGACTGGATGACATTTGTTAAGACCAACCAGCTGAAATTTCCACGGAGGTAAAATAACAATTAAAATCAGTGCAAAATAGGAAGAAAGGGAATATATAGGGGGGAGGGGGTATGAGCACTGAAGGGTAACAAAGAGACAGGTTACTGATGGAGAGTTAGCACTGGGAGAGTTAAGAATTGAAAGGGGGGAAACAGGAATGACTGCAAAAGAGCTAGAGGGACATTATCCTGAATACCCAATGAAACAATTACTTCTGAAAAACACTCCCTAGGAGAGAGAAGAAACTTTAAGGACTATCTACTTTGTATTCCCAACATGCTAGAAAAAAGGAGCCCCCCAACACAAGAGTTTGTACAGACATATGAGGGTGAGGTGAGAAGACAAGAGGCTGAAACAGGATTAGAAGGGAGAGGGATGCGACTTGAGTGAGAAGAAAATGCCAGGACACTAACAATGCACCAGCAAAGTCAAGGTCAACTGGGGAGCCACTGGCAGAGAACTGCAAGTTCTAACTCAAGTCCAGAAATATTTACCCGAACCCATTATTATGTGACAGCCATTGTGTGGGGTCCTGGGGACACTGCGGGACATAAGCACATCAGCACCAGCCTCTTAGAAATGAGAGTTCACCCGGGAAGATGGACAAACTAGGAGTCACAGAGCACATCTGCTGCCAGGGGAAATGCCACAGAAGCAGAAAACAAGGATGTTTGCCATTGTCCAGAACAAGGGTCTTCAAAGTGGGAGAAAGGCAATGTGTGCGCAAGAGTTTTCACTATGGTGCTGGAAAAAAATATTAAGGTCCCATTTATATCTATTGTAGTCATCCTTTGCCATGTCTATTTCTTGGGTATGTGTTAGAAAAGCCAAGCTATTAGAGTAGTGCGACTGCACATCATACAATAAATAAATAATGGGGGTGGGAGGCAGAAAAAAGAGACCATTACATATTGGGAAAGTTGAAATCTGTACATTATAAATTTTCGATTTGCTATATCTTATCTTACTATATTCATATGTATGTTACTTAAAAGTGTATTAATACATTCATTTTATGTAGTCAAACATAATCTCTATTTGAAAAAATACCATGTTTGGGGGAGGAAATACTTGTAGTGGAATAATACATAGCAACAGTCACAAAGCCACGGTATGAATTACCTAGAGCCTTAACTTATTCTAAATAAAGATGGAAATGATAGAGAAGATAACAGAGATAAAAGACATAAACTAGTGACTCCAATTTCATAAGGAAGAAAATGTGTGTCTAAGAATATTCAAGGGTACAACGACAAGGCACTTTCAAGAACTGAGAAAGATGAGACTTTGATGTCCTATGAGTCAATGGCAGACCAGGCCAGCCAAAATGAACAATAGTTGCCATTTACCGGGATGAACGATAGCCAGGCACATGGCCAAGGAATTTTACTTGAGGGGCCTCACTGACTTCTCAACACTGAAGGGCAGATTTGAACCTGCTGCTCTTGATCTTGATCTTCCAACATTTGCTTCTTGCAATTGGCTTCCAAGATGGTAAATGAAGCGATACAATCGCAATGACTACATCGGTCAATACTGAATGCTGTAAGGCACAAAGATCACTCCTTTTAAAGCACTCATGAAACATTTGTAACTATAGGATTCTGTGAGAGAATATCAACTATCACTAACTGTTTAGAGATGATATTAGGAGGTAACATTCTCCTGTCAAACCCAAAGAAAGTAGGACTTACTACTAAACCTTTCAGCAGAAATATCTCAACTTCAGAGCAACTGGAAAACACCTGATGATGAAAAATATAGATTTGATATAAATTTTAAAGAAACACAATAACAATATTACAGATCTTAAATATATAGGTATTTATCAAAACTGTTCTCAGAAGAAAATTCTCAGAAGTAAAGATTGGGATGAAAAGAAAACATTGAAGAAAAAAATGAAAGTTAGACAAAAAGGTAACAGGGATGAGTATAAAAAAATAGAGTAAAACTAATTAATTGGAAAATACATAAATAGCTATATGGTAACCACTCTTAAAAAGAAGAGTAAATTCTTTGAAAAAACTATAAAACAAATAAATTGCTGGCATATCAAATCTATAAAGTCAAAATTATCAGTGAGAAAAAAATATAAAAATTATGAAAAAATTTATATAGTGAAATTTTTAAATTTTTTTGTAAAATTGATGCTTTTATTGAAAAAAAAAAAATAACTTCACCAGTACCAATCTTTCAAAATAGAAAAGCAATGAAATAGATGTAAGTGGAAAGTCATTTTTAAAAAAGACCGGAAAACCTTCTCCAATAGGAAAAATTACATCTGAGTTTTTTCAAGTAGTTGAGAAATAGCTACTCTTCATGTTATATAAACTGTTCCAGGATGAAGAAAAAGGAAAATTCAGTAACTCTAATGCCCAAGTGCACAAAAGAAAACAACTGACAAACTTCACTATGGATATTCACAAAATCTAGAGTCTAACCTAGCAAATGTCATTTAGAATCTACTGGACGCTCTGCCCACCATGGTCCAGTGCAGATTATCCTAGGACTTGAGTACAATTTTATATTAGGAAAATGAATCAATATGATTCATCAGATTGATTGAGACCATTTAATGTGATACTCTCATGGATATTTGGAGATGAGTGGATAAAATATAACATCCCTGCAGGATCTTTTTAAGCTGGGAAACAAACAATAGTTCCTTAAAAAAGTAAGAGTGAGCTCAGGAGGCAGATCCCCCCACGATAAACAAGTCCCCCAGGATGCCGCCATCATTCACTATTGCTCTCAAGAACCAATATTATGATTTGAAATAGAAGAAAGAAACTGGGACCTAGGAATGGAGAGGACAAGATTTTCACTACTCAGAGGGAAGTTGTGATTGTTGGTCTAGAAAGAATAAATGACACTACTGATTCTGGGGAATTTAGTCAAAGTAGCTCTGGTACCAGATGAACATATAAAAAATATCAATACTTTCCTTGTGTGGCAGTAATAACCATTTAGTGAATTTAACAGAAAAGAAGACTTAAGGGACTTCCCAGCAAGCAATTGCAGGAGTTCCTAACGCTCCCCCACCTGCTTCCCTCCCAAGCCTCCTGCAGGGGCACAGGTCCATAGCCCAGGGCAGGAGAGAAAGGGAGGGAAGGTGGAGGCAGAAGGGAGGAGGTGAAGAAAGGGCAGACAGGGTCCACTGCCCCAGGCTATCAGGCCTGCTTCACCTCTGAAGCCCCTGGGGAAAGGACCTCACCACCTCCTGCTCACTGGAGTAGGCTGGGGGGGAGGGTAGGAGGGTGGGGGGAGGGGGTATTAGTTGGGGGGGGGGGTGTTAAGGTTTCTGACCCCATGAATCCCAGACATCTGGTAAAAATCCTCTCTATGGCCTGGGATCTCCTTGTTTGGGTGAGGGAGTCTCCCTCCCCTCCCTATTTGACCCTTCCATTTCCCCACAGAAAGAAACTTCCTTCTGCCTCTTCAGGGAACTATGGACACTTGTCTCTCCTCAGCCAAAATGCAGAAACTACAAGGCTTCCCTCTACCATTTGCCAGTGTCCAGGAGGCCCTGACTTGGTGGAGAAGGAGAACAGAAAACCAAGAGGCAGCTAAAAAAAAACAAACAAAAGCCAGCTGGCTTTAGGGGGCTCAGTAATAAAAGGCAAGAAACCCAATGAGACTTAAGGGGGCTTTTTCCATCCAACTGCAAAGGGAGGAAATAAGAACCCGACTGGAACTTAAAGGAAAAAGAAAATAAAAAAGGACGTTGAACTTTCAGAGAATGGAATTAGATGACACCAAAGTTTCTTAGGAACTAAAATGCTCATTTTCCAAACTCAAAGACATGCTAAAATAGTGGAGGGTAAATGTGGAGAGCTGAGGGGGGGCACCTAGAGCCACAATGGTGCTGAAGGTTAAGACAGCAGGTGAGAGCGAGATCAATGAACCTAACACCTGGGTCCCTGAGACTTCACCTGGAAGGACACGATTCCAAACACAGAACGATGAACAAATGGGAATAATGCTATATTCATCAGAGTTAACATTCATATAATGTGCTATCTGCCAGGCACTGTGCTTGGACCGCTACGTGACTCAGTGCATTTAATCATCACCACACATGTCAGGTGATCTTATCATTATTTCATGTCCTAAATGAGCAAGTGGGAACAGGGGTGGTAGGATGGGGAAACGGCAGCGGGCAATGCCAGATTTGCACCAGTTGTGCAATGTGAAGTCTGAAGGTAGACAGTCTGATTCCAGGGCCCATGATTTTAACCACAGAGCCAGCAATGGTTAATCAGTGGTGATCAGACAAATAATAAAGAAAATGATCCCTGGATAAAAGTTAAAATCCCTAGTATCAAGTTGCAGAGAAGGGATAAAATAATCTACAGTAAACTTGAAAATGATACTTAGGGTTCATAGGGAAAGATCTATACAACCCTGAGATATTTTTAAAACATTAAAGAAAGTGGCCAATAATACCAGGCTTTTTGATGGAATGATTATTGTAAGGATGTTAATTCTTTCCAAATTAATTTACATGTTCGATGTAATTCCAATAAAAAATCCCTATGGAATTTTTTGAAGCTTTCCCAATGATTCATAAGGTCATTTAGAAGACTGAGCAGGCAGAAAAGCTTTAAAAATAAATGAGAGCAGTAACACTATGTCTAATAACAAATGTACTGCAAAACTACAATAATGAAAAAATTATTGATGTAAGAATGGACAGAATAGGAATAAAACAGGAGTGTTCAGAAATAAGTTATAGCAAACAGATAACAAATATAAATAATTGAATAGAAAAAAGTCTTTTTCATCAAATGGTGTTGAGATGATAGGTTAAATAATTTGGAAAGAAAAATCAATTCCATTTCTGACTTCACATTTCACTTGGAAACACTAAAGATAGCAACTGGAGAAACATATTGGCAAAATGAGGGGAAGAAAAACTTTTCTAAGCTTAAAATCAATAAAGTAAAACAGGAAAGATTCACAGACTTGGTAACATACTCTGCATGTTAAAAACATCAGAAACTAAATGATTTAGCAATGAGCTAGGCAAATTGCATGCCATGAAGATGGCAAAGGGATCATATTCTTCAAATACAAAGGAATTCATTAAAAGACATAAAATGCTAAAACATGTGAACGGACACTTCACAAAGATACAAATGTCAACTATGTGGAAAAACTTCAACTTCAAGAGAATGAAAATAAATGCAAATTAGAGCAATAATGAGAGAGCATTTCCCACATCTCCAGTCCACAAAGATTTCATCTTTGAGCAAGAAGACAGAGTGTGCAAATTGGCGAGACTTCTCATCCCCAGCCCCGGGAACCCAGCCCCTGGGCGTAGCCTGTCTGGATACTAATTTGGCAATGTCACTTAGATAAAAAGTTCCCTGTTAATGTCCTTTTCATTTGATTCAGTAATTCCTACTCTGGAATCTGCCCTAAGCAATTAATCAGGAATTCGGGCAAAGATCTCCGCACTGTTGTTTATTGTAGCTTATTTGTAAAAGCGAAAAATGGAAAGAAACGAAGAATATAAATAAGAAATTAAAAAAGCAACTCACCACCCAGAGATAACATTTGGGTATTTTCCTCTAAGAAAAGTGATAAAATAACTGAACTAACATTTTCCTGTCCTTTCTATGTGACCTTTTATTGTGGACATTTTTCAGGTTATTAAAAACCGTCCAACTATAATTGGTCACATAACACCTTCTTGAGAGCCATGGTTTTCTCAAGCGCTCCCCTCTACTTGGTAGTTCTGATTGTTTCCATAGCAGCATACACTATATCTGTAATAAAGCAGCAAGTTACTCTCTTTTTTTAAGGGCTTCCGTGTCTATAGGATATATAGTTCACAGGGGCAATGGTTCTGTTGAATCAGGAGTGCGGCTGAACCTCTAGCTGAACCTCTGCACGACTTTCCAAGTTGTGCAGAAGTGAGCCGCACTGGGTACCAGCCCATCTTAAACAGAATGTGGCACCACTTAGATCTTTTCATGCAAAATTAGAATTATATAAAAATCGCTGGTCTGGGACTCCATGGCAAGACCAGCTCATTAAATATGCATGCATGCTACGTGCCTCATTCCAAAGAGTGCCTGGATGATGATAAGTTCAGTTGTTCTACTTCCACAAATGATTAGCTCCCTCGAGTACCAGGTAGGAATAAATATTGTGTGGCAGCGGCGGGGGCTGACCTGGCTAGCACGAGGCGATCTTCAGGGCACACCCGCCGAGTCTCTGTAACACCAGACATGCACACTGGGCCGAAGGCCAGGGTCCAGGGCTTTGGCAGACAGTGACTTTGCAACTGAAATACTTGAGGAAAATACCTCCACCAAATTCCCTGCGCAGGACATGCCCGTGCCTGGTGTGGATGACACCCACTGGCCACACTGAGAGAAGATGCCATACAAAGGGGCAGTGCTGGGAAGAGGAAGTATGGCATTCTGCATTAAAGAAACAAAAGTGGAAAATAAACAACTCCGGAGCAGCCTGGCTGTAAAACCTGGTTGTCAGCAGGGAGAAGGTAATCATTCTGACATGCTTCCATTTCATTGAAGATTCAAGGTTTTAAATTTGGACTTAAACTTAAATGTTGTGCTTCCTGGGTATTGAAAATAGCCAGTTTTCAGTTGTATTTTTAAATGGAAATTTTACAAGTGTATAAAACAGTTCAAAAAATTCCAGCTATATAAGAGATGTGCAGAAATTTATTTCTTTTAAAGGGCCTACTAAAAAATTCTTTATCAAGGAAAATGAAAAAAACCACCCTTAGAATGGAATGCCATCCAATGTAGGTCTTTAGAGACTTTCTCTGTTTCTAAGATCTAGACCTCTGAACGCTGGTCAAGAGGAATTACATCCTCCTGACAATTAACCTGTCTCCTGTCTATTCCTGCAGGGTGATATATAAGAACAGAGCACAGGTAAGAATATTAGAGATTGAACTTCCTTTAATATTATATGCAAGGAAACATGGGTAGGTTGAATCCAAAATCCTGACATTCCTGAATATTCTTGCATTGACTGAAGTTTCCAGAAAGGAAAATCCAGGAAAGTCAGTATTTTAAAAATAAATTGAAAGGAAACTATTTGAAAATTAGTTTGCTTAGAAATCTGATTATAAGCACAATATTTTTTTAAAGAAATTGAATTAGACTAGGTTACAGAGCTTACCTATGGAGATGGAGAATGGTTGCCAATCATGGACCAGATGTTCACAGCCCAGCAACAGTGAAAGGCTCGTGACAACTGATATCCCTAGTTTGGGTGAGTACTATGCATTCGCTCTGTTTCATAGACACCTCCCCCCCATCCTTCAAGGTTCAGATACAGTGACCTCATTTTATTCAATTAATCACTTAGGCTAAAAAAACTTCTGTGCAGATTTCCCCAGGGTTCTGGCTATAGTAGATGGGGCCACACTTGAGCCTGTCTCTTGCACTGAGTGCAGCTATGAAACCGCAGCAGAACGCATGGAGCAGCTATTTAAAGATCTGAGTAGAAAATAGTAACAGGCAGATTGGGGCAGAAGACCTGAATTTGAAGAACCACCAAACCAGCAGAGCATTTATCACATTTTTACTTCTGGTCTTCCCAGGCCAGATGCAGCGTGAAGGCTGGAAGAGGCCTAGGTGTGGACAGCACGAGCAGCAGGAAGCCCTCTAGTTCTGGCTTCAGAGGTGGGAAAGTGATCTGCCAACACTCAAAGAGAGTGGGAGCAGGGAATTCTTGAAGTTTTTTTATTTCTCTATTCCCTTATGCCCCAACTCATGGGAACCTGTAGGTACCTAAACGTTCTAAGGCAAGAGACTCTTAATCTTCGACCAGAAGAACCACTGTTGAGGAGAGGAAAATTCCTGAGGCTTTCTTTCTGTTTCTGCCCTCTTGCCATTTAGACCAAGAAGCTGTCACAACCATGGTATGTGTGCAGTAGAATGGGACAATGAAGTCTCAGATTTCTGGGCAGGAGAACAGAATATAAACACACTGGGAAATATATCAGGGAGACCTGGGAGAGGGGCGATCTAGAAGAGCCACCTCCTACTTCGGCTTATCAAATCCTGGGCTCACCCCCAAGCCGTCCATGCAGGAGCCTGACTTTGAACTGGCAAACAGGAGTGACCACTACATAAGTGTCAAGATGTACGGCACATTCTGCACTCAAAGTCTTTGAAAAACTGAACAGACATTGCAATCACAACCCAAAGAAAGCTTGGAAGAATATAAAAATTAAACCCAATCAAAGCACATGCCCACTTCAACAGTAAAATACCGACATTCCCATAGGATGTAAGGAATTCCAAGAGTGTCATAACATAATATTCAAAATGTCTGAGGATACTACAAAATGACTCAGTAGCAGGAGAGCCAGGAAAATTTCAACCTATTTAAGAAAACATAAGGCACAGCTGTCAATAACGTGTTGAAATTATCTGAAACAGACTTGAATGAAATCATTCTAGAAATACTACAACAAATGAGGGCAAATATTTGTGAGAGAAATGAAAAGATAGACCATCTCAACAAAAAAATGAATCACTAGAAATCTAATGGATATATTAGAACTGAAAATACAAAAAACACTCCATAGATGGATACAATTATAAAATGGAGATGACAGAAGAAAGTTAATGAACCTAAAGATAGATCAATAAAAATCATGGTCCTTCTCTCCTTCTGTAATTAACATTTGATGTTTGGAAACAAAAATTATAACATGTCTGTTGGAGTTTTCAATGTAGATCGAAATAATGTATCAATTCCTTACAAGAATGGCACAGGAAATAGATATTGCTCAGATAACATAAAACTCATGAAAGATGAAAAACATAACCTCAAGAGTCCTATCAAAGAAATTGCATTTATAATTAAGAACTTTCTGGAAAAGTAATCTTGAGGCCCACATGACTTCACTGGCTAATTCTACCAAACATGTAGAAGGAATAATATAACTCTGCACAATCTATTCCAGAAAATAAAAGAGGAATGAACACATCCCAGTTTGTGTTACGAGACAAACATTACTCTGATACCAAAATCAGGCAAAGACATTACCAAAAAAACAAAACTAATGCCAATATCACTCATGAGGAATAACATGAGTTTTTTGTTGGCATAACCAACGTGTTCTGTGGTTGGATATGTAGTGTTAATAGGAATCTACACATATTAAAATTCATAGAACTGTATATCCCATAAAATATCACACTACATGATAATTAAGAAGTTAACATTAAAAAATAAGACCTGTTAGGTTCATAACTCTTAGACTGCATGAAGTAACAGGGTTCAGCATGTGTAAAACCATACAATAATATTTCAAAATACAATATAAGGAAAGAGAGCTGAGAATCTCTTGGAATTGTGTTCCTCGCTTAAAAGGGACACTTCTTGCTTTGAAGGTTGTCCTGTGAAGAGTGTATGTGGCGATCATCATGTATCCATGAGGGGAAGCCAAGAGAGCCACACAGCTGCTGACCTATAATTTGGGTAACTTGAATGGCTAAATTAACCAGTAGGTTAATTTGAATTCAACGAACCTCCAGACTTATAGTGAGAGTTTAAATGCTGCATCATTTCACATACTGGTAGTTCAAAAAATCTAACTAGCAACGTCAACCCAAATATTTATTTGAACTACTTGTATAGCCTTTATAGATAAATAGGACACATAACTTCTTGTTAATATCAAATAAGAAAAAGAAAAGATTTTCTCTACGACTGTCTATGAACCATCAAGGTACAATTGAACCTTCTATTGAGAAAGTGATTCAAAACTGATTAAGGTAATATAAAATGAGTCATTTTTGGCAGGCACTTTGGTTCACCAGATGGACAGTTATAAACAATTTTATTAGATTGGCTAACTCATCCAGGTAAGTGGGGAAGGGTTTTAAAACCAGCACATCCTGGCAAGGTATGATGATCTAATCCCACTAACGTACATTTTTGCAATACTATATTATTTTAATGTAGAAAGTGGTGTTTGTTAAATGCTGACATCTGAACTTTAACTGAAGTCATCTCTTTCATGCTGCATGATTCCTCGCTACCAGTGAGTAAGTACTCATTGGATGCTCAGACATTCAACTGATCTGAAACTGATTTTTGAAATATGAGACAAACCCTGGCCCTACTTTTATGTGGTTCTGGGACTTATAGGCACCGACACCATGCTACTACATGCTAATACTCCTTATCACTCATACGCTCAGAATTTTAAAAATCCTGAGCTCCATTTAAGTCAACAACACCACATATATTTAGCACTTGGCCAGCAATTTTAACTCTAAATTTCTAGTAGGTATACCCACCACAATTTCATTGTCTGCACTGCTGGAGCTTTAGCAATGCCACTCCTTATTTTACATCAAAGTCCACAGCAGTATAGCCCTCATGCCTTCATGCTTGTTCTAGTCCTGA
Source organism: Galemys pyrenaicus (assembly GCA_019455555.1). Classification (NCBI taxonomy): domain Eukaryota; kingdom Metazoa; phylum Chordata; class Mammalia; order Eulipotyphla; family Talpidae; genus Galemys; species Galemys pyrenaicus. The sequence goes on from JAGFMF010011925.1 coordinate 5,640,076, forward strand.
AAGCCACCTAGAAGACCTTCATTCTTTTCTTTTTCTGATTTTTAGATTTAATGTCATTAAAAGTAAACTATACAAATGATATAGACTAGGGTAATATTCCCCAAAAAATATTACACTGGGAATTTTTACAATGTATTGGCAAAAAAAAAAAATCAAATATAACAAACTGGTCTTCCTTATTACTGAATTAAAATCCAATTATTTATGAATAATTTTAAAAATAGCTCAAATATCTAAATAAACCATGAAGAATTAAATCTAAGGCAGAGCACAAAAGACTAAGATGACAGCTCACAGGTCTCTCAGTGTTAGCAATTTTATGGGAATTACACCTTAGAGTAGAGGTCAAACATTCTACATTCTTCTCTTCAGAAAGACTCCTTCATATATCAAGTGGCAACCTCAAATATTTGAAGACAATTATCATGCCTTTATAGCATCTTTTCTATAAAGCAAATATGTCCAATTCCATCTGTGATTTCAGAACATAATATGGAGTCTAGTTGGGATCCTAGTTCTTTCTTCCATATGTGCTCTATTGGATCTTAAGGTCAGAACACCCAAATTGAACCACATACTTCATCGGTGGTCTAAACAGCAAGGACAGTTACTTCCCTTGTTGTGATACAGTATCTCCAACAGTGCAGCCAAGAAGTAAAATTCCATCATACTATGGACCTTCATCAACCCTACCGACAAGCATTTGCACCTATGCTGACAGTCATCTCTCTCATCATGCCACTCGCCTCCTATTCTTGTAGAGCTGATTGTCTGGATGCAAGTGCAAGACCTTACATTGTTTCTCCTAAATCTCAGCTTGTTGGATTCTGGCTAATTATTTCGGCCTGTCAAGACCTTTTTGGATCCTAATTCTGTCATGCACTGACTTCAGAAAAATCACTGCTGCTAGAATTTTTAAATCAAATCAACTTGGGAACAAAGTCCTATGGCAAGTTAGTGAGGGCCTTCTCTGGGGTATAGTTATTCACCCCATTATAAATCCACATAACTGTGTGAGCATCCAGTCTATACCTTCACATCTTGGCCTCTAGCAGTTTACATACTGAAAGTAAACAGCTCAAATGCCTTGATAAAACCCAGATATGCTCTGTGCAGGGCAGTCGTTTCTCCTACTTTTCAATACATATGTGTTTTTAATAAAAGCAAATGTTTGCAGGAAACAACCATCTTTTTCTGCTTACTGCTTATAACAAAATAGAGCCACGCACGGCTTGATCTGCCTTCAGTAACAATCACTCTGGAATTTTAACAAGAGCTCAAATCTCCAACAGAAGCAATGCTAAAATTGTGATGGAATTCTCTGTGACTTGTCTTCTGCAAAGGCCAGTGGAAGTGCGAGAAGTCAGGAAAACCAAACTTTAAGAAACCCCAGCTCTAGGACACTGATTTGCCCTGGGGAACTGCAGACACATGGAAACCTTTCAGGAAATCCTGAGCAGCATTGTGGATATTACACACTGGGTGTGGAAAGGATGAGGGGTCTCAACATCTGAGGAGCACAGGTTCACAGAATTCAGGCACTGATTCCAGAAAAGAGTGCCCCCAGACAGAAAGGGTGAGGAGCACCCCCAGACAGAAAGGGTGAGGAAGCATGTCTGCATGAGCGCCACACTTGGGTCACTCTGACAGTGGTAGAGACAATATTAGCTTACATCTTTGACCACTTATTATGTGAAGGTACCATTGGTCATAAGAAATTTAATTTAAATTTAATTTAAATTTAATCCTCATAATGACCTATGAATGAGATACTATTTTAATCTCCATTTTACAGATAAGAAAGTGAGGCACAGAGCAGTTGAAAGCCCCTGAAAAGGAAATTACTTACTTCCTCCACAAATAGGTTTGGTCTGAAATGGTAGGAGATGCCACTTCTGTGTTTTGGTTCGGTGATAGGAGGAGCAGGGAACTTGAAGCTGATCAAAATGCAGGTGTGTTCAGCATCCACAGAGGAGTAGCTCAGAATCTGGAAAGCCTTGACCATAAATTTTTTGACCCCTTATTATTATCAATATTGTTTTAGCAACAATATTTTTTTCTTAGATCTTATTTATTTATTTATGCATACAAGAGCTGGGATGCAGGCCAGAGATGCGGTGGGGTGAGAGGATTCACCAGAGACAGAGTGGGGAGCAGGACAGACAGATCGATTGAAATACACTGCTGAGGGGAGCAGCGGGTCAGGCAGGAGAGGTCTGCCACACCATGTGGGTCACTCCCCTGGCCAGGGATTGCACTTGTGCTGCAGTGGCTGAACCATGTGGGTCCCCTCCCTGTCTGGGGATCGAACTTGTCCTGCAGTGGCTTCAAATGCTTCATAGTGCTGTACTTTAACCCCTTCTGCCATCAGGGAGTCCCCAACTTAAGCATTCTGAAGATTTCTTCATCGTTATCAGGTCCCCTTATAGTTAGAAGGAGGAAGTAGCAGGCTATCACGCCCAAGCTGGTCAGAAGCATGTGCTGAATGACCAAAAGTCACCTACAGTATACAGACTCATTATAATACCACTACATTATAATATCAATCTGGGTGGGATTTGGTGGCCATTTTCTGAACCTGTGACAGGTGATGAGACCTGTATAGCAACTGTGCAGGGGCCAGAGAAACACTGCCCTGAACATACAAGAAGGAAGTTGTCCGGCTGTGAGGCTGCCTCGTTTGTTTCTTGACAAAAAGGCCCTGTACGCTATAAAAACCAGGCGAAGGCTTTCCCTGGAGAGCCTCTTCTCTTAGAGGGGAACGCTCTGGTGCTCTGTCTTTTGCTCTATTGCTTACAACAAACCTGGTGCTCTTGCCTCCACCAGGTGTCTTGAGTCCTTTTTGCATTCTTGAGTGAGGTTCTCAAAGACCCACCAGATGGAGCCAATGACAAAATGGATCCCTCACACCTTCCCCGTGTCTTTTCTGAGTCTCTGGAGCATTCCAGACACTATCTTGTATTCCAGGCATTTTTTTATAGAGAAAAATATAAAACTATCAGTATCTCTCAAAAACAATGTATGAGGGGTTTATGAATCAGTTGCTTTGCTGAGGAGACGTGGAGGCCGCCTGGTGGGGCTGAACCCGTGTCCTCTGCAGCAGGCTGTCTGCAGGGCTGGGGCCAGCAGGCCACCTGCTGCGGCCTCCCTCATCTGCTTAAAGTGGCAGAGACAAGAGTCAGGACAAGGAATGTCAGCCGACTTCTACCTCACCTTATAAATTTTGTAGAGTAACTTAATCCCCTCTGCTTCTACGTGTATTGTTTGTTAGTCCTTGTTTACATGTCTGGTTACCAAACAATGAGTTAAGCTAGACTAATTCAGTAATTTCATTATCATCAACCAATTTATGTACACATACATGTTCACACATAAGTATCATCTTGAATCAAACCTCAAATCATTAGGATTGGCTAAAATGAATAACAGTGGAGAGAATAAAAATCTCCCCATTTTATCAAAAGCATATACCTCTATCAGTAAAAACAAAAACTAGAAACATAAACATGTATTTACTCATAAATTATCTATCTATATATATATATACTAACTACTTGTCAAGTAGTAGAAAAGTTCAGTTTTCTTCTTAATTAAAATAGACATGAAAACATGAAGAAATCCTAACTTTTTTCTCACTACTCAATGGAATTTCTTCTATATCTCCTGGACTGCACATGCCATTTGTGTTGAAATTGAAAGGATATTGGATGATAACCATGGATCATAGTTTTAACATTATGTGTTAACCACGGCCAAGGCATTCCTCCTCTGTTCCTCATTTTCCACTGGATTAATAATATTCACTTAGCTACCTCACACACAATTGTTTTTAAAAATCTCTAAGGGATTAAACCATAATGTTGATATAAAAAATTCTATTTTTATTTTGATGGTTATGGAAAAGTTTGAGGGAATAGTAGACTAATTTTAAATTGCGGTGGAGTTCATAAAATACTTTCAAATACAATGAAAATCATTTCCCCATGAAGAAAAATTTGGCTAACATCTAAAACAGCATATAGGGGAGGCAGGTGACACTGAGAAGCAACTGAGGATCCAGGTGTAAGATTGTGACCACCCCAACTATCAGATCTTTGATTGCAGAAGGGGCTGCAATGGCGAGTACCAGGTCAAAGCTGATGCAGCACAGGTCAACTTCCATCAAGGACTACTAGAGTGGGACATTTGCCTAGGTGGGTAGCTATAAGTGACCCCTTGTATGCATCTTGTGGCTGTTGTACAAATTGTGTGTACCACACTTGGTGACTCTGAACAGCAAAAACTTACATTCTCTCACAGTTCTCGAGGACACAAGTCTGAAATCAGTATCACTGAGTTGAAATATATTATATTTCCACTAGAGGCTCTAGGAACAACCATGTTCCTTGCCTCTTCCAACTGCTGGTATCTGGCTACATTCTTTGGCTTGTGGCCACATCGCTGCAATTGCTACTTCTATCTCCACATGGCTTTCTCCTCTGTGTGATCTCTCTCTTATAATAACATGTGTGATTGCATTTAGGGTTCACTCTGATAATACAGGATAATCTTCCTAGCTCATGAACCTTCACTTAATCAGATCTGCAGAGACCCTTTCTTCAAATAATGTAATATTAATAAATTCCAAGAGTTAGAGCCTAACATCCTATGGAGAGGGGGCACTTTTCAGCCTACCATACTCCTATGTTGCTCCCTAGTTTCCCTATACCCTGAGGTCCTGTGATCCTATGGCTTATGCATATGTAACAACATCCAGTACAAATCAAGGAAGGCATTCTATAAAAGTCATAATGAGTGCAAAATCAGTCAGGGAAATGGGGAGAGTCCAGCCATGGTCTCCTGGCAATGCATTGAGACCCCTACGAGGAGCATTCCTTTCCACAAATACAGTCTTTTCCCTCAAACCCTGGGGAAAACAGAGGAGAACTCCAGTGCATGGCAGCCTCCAGGCACCCCCCCTCCACTGGCCCTGCCCTGTTCAATTCTTTTCTCCCTTCCACCGGATGTTTTCTGATTGCTTTAGATAAAACTCTTGTCACTACAGAGCAAACAGCCTCTGTCAAGACCAGTTTGGTCAGTCAGCCACAACACACACGAAGGGAGAGAGGGCAGATGAAGGGTGAACACTGTCAAGAATGCAGAACAGTTATGACAGTCACTCCTTTGCCTTTCAGAAAGTTAAGAGAAAACTTGTCCCAGGTCACCACTTCTACGGTGCTTTCTCAGGATGGATGCCAGGCCAGAATAGATGAGGTATTTCTGGGACAGGGAATTTACCTAACTGCCCTAGGCCCAGGAAACTCTGATTGTCCCTGCGTTTTGCTATTCAAGGAGGTCTCTGACTCAGCCAGGTTCTCCTCCCTACCACCAATTTCAAGTACTAAACATCTCACTTGCTCTGCACCACTATTTGTAGTCACGAATCTGCCTGGACCACCTTGGAATCCACTTATAGCCTGTACTTCTGTGGCCTTTAAGAGGTAAGAGTTCCCTGAGCTTATTATGGTCTATGGACTTGCTTTATTTTGTGTACAAAATTTTCCATTCAAAATCAAGGTGATCCAAATGTATCAATTTCAAAATTTGATATATACTCCTGGGTTAATGGTCTACAACTATGATGTTATAAATTTTATTCTTGTCTCCTCTTGACCTTTGCATCTTCATTCTGAGGGGACCAAACTATTGGATGTTTTTATAAGGCTCCCTCCCCTACCCAGGGTTCACTTTCTTAAATTTTATTAGAGGTATGGTTCATTAATCCCTATTATGAAATAAAACAGGTTTTTCCAGCCCCTAATTCTGACTGGAGTTTGATCTAAAATGTCAAAACAGAAACGGACAGGAGCCTCCAGTCAGGCCAGCACTCTTTCTAGATCCCACTGACTTCAAGAACCTACCATGACTCCAGACTAGATATGTGGGTATTAAAGTTTGGCCTAGGATGGAGGGGTATCATGAGAGTATTTCTCTAGGAATAAAAGGTTGGATTAGGGTTGCATTTAGTCCCTATTTCAATGAATATTTGCTTAGCCAAAGGGTCAGATAAGAGGGACTCAAATGTCAATTTCCTATGTCCCTGCCTTTCATAAGTTGGCCATCCCAAGTAGATTTAAAAAAAAAAAAAAATGCATACAGTGAAATATTATTTTGCCATGAAAAAGAAAGGAATCCTGCCATTTGCAACATCATGGAGGGTATTATGCTAAGTAAACCAGACAGACAAAGACAAATACTGTATACCATTTACATGTAGAATCTAAACAGAAAACAAAACTGAACTCATAGATAGAGAAAACAGATTCATGGTTGCCAGAAGTGGGAAGTAAGGGGTGGGCAGAATAGATGAAGGTGGTCAAAAGTATAAATTTCCAGTTATACATAAATCTTGGGACTGTAATAGACAGTGAGGTGACTATCATTAATACATATCTGGATGTATTAATGTATATTTATTTGAAAGCTGAATTTGTACGTGTAATAATGTATATATATTTGAGAGTTGCTTTAAAAGTACATCTGAAGGTTCTCATCATAAAATAAAAAAAAATATAACTGTGTAATGATGGATGTTAACTGAACTTATTGTGGTAATCATTTTGTAATCTATACATATATTACCTTGTTATTTCGTACACCTGAAACAAGTACAACATTAATGTATCAATTAAAAATTGATTAATCGGGGCCTCCCTGGTGGCGCAGTGGGTTAAGCAACACACTATGAAGCAAACAGCAGCCACTGCAGCATGAGTTCGATCCCTGCTGCTGGCCAGGGAGGGGACCCACATGGCACAGCAGACCTCTCCTGCTGTGCCCGCTGCTCCCCTCAGC
>JAGFMF010011925.1:5646959-5700932 GCA_019455555.1 Galemys pyrenaicus
GCTGCTCCCCTCAGCAGTGTACTTCCGTTGATCTGCCTGTTCTGCTCCCTGCTCTCTGTGGTGAATCCTCTCACCCTCCCACACCTCTGGCCTGTACCCGTGCTTGTATGCATAAATAAATAAATCTTTAAAAAAAAATAAATAAAAATAAAAATTGATTAATCAATTAAAAAATTAATTTTTAAAAAGAAAATAAAGCGACAACCCCACAGCAGGCATACAACAAGTACAACAACCACATCTGTCTTTCTGCATGAGACCATAAGCACCAGTCTTTGTTTAACTGAGTGAACCAGGGAGATCATATCAAAACTCGTACCATGAGTCCAGAGAATGCAAATATCACACCTGGACTCATTGCCAGAAACATTTCCAGAGAGAAGATGCAGAACAGTTACAGCGAGGCAGCGCCCTGGTGAGAGAGCAGGGGCAGGACTCCTCAGGGCTCAACTCGGTGACGCCGTGTTGCCAGTTCCCACCTCACAGCCCGTTCGCACAGCTGCCCATTTTATGGGGAAACTGGCATCAGATTTGGCTCAATAACCCACCTGCCAAATCCACTAAGATTCATTTATTCTATTAATGAACAAATATTTAGAGACTATCTACCACATGGAAGGCATTGTGTTAGGAGCCAGGGAAATCAAATACAAACTGAAATAGTCCATAGCTGGAAGAACGTTCCAGTCTCCTGAGCTAAGATCTATAAATAAAGTCATGTCAAGGAGTTATCAATTAAATGCTAAGAAAATCGAAGGAAGGTGACATTACTTCTAGACAGGCAGGAAAGGATGAGAGAATACTTTGTGGAGAGATCACCTGAAGATGCAAACTCACAGAGGTGGGGAAGAAAACAGCTTCAGGTAGAGGGAACAGTGGTATTAGGAAAAGAACGAACAGGAGGTGAGGTGTGTGTTTGTGTGTGTGTGTAGACAGGTGAACATACATGTATGTGTATATATAAATGTATACATGTATACATATCAATCTGGCCATGGGCCACATGACATTTTGATCCACGACAGACGACATCTACTCAGGTGACCCCTGCATTTAGCCTCAGTGTGTGGTAGGCTGTACCATGTAGGTTTGTGTAAGTACCCTCTGGGACATTTTCCAGTAACAAAACCACCTGATCATGAATTTCTCAGAATGTATCCCCATTACTAAACACGTGATTGTCTTTATAGAAATTGATTTTTTATTAGGGGTTGACTTGTGCAGTTCCAAGGCTGAGAATCTAGTCCCAAGATCGTCCCAAGATCTGCAGTCAGCTGACTGGAGACCCAAAGAGAACGGATGACAAAGTTTCAATCTGAGTCCAAAGGCCTGAGAACGAGGAGAAGCGATGCTGCTTCCCCTGTCTGAAGGTCATCAGGTCCAAGACACAAGGAGAGTTGAGTCCGATGTTCTAGCTTAAGTAATCAGTCAGGAGGAGGTGCCCCTTACTGGTTGGAGGGTCAGTTCTTTTTGTTCTGATCAGCCCTTCAACTGATTTGAGGAGACCCACCCATGCTGGGCCTCATCTACCCAATCTACTGACTCAGATGTTAATCTCAGCCTGAACACCCTTGAAGACACACCCAGAGAAATGTTCACCAAATACTTGGGCAAATTAACACATAAAATTAACCGCCATAAATTGGAATAAAAGCAAGTAGGCTTAAAACCTTCCACTCTGTAGTCCAAACAAAGTAGAGAACGTTAGAGCTTCTATTTATTAGAGTTATCTATGTTAACAGTTAAGCCTGTTGCTTTCTAGCCTACGACACACCCTGATGGACAGCAGCCACAGAGCATGTACTTAGTAATCCCTGGCAGGGAATAAGTGCATCGTCCCTGACTTTCCTGGGTGACCCTGCCCATGCCAGCCCCTGACCAGCTGCATTCTGCACTGATTCACCCAGGTTCCCTGGGCCATTGGCAGAGTCACACTGCTGAGTGTGCTCCTCCATGGAATTGTTTCACCCAGCCCTACAAACTGTCTCCAGACATATCCCTGATCCAGCTATGGTGCCTCAAACCATAAGAAGTGAGATTTGACAGAGAAATCTGGGCACAGGAGAAGGCTAAGCTCAGCAGAGAAAACAACAACAAATGGTAGCAGGTGGAAGTCCTCAAGGGTCAGAGCTCAGGGCATAACCACTTTCATCCCAAAGAGGTGAGCACACAGGCAGGGTAGTGTCAGGGGGAGAGGAAAGGATTAAGTCAATTCCATACACACATCTTGAGTTCCTACAGGCAACAGCTGCATTGGGGACTAACACACAATCAACCTCAGAGAAAATCTTCACAGACAGTAAGTTCAAGGTGACTGATGACCTCACTTCAAAATGCAAAACTGCAGCAGCTTTGTTGTCTGACTAAAGCAAAGATGTCAGTGCCGATTCTGTCCAGTTGTCACTGCTTCTCTAGAATCACCAGGAAGACAAACCAGACAGCTGGCCCTTGGAAGCTGTTTGCAAACCCTTAGAACATTCTTTCATCAGAAGAGCTAGGACCATTTCCTGATTGGGTGGAAAAGTCTTTGAAGTCACTGGATTGGACCAGGATCCTGGACTGGTTAGAGGCAGGCAAAAGTTTCGAGCCACCTCTGAGTCCCCAAGCCTCTTGTCCTCATACCCTTCTGGTTCCTAACCTCTTTTTCCCCAAAGGAGTCTTGCCTTTATGGAAAATTCTGTAGCTGTATGTGTGTGCATGCGCACATAAACCAGGGCCTCACACAGATGGGCATGTGTCCTTGGGGAAAAATGGCACCACTAGTATGAAAACACATCCACTGAAAACACATCCACTAAAAACCTGCACAGGCAGGGGCAGGCGGAGCTCAAAGTCATGTTCTGCAGCCTGTTTTCTGTCCTTTGTCCAGAACGTGTCATTGCCTGGCCACTTACAGATGACTGGAAACATCTAGGTGCCTGTCCCTAAAATTCTCACCTAACAAGTACAGAGAGAGTAATTAGCAGGGTCTTCCAGACAGTCTCCAAAGTGAAGTTGGGCTGGGTGGCGCACAGGTCTGTGTCTGGAAGGCACCGTTGCCATGGCAATTCTAGCTAATGAATAGCTATGTAAATGAGGAAAGAATCTATTCATCACTTGCCAGTTGTGCTAAGTGCTTGCCCTTTCTGAGGCTTGGGGGAGCCGAGGGGTGTGGAGCTAGAAAAGCATAAGTTTAGTAAAATTTTGATTCAATGTTTGTTTGCAGAGCTAATCAAGAGAAACGATTATTTTTGATGGTATCCTCATGCAGTGAGTATATCTGTAGTTACCCTGGAACAGGCCACCTGCTCTGTGTCCCTCAGAGAAAACAGCAGAAACATCTGTATCACAGCAGCATGTCGGGTTTGGTCCACGTGAGCAGCTGGCGTCAGAAGACGCTCACGCTGTCCTGGCAGCAGGCTTGCCCTCCCCTGACTCCTAATTAGAACACTCTGAAAATGCACAATCACACAAAAAATGCAATAGCAACTTAACATGGAGGACCGGCCGGACCCAGAGCGCAGACCCAGGACTGGCAGGTGGCTGTGATGGTGCAGGACACTTCAGTCCTCTGGCGAGAGCCCTGCACTGACTCGCAATGACCTGGCAGGCAACATCCCTCCTGTGCTGCAGATGGACTCTTTACCCACAGGAGTCATTGTCCAGCTAATTCTGGGAAACCTTGGGCAATTTACTTAATTTCTCTGTGCTTCCATTTTCTCATCTGGAAAATGAGAACAATAAAAGAACCTATTTCATAAGGCGAGGATTAAATGAGTTAAGAGAGGTGAAATGTGTAATTCCCCACTGGGATGTGAGCGGCACACAGGCTGAGGTTTGGTTTGCTGGCTTGTATTGTTCATACAAGGGACAACACATCCAGAATGGAGTCCCTTGTGCTAAGTCCCCAAATGCGACACCTAACTTAACTGAAGCTTCCGCCTCTCCCAGGAATGTCTTAACCAGGCTGGGATTTCTCTGTCAGGTCATCTGCCTGACCCCCAAAGGAAGGTGACCTTGCTGAAAAAACCCACTCTCTTTCTTATCTCACCCCCTCCTGCCAATAAAAGTCTTCCACTTGCTCTTCAGAGCTCCTTCCTATTTGTCACAAAGAGATGCTTCCTGAGTCATGAACCATTCAATGAAGCCAATTATATCTTTAAATTTACTCAGTTGAGTTTTGTTTTTAACAGTGTCATAGACAGATCTGGAATAGTATGGGGCACAGAGAGGGGCTCAATAAATTTTTGTAGAATGGATGAATTGGCATGATGGAGTGCTATGGGGGGAGGGTATGTGGGGATAGTGGAAAGAGTCGCTGTGGCACTGTGCACTGGGGCAGTGGGCACAGGAGAGATGGAGCAGAGGGTGAGGGACATCTGTGCCCTGTCCCTGCTGGAGAGGCAAGAGGGCACAGGCGCCAGGCACGGGGCTTGCTCCATTCGAACAGGGAACAGGGCACAGGCGCATGCAGCAGGAAAGATTCCCATCTACCTGCAAGGCACTCTGGGTGAGTTCTGGCAGGTCCAGAGGAGAGGCAGAGCTGTGCTCAGCAGACCCGGGAGACACTATCTGTGTGAACTAAAGGCAGCCACTTACAGTCTCTTGGCAAGTGATCAGGTCGGACCTTGTCATTCATTTCTCACTGAGAGAGCAATTTATGGCAGTGGTAGTATTATTTCTGCAGATATAAGAGAAGATTTTGCCATAGGGGGGGAAAAAAACAACCTTCAGGAAGATCAGACTCCTGAAACATACTTCACTTACAGAAACCACACAAAATGTTTAAAAAGTATATCCATATTTTCAGAGGCTAGAAAACATGTTCTATAAAAGATAAGCACAAAAGAACTAGGGGAACCACACTTAGGGTGGCTGTGCAGAAAGTCCTAGGAGACCATCCTCCTCACCTGCTAATGAAGCAAGGGAAATGAGTCACAATATCAAAGTTTCTTTCTTTTTTAAAGAAATCCACCAGACAGCTAAAGAGTCAAAGAAACCTAAACGAACTAAGTTCCAGAAGGTGATGAGCCTTTCCGAGGATACAAAATGGTTGCTGCTTCTCTCATGGCAGAAATGGGTAAAGGAAGAATCAGCCTGAGTTTAAGTGGAACATGTGCACGTGAGCTGCTAAGACAGATTCAAATGCTGAGGAGCCCAGGAGATCAAGGACCTCTCTCCCACTTCGACTCAGCAACTTGGACGTGGACCTGAACTGAGTGACCATAGCAAGCAGGCTGAAGGCCAGGGGCAAGAGAGCTCAGAGAAATCCCTCTAAGGCCCTCCAGGCTTCCTGGAGTCCTCTCCAAGAATGAAGAAGAGGTGGCAGAAGAGAGAGAGCTCCCAAATTCTCAGAAGACCAAGTGGAACTCCCTTGTGCCCAGAAAGCTGGTGTGTTTCAAAAAGCTTGGCAGTTCAGCTGTAAAGCATAAAGACATCTAAAGGGTCTTGTCACAGCTATCAACCAGCTCAACTTAACTGACATTTAGAGAATACTTTACCCAATAATGCAAAATACATAATTCTTCTCAAGTTTATAAGGAAGCACAGGATGGCAGGCAAACCAAGACTTGGTAAATCTCAAAGGACTGAATGATTTCAAAGTATGTTTTCCAAAAAAAAATAGGGGATATTTAACAATGACAGTAAGAGATCTATAACATCTATTACTTAGAAACTAGCATAATATTTTAATTAGCCCTTGAGTCAAATTAAAAAACAAAGCAATAACAACAACAAAAACTATGAGGAATTTTGAAAATACTGCCAACGGAATGATAATGAACAAAACATATCAAGATTTATGGAAAAACCCTGAATGCCTGAGGAAAAAAAATGCAACACAATTTATGCAGCTGAGAAATAGGTATGGTCCCTTCTCCATCACCCTCTCCTCTGAGGTACATCCTACCTGTGAGCCGCAAACCCAGCCACCACACTAATACGGGAACCCTGAGAAACAGAGAGGAGACAGGCAAGGATGCTTTCCAAAGTTTATAATACTCTGCTCAGGCAATAATTGTTATTACTGATGTCATTGTTGTTATTGTAACATTCTAGGATGTGTGTTTTCTGGGTGGCAACAGAGTGGAGTGGGAAGCCAGAAAGACTGAAGGTGAAATCCCAGCCCCATTATTAACTAGCTCTGTGGCTTCCTGGAGAAGGTAGGAACTGATTAGACTCTTGGCTTTTTCATCTTATTAAAGGTTTTCCTTAGTATTATTCTGTCTCACCCCTTTTCTTGACTCAAGGCAGGTCCAATTCCCTGAAAATATAAAAATTTACTATAGTTTTTTAAAAGGTATTTATAGAATATGGCTAAATCTTCAAATTTTTAAAAAGATTTATTTATTTATGCATACAAGAACTGGGTACAGGACAGAGGTGTGGGGAATGAGAGGATTCACCACAGGCAGAGTGGGGAGCAGAACAGGCAGATCTACTGAAATACACTGCTGAGAGGAGCAGCAGGCAAGACAGGAGAGGTAGCCAGGGATTGAACTTGTGCTGCTGTGGCTACAGATAGACTCATTGTGCTGAGATTTAACCCCTTGTGCCATCAGAGAAGCCCTCTCCCACCAAAAAAAAAAAAAAAAAAAAATTTAAAACTTCTATTTTAAAGGTCTAAAATCAATGACTTAAACTTCCACTTTAACAAGTTAGAAAAAGAAGACCAAATTAAACCTATGTAATCTGGAGAAAAGCATAAAATTTAAAATAAGAGCAAAAATCAATGAAATAAAGTCAAACAAGAGAGAAACTAGTCAGAGGCTCTCTACTAAGACTGGGAGAGAAATAAAAACACAGGAAAGCAATTAGTGATCTCAGGAATGAAAGATTCTATGGACATTAAAAGACAACTAGGAAATATTAAGTTGAATTTAAGGCAGTAACTTTCAAAACTTATTAAAATAAACAAATTTCCTAAGATACAAAAAATGACAAAAACTAATAATAAAAGAGAAAGTAAAATAATGCAGTGATTTTAAATAAAGTATTTTAAAGGTTTCTCATGGGGAGATTAAAAAGATATAAAGCAATATCAGCACTGTAAGACCTATGTGATGAGTGTGTATAAAGTGTTCAGTGCAGAATTCATTCAACATTTCCGCATAATTGAAAATTTTTATAAAATAATGACAGAAAAAAAATCCTTCTAACAAAGAAAACTTCAGATCCAGATGGCTTCAAATAAACATTTAAGAAAGAAAACATGCCAAATACACAAACTCGTTCAGAATGCAAAGGAGGTGAAAAAAACACTTGCCAATTCATTTTACGAGGCCAGAAGAAATCTGATACTAAAACTTTATGAGCTGGACATCAACTGCAAAGACGTGCTTGGGGATGCAACTCCAGCAGCAAGGGGACAAAAGCGAAAATAAACAAATAGGACTGCATTGCACTAAAAGGCTTTTGCACCTCAAAAGAAATCACCACAAAAACAAGGAGGCAACCTAGGGACTAGAAGAAAACATGCATCACACATCGACAAGGGGTTAACAAAATACAGAAAGAGCTCCTACAACGCAACAAAACAAATCACCTGATCAAAAAAAAGTGTGTAGAAGACCTAAATAAACACTTGTCCAAAGAATATTTAGATGTCCTACAGACATAAGAAAAAATACTCAACATCATTTACTGTAAGGAAAATGCAAATCCAAACTACAATGAGCAATCACCTCACCCTGATAAGAATGGCCCTTGTAAAGAAGAATAGAAACAACAAAGGTTGGTGAGAAGGTGAGAAAAGGAACCCTCATCCATCAGTGGGGGGATGTTATTTATTGCAGCCTCTGAAGATAAGGAGATTCCTCAAAAACTAAAAGTGGAAATACAATATGACCCAGCAATACCAGTTAGGTATTTGCCCAAAGAACATGAAAATACTAATATGAAAAGATCTATAACATATTCACAATAGCCACCTTGTGGAACCAATGTAAATGCCTAATGACAGACAACTATATATTAAGAAATTTTGGAATATATACTCAATGGAGCACTACTACACACACTTACAAAAGATGAACTAATGCCTTTTGGAACAAAATGGTTGACTCGAGGTGATTATGCTAAGTGAAATAAGTCAGGAAGTGAAAGATAGTTACCAGATGGTTTCACTCATTTGTAGAATATAAATAGCCAAAGAAAATAAACTGGTGAAGCATAATGAAAGTAATTCTTAGATTCTGTGAAAAAGGGATTACCAGAAGAGATGGGGATGGGAAGGGGAGGGGGGATTAAGGAGGTAAGGATTACAACAGTGGCACTGGGGTTTTGGTGGAGGGCAAATGAAACGTGCACATGTGAAGATGTGAAGTTGTACTCCTAAAATTATAAAATCTTACAAAATGTTGGTAAATCAAATTTAGCAACATCTGAAAAAGAAAGTAAATCATGACTAAGTATGGCATATTCTAGGAATACAAGCAAGGTTGGTTTGATACGTGAAAATATATCAGTGTAATTCACATTGAGAGAAAATAAGGAAATAACAATATCTTTTCAATACATGCAGGGAAAGTATATGAAAAAAAGTCAACATTGTTGAAGACTAAAACTCAGAAATCTGAAATAAAGAGAATTTATTCAATCTGATGAAAGCATCACCTAAAAGTTTATCGCTAACTTCATACTTAATGATGAAAGATTTGGCCTAAGATCAAGAAAGGAAAACGTCTTATCATTTTAATAAACCTTAGTTGGTGCAATAAGAAAACAGCTGCAAAAGACATGCAATTAAAAGAGAAAAAACTTAAAACTGTCAGTCACCAGCAATGTATCTGATTATATGGCATACCCTTTTGGAGCTACTGAAAACTATTAGAACACATATAATAAACACAAAATTAATTCTAAAAACAATTTTACTTCTAGATACCCACAGCAAACAATCTAAAAGAGAAACTTAAAAAAAAAAAAAACATAATTTACAGTGGCACCAGAAATCACCAAGTACCTAGGAATAAATTTCATGGAAGATGTATAAGAGATCCACAATGCAACAGACAAAACATTGTTGAGAGAATTTCCAGATCCAAAGAAAGGAAAAGATGTACATTTATCAACTGGAAGGCCTACTGGTGTTATTGTATCCATTCTATATTAACATTTATCTGTAAATTTAATGCAACTGGAATCCAAACCTGAGCTAGTGTTGTTGATCAAACTGACAGTCTGACTTTACAATGTATAGAAATTCAAACGACCCAGTCAAAACACTTTTGTAAAATATCAGCAGTTTTAGGATCTATATTTCCTGATCTTAAGACTTACCATAAAACTGTAGTTATCCTAACAGTCTGGTATTAGTACAAAGAATAGAACATTAGATCAACAGAATAGAGAATTCAGAAATACATTGTCACAGTTATGGCCAGTCTTTATCCAATCAAGTTTCCAAATCAATTTAATGAGGAAAGAAAAGACTTTTTAATAAAGTGTGTTTGGAATAACTGAAAACCTGTACAGGGCAAACTGAACCAAGACTTCTAGCTTTGTCCATACACAGAATCTAATTTCATCTGGCTCATCCACCTAAGTGCAAAAGCTAGAACCATAACTCTTTTAAAAAAGCAGCAAGATATTTTTATAACATTGATGAGGCAAGTAATTTTTTAGACAGGAATCAAAAGCACAAAACATGAAAGAAAAAAATGATAAATTGGATTTAATCAAAGTTTAAATGCTTGTTAATTAAAAGACACTGTTAAATGAATATGTAAGATGCAAAGTGGGAAAAATTATTTGTGAAGGAACTATTTTGGGTAATAGAAGTGTTTTATACTTTAAATTAGAGTATGAGTTATACTGCTCTATATAATTGTCAAAACTCATTAAATTGAACACTCAAGAACTGTGCATTTTATAATATTTGAATTATGAATCAATTAAGAAACAGAAATCAGAGGGTATAAGCCGAGATTAAAATGGAGCTTAGGAAAATAAGGAGAGAATACAACAAAACAAAAAAACTAATAACAACGTTAAAATCCATAATGTAAATTCTCTCATCAAAATTTAAAACAATACCATTGGTAATCAATGTAGTAATATAATTCTCGAAGGAAAAACATCTGAAATCAAATTAAGAAAAAACAAGAAGATACATATATATACACACACTATATATATATAAAACATATATATGTTATAGATAATGGAAATCACACAGATGATATCTTTACAGAATTAAAGGACATTCAAATATAAGCATGAGAAGTACACCTTCATATTAAAACATTTTAAATCCAGAAGAAAGGGGTAATTTCTGGGAACAAGTAGATAATAAAATCCATTAAAGAAAATGATCATTTGAATAGGTTAGCAAACATGATATAGACTAAATACTGCTAAGGAACTACCCCGAACAGTTTCATTTCTATGTGATTTCATGGCACTATGTGTTCAAACACTATTTTCAAAGTTCGTCCAGTGCAAAAAGATGGGAAAGTCCCCAATACCTTCATAAGTTCAGCAAAAGTGTAACACAAACATTTGTCAAATGAAAATAAGAAAAATAAAATTACTTTTGTGGATATATATGCAAAACTCTAACTAAAAGAAAACAAGCAACAGCTAGTAAAAAAAACAACAGGACACTGAAATAGGAGCTCATCCTGTCTGAGCAGTCATCATCTCTGAACTGCAGGAGCTTTTAAATTTTAGTAAATCCAATCAAGTAATGCACATTTTCAACAAGTAAAACAATAAAAGGTCATTCCTGTTTTAACAGATACCAAAAAGTTACTCCACAATCATTATTGATTTAAAAGAAAAAAAAAAAAAGGTCAACCAAGAATAAGCTATTACCTTCCCATAATTGCTAATTTCCATCTCAAACAACAATCAATGTCATGTGCAAGGTTAAGATCAAACTCTGGGGACATTTCCATTAAAATCAGAAATAAGAAAAAAGTAACTGAAATTACCAGTATTTGATCTAAAAGTTCTACCCACCTAAATAAGGTGGAAATGAAAAATAAGTGAGAAGCCACAGAGTACAGACCCAGAAACTTCAGGGAGATTTGGTTTTGTTTTGCTTGTTTTTCACA
This sequence comes from Galemys pyrenaicus, assembly GCA_019455555.1. NCBI lineage: Eukaryota > Metazoa > Chordata > Mammalia > Eulipotyphla > Talpidae > Galemys > Galemys pyrenaicus. The sequence goes on from JAGFMF010011925.1 coordinate 5,657,999, forward strand.
TTCCTTACTTCCTGCAACCATCTCTGCAAGAGCCTGGCCCTCATATGACTAAGGCAAGCTGAGTTCTTCGCCCTCACAAAGTCAAGTGACCTATGAACACATAATGGGGTTCAAAATCCACCATCCATTAGTGCCTTGAACTCAGCACGTGCCTGGCTTCCAAACAGATTCACCACAGAATGTGTCAAAAGCATCTGGTTTATATCCTCCACCACAACACTGAGATATCACACCAACCAAATTAGAAAAGTGACTCGGAAAAAAATTAGATGAGACAGCATTGTTACAGAAATAAAATGCAACGACTGTTCACCGGAAAAAACCTCGAAAGTAACAAAGAAGAAAAATATCTATGAGTAAAACAGAAGAATGAAGAAGATGAGAAAGGACATAGATGGGGGGTTGGGAACAACAGCTCCATGTATGAAATACATGGAGCAAATGCAGAAAACAAAGGGATCAGAGGTGTTTTCTAGAAAGAAATTCAGTCTGAAAATTGAGAGCGTGAATCCCAGTGCAAGGAACCCTAACAAGACACTGCCGTGCGACCACCATGACCGGAGACGTGAGCGGGAGAAGGACTGGACGGAAGTTCACACTTCACAGATGAGCAACTGCCCCCGCTCAAAAAAGCCAACTAGGCTGTTCATAAGGAATAAACAGTAGGTTGGTCACCAGAGTCTTTACAATATTAAAAACCAAAAATAAAGGAGTGGCAGTCATAGAACTTTAACAGCAAAATGCTGTAACCAGAAAATGTGAGACCTAATCAAGTTGTGTGTGAATGGGGGTGTGAAGAGAGAGAAAGGAGTTGTCTGATTTACAACATTAAGAAGATTTAGGGTTGGGCCTCCCTGGTGGCGCAGTGGGTTAGGCAACGCACTATGAAGCAAACCGCGGCCACTCCAGCACAAGTTCGATCCCTGCCTCCTGCCAGAGGGGGGACCCACATGGCGTAGCAGACCTCTCCTGCCTCACCCCGCTGCTGCCCTCGGCAGTGTGCTTCCGTTGATCTGCCTGTTCTGCTCTCCGCTCTGTCTGGTGAATCCTCTCACCTCCCGCGACTCTGGCCTGTACCCCAGCTCTAGTATGTATAAATAAATAAATATTAAAAAAAAAAAAAAGATTTAGGGTTGAAGTAGGACTTTGTGGAAGAATAAAAATCAATGAAATTTTGAAAAGTTTATGCCAAAATAAACATATATTAATTAAAGTTAGAAACATCAAATGAGTTCAGCGTGGCTGGGTGTAAGGGCTAAAGCCAGCTAAATAAAACAAGCAAGTAAGCGTTTTAAATATGGCTATAAAACTAATAATATTCCTTAAAATGGAAGACAATATAAATCATAAAAGGAAAGAAGGGAATAGGAGCATATTTATAACAACCATATATTGAAATTCACAAAGAATAGTAATAAGGAGAGACATTTAAGTTCTCATCTTCCAAAAACCAGAGCAAGTACTATTAATTTGTAACTAATGTTAGAAGTTACAGAGGTTTATGAGAATTAAAACTCTACCACCATGACCATAAAAAAAAAATAAAAAAAAAAAAAAGAAAGTCATCTAACTTCCAAACAACTGACAGAATATTTTTTTTAAACCCTACTGTTAGCGGGCCTTCCCTGCTTGAGCAAGGGGTTAAGACGCAGCACTACGGAGCTATCTGCAGCCACCGCAGCTCCCAGCCAGGGAGCTGACTCACATGGTGCAGACCTCTCTCCTCTCTCTAACCTACTGCTCCCCTCAGCAGTGTATTTCAGTCATTCTGCCTGTCCTGCTCCCCACTCTGTCTCTAGTGAATCCTCTCAACCTGGCCTATACCCCAGTTCTTGTATGCATAAATAAATAAATCTTTTTTTAAAAAACCTACTGTTATCAAAAGAGAAGACAATAAGGACAAGTGGGAATCAGGATAAAACAAGGTGACAAAATTAAGATCCAACCAAAAAGTTCTGAAGTGACAGGTTATGCTTATAAATAAAAAGACCCTCAGAGTAATTAAAAATTAAAATATTAGGATACATGTAGTGTAAAAGTTCCACACCTAACAAAATCACACAGAAAGTACATGAGGACAGTACACTGTTTCTGGAAGAAGCAGCTGTAGAAATGTGAAGGGTCTTGATGGCCACATATAACAATAACTATTATGCAAATACAGACAGAAAGGTTATGCCACAAAATCAGCAGAAAGCAAAAGCATAACTCAAGAGCAAAGAATGCTTACATTGATAAATCGTAAAATCCACCATGAGGGCAAGCACTGAAAATTAAAATAAAAACTGTTGGAGGTAAACCAAGAAGCAATAAAACAGCAGTGGAAGATTTCAAAACATCACAATAATTTATCTTGGGTAAAAAAAAAAAAATTCTGGTGGAAGGGATATAGGGAATAGGAATATAACTTGTGTGCACACGTAAGAGTTTTATACTATACAGCAGAAACATAAGATTCATCTTATTCAGGGTTACAAAGAAAATCCTAGCAAATAGCAAGTCATATTTATTTTTCACAATGCAATACAAATATAAAATTTAAATACAAACTAGACATCTAAAATCCCAGGCATTTGGAAATCATACTTTTCATTTAAAATGTGTAAAGTGGTACAGGAAATTAACAAATACAATGAAATATTGTAAAGAAAATAATGCAATCTATCAAGCTTAGGAGCTATTTCTAAAGCTATCAGTGGCCAACTTCTTGTCCTAGTTGCCTTAATAATGAAGTGAGGAATTGAAATAAAATAAGGAATCTATTGACGTTTCTAGCAATGATACCAAATAAGCAGAAGAGAAACAAAAACATATGAAATGCACCCCCAAACTTAAGAGAAACGAAGAAAGAATTGCCACAATAGTACAATATACCTCATCACTCATTGTTCCATTCAAGCAGTCACGAACTCCAAAATACACAGACCAAACCAGTCCAGCAATGAAAGAGCACAGAGGTGTAAGACATGAAGGAATGGTAGAGACTGTGGCATTTGCCCTGTTAGAGGGGCTAGCTATTCAAACTCCACCAAATTATTGCAATGAAGAAATGCAGGGCTTGCCAATTTCTCCAGTATTTTAAGAGGAACTAAAAATGCCAATTTTTAACATGAGATTTTCTGCTTTATAAAATGACATGTGAGCCAAATAAAACATGGTTTTGAGCTATATTTGGCTGGTAGGCTGCAAGTATGCAACTTCCGATATAAACTACTTACTTCGGTTTGAGTCAATTTCAATAATTTATATTTTTCCAGAAAGATCTCCATTTCTTGTAATTGTTCAAATATATTTGTACAAAGTTGTATCAAATATTCCTTTTTAAAAGTTCCATATTTCTTTCATGTCTAGTTTATTTTAATGGTATCTCTTATAGGCTATATTTTGTCAATTCATTACCTTCTTTAAAAAAAAGAATCAGCTCCCGGATTGTTTCATTAAGTTAAAATGGCTTTGGGTTTTAATTTTTAAATTTTCAAGTGCGTATAATTCTTATTCAAACTTGTTATTAATTTCTGTAGTCAAAGAATGGACCTATAATATTTGCCCCTTGGAATTTAATGATGCTGTTTTTATGGCCTATCCCAGAGCCATGTTTTGTTAATGTTCCAGTATTACTTGAAAAGAAGGGTGTTCTCTTCTTAAGGGTACAAAATTCATATTACACACATACACATTCATATACCTAGACATTCAACATCATTCAAATTCTGCTACTCACTTTTATCTACTTGGTCAATCTGAAAGGCATGTGTAAAATCTCCCCGAACAATTTTTCCATTATTCACACTATTTCTAAAAATTTATTCTGAGATAAAAATTTGGATGTGACCTTCTAATAAAAAAACAAATTAAATCTTGAAGTCCTAATTAGTGTTCACTGAATATTTCTAGTTCATTCCCTTCCAGACCCAGAGTCAAAATCAACTCCCCACACCCTTTATTTTTTTTTTTTTAAAGATTTATTTATTTATGCATACAAGCACTGGGGTACAGGCCAGAGGTGTGGGGGCGGGGTAAGAGGATTCACCACAGAGAGCGGGGAGCAGAACAGGCAGATCAAATGAAGTACACTGCTGAGGGGAGCAGCAGGCACAGCAGGAGAGGTCTGCTGCGCCATGTGGGTCCCCTCCCTGGTCGGCAGCAGGGATCGAACTCATGCTGCAGTGGCTGCGGTTTGCTTCATAGTGCGTTGCTTAACCCACTGCGCCACCAGGGAGGCCCCCTCACACCCTTTAATATTAGGCACAGCCATAGGATCTGCTTCAGCCAGTGACATGAATAGAAATGACAAAACCTTCAAGGGTCACCATAGGATGCACTCAGTCTCTTTGTCTGGTCCCAGCTCTCGTGGAACCACAGACATGAAGTTTCCATCTCCCAAGACTCCTGAGTGAAGATGACAAAAAAGAAACACCCTACCAACCCACAAAGGACATACAGTGGGAGTGAGAACTTGTATTTTAATTATTAATGCAACATAATTTAGCCTATCTTTATTTTTGAAAATGCACAAAAGGAAAATATGGATAACCAATAAACATGAAAAATACTTCATCTCACTAATAAGCTCAAACAAAATAAGTCTGCATGTTTTGCTTTTGTACTAGTGATAAATAATACTCAACACCCGTTGGGTGGCCTGAGATGAGAACTGTCATACATTCATTTTGTTAAACTTTGGCTGAGAGAAATATTACTTATTTATGAAGAGTGTATTCAGTGTATAAAGAATTTCAGCAGGCTCTTATCTTTCATGTAGTTTTCTCACTTCCAGGAATCCAGCATAATTTCTATTCAAGATGACACAGTATGTGGTAGCAAGAGGAAACCAATTTCCTAAGTGGGATTCTGAGATTGATTTGCTTATCTCTGATCTTAAGTGAAGTGCTCACCTTTTTTTGCTAATGAAAAATGGGATACTGGTATCTATGGCATACATGGGCATCATCATTAATTAAATGTCACCAGTAGGTTTCTGGGGATAAAATAATTACTGAAAGCAAGGCTTTGGAAGACCCATGGAGCGCCTATGTTTGACCTTTACAGTAGCAATGACGGCTACAGAGATTAGGAGATGGGGGAGCTGCTTCTGAGTGCCCTTGAAAGAAAATCAAACTCAAACTTCGAAATTCTCAGTTTGGGTCATAGTCAGAGAACTTGAGTACTTCTGCAGTGCACCCCAATCACCCCCAATAAGTTACTTATAACAGTACAAGGAATACTCCAAGTTTAAATGTCTGCTGAATTATAAGTTGCAATTGCCAGCTCATAAGTCTCTTACGTGGAATCTAGGGCACTACATGGAAAGACATTGGACCTGACACCTAGAATGGGGACCTGTGGGTAGATTCAGAAACCTCAATTCCTAAATGCTCCTGACATCCTCTCTGGTATCCCCATGAGGTCAGACAAGGTCTGCTTAAAGAATCTGGAGATCATGGAGACTCTTATTAAACATAGATGAAGAAACTGCCTTGGAGGGGATACCTATCATCAAGATCTACTCCTCACAATGTTTTATTGCCTCGAAACCCATGACTAGAATCAGGCAAATTCCAAGTCTATGAACACAATATGGAAGAACACAGCAACCAGATGTTGTTCACTTATATCAGTGCAAACAAAGAGAACTGGTATAGCAATGGATTCCAGGGAGTTAAAACAAGGGGAACACAATGCAATACTGGCTGAGGATACTCTTATGGAAATGCTACACAGACCAGAAATGCTGTTATTATGTTGACTTGAGTAGTTGGAAGGGGCTTGAACAGATTGGTCTGTAGCTGAAAATTAGATTCAGTGTGGTGACCTATCAGTAAAAGATAATGTAGAGGCATAATATAGAGAAAGGAATTGCTTAGCAAGAGAGGAATGTTGGTGTGGATTTATCACAAACATCCACACTACTCTCTATCCAAAGAGGAAGGACCTAAGGTTCTTGCTTCTTGCTAAAGCAATGGCAAGCCAAGACACAATATTTAATTTACAAACTACTTAGGGTTGGGCTTGTCTCATATGAGCATAACCTAGGGAGAGGCTAGAGTTTTTCATCCAGTCAAAGGTGACCATGAAGTGTGTGTGTATGGTGCATGTGTTCTGTTCAGCTGTTGTTTCAATATCCTTTTGTCACACTAAATGGCCTATGAGCTCAAATTACAGGAAGAATAATAAGTATACAAGATACCTGGTGACAGATTCACATGCCTCTTACTAATAGAGTGACCTAGGCAAGTTACCTGAGACTTCTGAACTTCACTTTCCTCTTGTATAAAATGAGGCCCATAACAGCTCCTATGATGACTGTGAGGACTGAACAAGTTTATAAAGTCAGTGCTCAAAACAGCGCATGGCCTGTGGGGAAGATCGTGTTATTGCCACTTAGTGATTTTATTGAGGGCATGGGGTGTAGTATACAAGTGGTTAGATATCATTGGCATCACCCAGTCAACACCACAGGAAGACTCACTAATAATTCACCAACCTAGCATACAAAGTAGTTTGATACCAGCCATGCTTATTCACAAATACAACAACGGGAGAGACTTTTCTGTAACTGCCGTTCATCAGTACTTCTGTTCTCTCAACAACTTTAATCCTGTGCATTGAGTGACTGGCAGGAGATTGGGGAAGGGGTGCCATCCAGAAATCCTCAAAGGCGGAAACAAGATTAGGTTTGTTCTGGGCTGGGAAATGAGTCTGAGACTAAGTTCTCTCTAAGGTGCCTATGAGCACCGGGGGCTCTCACTAAAAGGCAGATTCTGTATCAGTAGTTCCAGGGTAGGCCTGAGATTCAGCATTTTAAGCAAGTTCCCAGCTTAAGCTGTCAATTCTGCAGGTCCCTGGACCATGGCTGAAGGATTGAGGAAGCCAAGATCTCCATGTCTGTGAGCCCGTGGAAGGCTTCTTTCTTTCAGGCACAGAGGTCCTGCTCCTCCATCAAATCCCCCTACAAAACGTTCCTTCCACCTTCCCAGCATCTACCTTCATGCTTATATCTAAAAGCTTGAACATTTCTATTTGGCTTTAGATTTTTCTTTTAACCAAAGGTCCTCCAAGTTATATAAGCAGACATGCCATCTTGCACGTGATGGGACTCTTAACAGATCCAGGTTCCTAGGCCCTGGTTAGGGAACCTGCTTCCAACTAGTTATTTGTTTAGCACACTTTCTGCACCTTACCACGCACTCAGGTTGAGGGACCTCTGCTTTAGGATAAAAGCCCTCACTGCTTCTACCTTACACAGGCATCTTCAGGCACCTTCCCTCACACATAGGAAAGAAGTACACATTCAAGCTCACAAAACAGACCCATGCCAGTTCCAAAGCATCAGATTCCAACATCTGATGTGTCTGCGAAGAGTAACTGAGAACCACCCCGAATGAAGCCCAGGCCCTTTTCTGTCTTTAGGAAATCAGAAACAGAAACAGTAAAGTCACACCCATCCCACCAATAAGCATTCAGTGATAAACTGAACTGTTATTTCGGTAATGAGTAGGGAATGAGCGAGAGGATAAGGCAGACACACAAGCTGATATCCTGGATGCTTCCAGGGCTTTCCTGTGACTCTGGCCATAAATTTGTTCTCTGTAGCTCATTGTTTGATCTCAAGATGAACCAAAAGTGAATCCTGCCAACCCTAAAAACAAGCAAGTTCAGACACAACGGACACTAGATAGACCCTTTTAAACCAAACTAAATTGAATCAAATTCACCAACCAGGCAGGGGTGGGTGAACCTAAAAATTAAAAAAAAGCTGCAAACCTGTTGAGAGATAAAATTCATTTCAAATCCCCAAATTGCAGGAATTTCATGAGATGCCACAGCTTTGAGGAGCAGAAGGAAAAATCAAGGAGGAAGAAAGTAGAGCTGGCTTGGCATTTGTTTCAAAGAGGGATTTTTGTTCTTTGCATGCAACAGAGCGGATGGGATGGCAGCTTAGAAGAGGAGGGATTTGCATGAGAAAATGTGAGCTGGACACTGCAAGGGCTTCCAGCTGCTGAGGACCCCTCCTGGCTTGATTGTTTTAGGAAATTATTTGCAAAGCAAGACAGATTCATTCCATAAAATCATCATGTGTGGTTGGTGAGACCATTAAAATATAGAAAGCAGTCAAAAATATCCCTTGGATATTGAAGCTACTATGCTCTATTCCACAGTAAATGAGGCAGGAAGCTATAGGAGATGATGGAGCAGAGGGGAGTAGATGGGGGACCACAGAACCCACAGACACTTTCACATATCCTTTCTTAACCCACTTCTATAAAGATTTAAGTTTTGGGTGACTATTACATCACTTCTTCCAAAGATGCTTCATAACTAGTAAGCACTGTGATGCATTAGAGAGAAGTTTATCTCCAATTTGCCTGAAGTTGGACCCTGAGCTTAAAACCTACAGGAGCCTACCTAAGAAGCCAGGCTTCCAGAATCTGGGGTGACAGGTAAGTCCTTGTAAAAAGCATCTATCAAAGGTGCATCCTGGTCTCTACCTGGTGTCAAGCTGTAGAGGCTTATGAAAGAAAAGTGGGACAGTGAGCATCAAGGGAGGCAGAATGGAGTTTTAAAGTTTCAAGAAAAAACCTCAGAAGACATAGTGAAGAAAGAAGCCTAGGCACTGATTTTTGGTTTTGTGCTTTCATCTAGCATTTGGGCCCAGGAGATACGCATGCACACGGGAACACAGAGCCAGTCCCGGAACTTGAAGGCAAATTGGCCAGGGGCCAGGAGGGCATTCCCAGACCCTGCTGCCTCTCTTCCATTCCATGTTAAGGAAAACTAGTTCCTCACACAGACTGGAACTGTCTGGCTCCCGCAGGCTGTGTTCAGGAAATCCAGGCAAGTTCCTTAATCCAGGGAGGTTACTGTTACATATGTAGCCAGCAAGGCACCCCACTCCCAAGGACCCACCTAATGAAAGCCTCCTGTGTCGACTTAGGCTGCGCAGACACACTTAGGCTAATTCCAGCTGGGCCTCGTGCCCAAGGTATGACTTCACCATCGGGCAAACCAGCAGGGACCCCAAAAGGAAAAGATTGGTGTGTGTGCCAGACCCACTCTTAATCGTGCCCAGCTGGGATGGATGGAAGCACGGCCACCTCTCCTGCTCCAGCACCCCAGAGACCAGGGACGGCAGGCCAGGAGGCACAGAATCCTACACTGCAGCCCAAACATTTTTTTTTTTTTTTACATCATCCCCATAAAAATCTTTGCTATTCCACAAGTAAGCTTAATTAGGTAGGACCAAATCTCTGTGGAGGATCCCCAGTTGCAGAAGTCAGGAAGGATATAATTAGAATCTGACTTTTTTTTTAAAACAGAACAGCTCAAAAGACCCCATTAAGAGAAAGACACACTGCAAAATAGTCCACCCATATCCACAACTCAGTGCCCCGGAAATTTTACTCTCCAGCATCATTTACAAAACACTTAAAGACACACATTGCAGCCTCAGATTGGGTGTTTTTCACCTAGATCTTTCCACATCTAAGTACTTAATAAACTGCACTGTGCCTGTGCTGCTTCATTGTTGTCATATGTTCTGGATTAAATTTTTGCAAGCAACACAGCAAAACTTCAAGGCAGCTGCACTTCAAAGATAAATAAATGTTTTTTACCTGGTAGGTTCACTGTGAAATAGCTGCTGTCTTGGGCTTTTGTTGAAGAAACGAGTGGATTCTCTACAGGCATTGCTTGTAAGCTCTGCCTTTATCGTTGGTAGCTGAGTATGGTAAGATGCAAATAAATGGATGAAACTTTAAGTTTCTTAAACTGCATCCCAGATGGAGCCTTTGCCTGCGTCCTGATGAGTCCCTTGAATAACACCATCACCAAAGATTCCTTAGGACTCCAAGTCCTCCTGCCTCAGGGAGGATTTGCAAGCATGTATGAATTTGCAGGCACCAAGGTCAATGAGTAAAATATGAACCGGGATGGGTTTTGACGAAGACCCTGAAAGCTCATGAGTCATTCTCCGACAACAGCCCCAGCTAATTTTTATTAAATGTTGCTAATTCTACTTGCGTTTAGCCCATTTAACTAGGTCCTATTACAGGAGCTATGGAAGACTCAAGTGCCCAGAATTTTCTGAGTTTCATAAACAGAGATATAGAGTAAGATTTTTATTATTTTAAGGAGGAGACTCTTTTCCAGGAAATCTATCTCTGAAATGGGATTCCATTGAATCTTATTTGCTCTAGACCAGGTGCCAGCTGCAGCTTTTCAGAAAGACCTCTAAAATACAAAGCAAGGTCAAGTTAGGCCACATGAACATGGCGGTCAGAAGCAAGCAGAATAAAAAGTATAGGCTGGGCTCATTCTACACCTGAACACACCTGAAACAACCTCTCTGTTCTAAGTCAGGAAATAAGTATCCACAGCTGCACTTAGTGGTGCATTCACTCAATAGTAACCCTTACTGTCCTCTCAACAACTGGAGCAGGAAAACAAAAGGGAGCTGTGTTTTTCCACTGAGGCTGTAGGCCAAGCAGTTCCCCTCCCATGACCTTGATCTGTTCTTCCAAAAGCCTTTCTGCCCCCTCCCATTCTCTTTCTTTCAGTTGATCTGTTTTCATGCTCTACCTGAATCCCCCAAGCCCACCACTCTACAATATATACAATATGTTGCAATATATACAATATATATTATACCTGCAATCAATCTGCTTTTCAAAGGGGGTATGTATGTTTTAAAAATAAATGAATAAGAAAGCTTCCTGGGCCTTTAGTCAAGGCAGAATCTAAATGTCAGGAGGGTGAGAGTCAGTTTGGATAGAGTCTTAGGGTTTCAGAAAAGGAAAGAACTTGAAAGATGATCTAAGACAATCATTCTTCAGAATTTTTTCAGTGTAGGGACATCCTTTCCCCAGTAAGTTTGTATGGAGAAATTTAGTATATAAAACAGAAAAAAACATGCTCTTATATCCAAATTATGGAATATGCTTAGGTCATTAAAATGATAAAATAATGCTTTGTACTGTACCCCACAAAGAACCTGCAAACATGCTACGTGAATGAAGCAAGTCACAAAGGGCTGCCTACCACGTGATCCTGGTTATGTGACGAGCCCAGAATAGGCGAAGCCATGGAATCAGGAAGTAGATTAGTGGTGGCCTAGAAGTGAGAGGGGCTGGAGATGATGGCTCACAGATCCAGGATCTATTTTTGGATTGATGAAACTGTTATAAAATTGATTACAGCACTGGTTACAGAGATGTGAATACATAAAGGCCATTGGATTGTACAGGTTAAATGGGTGATTTTTTTTATATACACACACATACACACATACGTATGTGTGTGTGTATCTCATTTTTCCTTTACATACAATGTATGCCTTTTCCTCTCAGGTGTATCCCCCATAAAATTCCCACCACCAATTCACCCATGCGCCATCACCATAGTCCCTGTGCTCTTCCCACCCATTTTGATCCCTCTCCCTCCTTTTCCCCTACAGAATGTCTTTGATTTATAGTTGTCTGTTAATTTTGTTTTTTAATTTATTATAATTTTTTTCCTGATCCCTTATTTGGTTCCTCTACGTTCCTCCTATAAGTGACACCATCTGATATTTTTCTTATCCTTTCTTGCTTATTTCACTGCACATAATCCCCTCCAGCTCCATCCATGTTGCTGTGAATGGCATGTTTATCTTTTTTGATTGCTAAGTAATATTCCTAAATGGGTAGATTTTCTATATGAATTCTCTCTCAATAAAGCTGTGTTTTATTTTAATGGACTGTTCACCAATCTGCCCTTCTCTTCCCCTGGTGGCCCTAGAAACACCTATGCAGTCCCCTGGAAATCTATGGAGTGGTGTTTCAAAACCTTCATCTACTCCAAATTTCTACTCCTCAAAAGTAAACTGAGACTTTTGACTTTTTGGAGTCTTTTGACTCCAAATATCTGTCTAAACCCAAGGTCTCACTGATGAGCGAGGGTTCATCCTGGGGGGACATTGGTGGGGGAACTCACCGTCCATGTCCAGGCGCTGCATGATGATGGCCAGCTCCACCTCACTTGGCATGTACCCCAAAGAACGCATGGCCATTCCCAGCTCCTGCTTGGAAATGAAGCCATTCCCATCTCGGTCCAGAACCCGAAAGGCCTCTCGGATTTCTACAAGAGAAAAGCAAAGACATCCAGTGGTCACATGACTTGGTTTATTGCACAGAAATGATTGGTGATTGTCTACTGAAAATTCCCAAATGTGTGACAATATACACCAACACCCTTCAATCAAAGGGGCCAAGAGAGTTACCAAAGAAAAGAATAAAGGGAATAAAACAAAAGGAAGGAGACAGGAGAGGGAATGGGGAAGGAAAGAAAGGGTAGGAAAGGGAAGAAAAAAAACGAAAGACAGCTTTTGAAGGAGATAAGTACCCTAAAGCACATGCCAGGCACACAGCTAGACAGTGGTCCCAGCAGAGAGCCATGTTCACCAAGGACACTTCCTTAGCAAGGATGAGGATTAGGTTTCAGCTGTAAGAAGAAAGCCACCTCTTAACTTCAGCCATTACGAGGCAAGGAGAATGAGATTCCCCTTTGCAAATATATATATATTGCAGATATATACACACATATTTCAGCTCCCTGCTGCTGCAGGAGCTATGCAGAAAGCTTTTTCAATCTCCTAGGAGGAGAGGAGTTAAATGTCCTGCTGGTTTTATTTCATTCTTCTAATTTACAGTTGTTTTATGGGTATAAACAACCTCAGATCGATAAGAGTGTCATAAAAGTCCAAAAGACATCTTTAATCACAACCTCTCAGGGCCGGCAGGGAATTTGACTCTGCTATCAAAAAGACCATTTCACTCAGCAGGTGACCGCTCATCCTCTTTCTCAATCACTCTGCCTTACCCCAAACCCCCTCCCTCCAGAGCACCCCTCGACGTGTTAGTCCCAGACTGGCCATCACGTCTTTGCGACGTATGACAGGGAGGATTCTAGATCCATGCAAAGATGAGCGATCCACTGATGGTATCTGAGCACAGACTTGGCCAGGTTTGATTTTTCAACAATAAACCTGGCGTATTCCCAGGAATGGCAGTTGCCAATATCCATCATGCCACTCAGTGAGTATTAGCTGCCTCTACCGGAGGAGCACAGTAGTTAGCAGCAGATGAGGCCCACTCACCAGGCCTGTGGTTCTCCTGCAAAGCTCTACACTCCAGTTGGAAAAATAAGATTCACATGGAAGTTCACAAGAATGCTGCAAACTAATACAGGACACTGGGCCCTAAGCCATTTATTCACCACTGCTCTAAATATCTGACTATTCTCCCACAAACACCTTGAACCACATCCTTCCTCAAATAGGCTTTTCTCTTTCCTATTTGTATTACCTTCCCATGGCCATCACCTCCCATGGTATAAAACACTAAAAATTTGGTGGAAGCTTAAAATCTTAACTCAGTATCATGAGACCAAAACTAAGGTGTGGACAGGCCCACACTGTTCCAGAAGCTTTAAGGGAAAGTCTGTTCCTTGACTCTTCCTATTTCGGGGTTGCCAGCATTCCTTGGCTTGTGGCTGCCTCACTCTGCCTCTGTGGTCACACTCCTTCCCTACTGTGGCCTCCCGCTGTCTTCCTCTTCTAAGAACACTTGTAATTGCACTGTGTGACCACCCAGATGGTCCAGGATAACCTCCCCATCTCAAGATGCTTAGCTTAATGACATTAGCAAAGACCCTTTTTATTTTGTTTTATTTTTATTTATCTATATTTACAATGTTTGCTTTCTTTCCTAGGTGTAGTCCCCATATCAAAGACCCTTGTTAAAGGTAAGAGACCTCAGGAATTGGGATCTAATAATTTTAGGAGCCATTTTTCAGGCTACTACACTATTTTACCAGTTTTTTCACTGGAAACCACCTCCCCTTTCCTCTTTACCTGTCAAATCACAGCAGAGTACACCAAATCACACAAAAGCATCATTGTTCACAATAGCCACAGTCCTCTCCCTTTCTGCTGACTGTTCAGCAGGTCCTTTGTGACTGTCATGTGACCTCAGCACCACACTGGGACAGAAAGTGTGGCTTCTCCGAGCTGTAAGCTCCTCATATACTTTATTCATCTTTGCATGTTCCCAGAGGCACCAGATAGACAGCTATTCGATGGATAATGGACCTGAATAAATAAAGCTCATGTACTAGTAGAAAATTCATTATCAGCCTAATTCAGTACATGAAAGCCTTCTGTGAATAAATTTGGGCAAAAGAAGGCCAGCCTGTGAGCCGGGACCCTAGCCAGGCGGGTTAGCTAGTTAGGTCTGCAGCCAAACCCCAAGGCCTCGTGTGTTCATGTGTAAAATGAGCTGGGTTGGCCATGAGGATCCCCACGGTCCTTCCAGTCCTCCTTTCATGGATCCATAGACATTGTTAAAGTGTTTAAGAACAGGAAGTCTGTGTTCTCTTTCATACCCTATAAATCTGCTGTTCAAATGCCCCTCTTTTTTCCATTGACGATATAGAAAAAATTTCGGTCCAGTCCAAATTCTGAATTCAATTCTGAATCAAGGGGTATGTCTGTACTTTTCAGCTTTTGCCATTAATAAAACATGCCCAAATGCCCTAAAGTACTCATATGTTTCCTAGCATGTCCAGCTGGCCTGTAAAGGGCTTGGAGCTGATGCTCAGCTTGAGGTTGTGGCACACAGTGACCAAGGACACCGGACCAAGGACCACAGCCCCCAGATGCCAGAGGTGGGAGATGCAAAGGCAGGGCCTCCTGAGATGCAAGTCAGCCTACACGGAAGTCAGTTTGGCATTTGGCTCTGCAATCCAGGGTAGGCTTCCCCCTCAGTCTTCATTACCCCATCTGAATAATACCCGTTCAGTCTCTACAACAGGGTTTTATATCAGAGCTGACATACACCTTGCAAGGCCCCAGGCCCTAGGGGACCAGCTGAGAGCCAGCTGCAGACCACACCCTGCCCCTTGTTCTCCAGACCACAGTATTCTCAAGGCAAATCCATCTAATTTCTGTCTCTCCGACTGAACCATGAACTGTGAGTAGTCACCCTCCGTCAGCAAGGGGGGTCATCCCCTTCTGTTGACAGTGCATTGCCTCATACCTGTGGCCCCCTGCAATGCCTAGACCTTAGAAGCCTTTATCTTTGTGCAGGCATCCCCAGATGGGACGTGGCTGGGGTGTTTGAGAGCTTGGAAGGAGAGTGTTGGCACGCCCGCCTCTTGAACCCCTACCCGACTGCTAGACCACCATTTGAGTTGCCTCACACTTGGGCTACTGGACTTGGCATGTGTGAGTCCTCAGGTGAGGGTCACTCCCAGGCAGCCCTGCTGTGAAGGGAACATGTTCCTTTAAGGTCTCGAGTCCCCATGGTTTCCGTGTCTGTAGCATGTAAAGAGCATGGTCCTGCTCCAGCCCAGATGGGGCAGGAAATGTCAGCTCAGAGTCTGTTTTCTGTGGCCTTAAATAAACAAGACAAAGGTGTCCTTCTCTGCATAGACTATCAGCTGGCTCCCAGGTTGGGGGGGGGGGGGGAGTAGAGAGAGTTGTGTGGTTTGTCNGGGCGCCCGGGTGGGGGGGGGGGGGGGAGTAGAGAGAGTTGTGTGGTTTGTCTATAGAGGCAGACAAAGCTCACTAACTTCATTTTCTTTCAAAATAGCAGAGAGAAAAATAGAAGTCCAAAACTAAAAATCCATAATGGGAGCCTCTGGAGATTCAATCTTTGCAGGGTAGGGAAAGCCCAGGCAAATGAGAAGTTTATTAGAAGGAAATGGGTCTTGCAGTATTGAGACATGTGATGTGTGCCTCATTTTATTTTTAATAGCAGAACAGAGTGTGAGAAATATGCCCATAAAACCAGCGGAGACATGGAGGCAGGTTGGAGCCCTCTGCCTCTGGCTACGGGCAACCTGCTCACAGCGTGAAGGGGCTCTGGCCACTTTCCATATCCTCGGGAAGTGGGGAGCCAGATCAAGTTTGCAGGAACAACCCAGTAATGCGGTGCGCTTTTCACTAGAATTTATCTGCTTTGGACTGGAGTGTCCTGCACTTCAGAGTTAAGTAAGTATGCTATGCTTGGTCTGAAAGTTCACTTCGTCTCACACAGCATGTGCACAGCAGGCCCCAGCATGGCCACTGCACCCCCGCCAAGATGCCTCTGCAGGCACGGAAGGCGGAAGGGGTGGCTGCCATGATAAGAGGAGCTTGTGCAACTGTCATAGTGTGAAGTGTGAACGGAGACACAGTGACATGAATCTTCTGGGGGAAGGAGGAAGGAATTCACTCCTTGCATATAGAATCTCCCAGAACCAACATCTGCATTCCCACAGGATCTGTGTCTTTCCTGGCTGGACTGATGCTGATGTTTGGGATCCAAGCAAGGCCTGGGCTAGTGAAAGCCCAAGAAACTTAGTTAAAATGGTACCAGCAACTCCATTTTAAAAATATACATCCATAGTCATGACTCTGCCGTCTGCGTGAAGACCCAGCGCTCTCTGGAGAGCCAGACCTAGGCTCCAGGATGCGCCCCCCTGTGGACACTGCCCATCAGGCAGGAACAATGGAAAAGCTGTGCCTGTCGTGCACAACACCCTTGTGTTTCAGGACAAACAACAGTGCGTGTATCAGATGAAATCCAGATATCACCCTAACCAGTACCCTAACCCTAACACTCACCTATACGCTATCCCTAACCCATGCCCTAACCGTAACCCATACCCTGACAGTCACCATGGCCTACACCATATCCTAACCCAGCCCTTAACTCTAACCTATATCCTAAGCATAGCCCTAGCCTGTATCCTAACCCTAAGCCCTCCCTAAACCTGAGCAGACCCTCACCCTACACACACCCTAACCCTTAACCGTACCCTAACCTGTATCCTAACCCTGTACCATACACTAACCCTAACCCTAAACCCTAACCCGAAATGTAAGCTCTATCCAGTAGCTTAAGCCCTAAGCCATATAACCTAAAGGGTACCCCATGCCTTAAGATGACGTGCACCCTACACCTTAAACATACCTTCACCTGGATCCTAATGCACAGCCATGCCCTAACCCTAACACTAACCCACACCTAACCCTAATTTTACCAAAACCCTAATTTGTATCCTAAACCTACCAAGTATCCCAATCCTAACCTGCACCCTACCCCCAGACTATACCCTAAAACTGACACTTACCCTAACCAGTATCCTAACCTGAACCCTAACCCTAATTTTCATTCATAACCTATCCCTAACCCGAACCCGTACCCAAACCCTGTCTGGCACTCTAAAGCTTAAGCGTACCTTACCCCATGCCCTAACACCAAACTGTTCTGAACCCTAACCCTAGGCCCTACTCTGTGTCCTCAATCTAAGCTGTATACTTACCTGTAGCCTCACTCCAACCCATACCCTAAACCATAACCTAACCATTACCTGTACCCTGACCATCACCTGTGGCCTACACCATATCCTAACCAGCCCCTAACCCTAACTGATATCCTAAATATAACCCTAGCCCATACCCTAACCCCAAGCCATACCCTAAACCTGAAAAGACCTTCACCCTAACACGCACCTAAACCTTAACCCTATCCCCACATTTAATAATTGAGTGGGTAGATCACATAAAGGGGGATGGCTGGGTGGACAGTGCTGCTTCAAAGAATTCATTTGTTTAACTGTTGTTTTTTTTTCTGGTGTACTTTGAAAAGGATAAAAGGACTCCCATCCCAGGTTACTTAAGGTGTAACCACTTCAAGAAATCCTCATTTACTCTGGTTCCTCCACAGCCCCAGATGTGATGGACATGACGGGGGAGACTATACGCCACCCCAGCATATGCCACCCTAGCATAAGGATTGTTTTGAGCTGAAGGTAATCAAGACCCAGCAGGCACACGGAAAGCTTCTCCCTCTGCCTTAACTTCCTAGCTGAATTTAGATATAAGGAGCCTGAGCTCCAGGAAGAGAGCTCCCAATACTGCCAGAGAAAACTTTTGACATCAGGAAGACTTATCTGCATGGCAGACAAACATCAGTTTAAAACAATGTGTTCTTCCTCTTCCTGTGAATTGCCTTCCACCACTTGGAAGCCCTAGACCCTTCTTAGGGTCTAGACCCTAAACTCTGTATGTCTCAGGATGGCATGTAAGCCTCAATTGCCAGACCACCTGGAGCCCAAGGTGATTGTGGGGCTCCTGTATGTAAAGAATTAAATTTGTTTTTCTCCTGTTAATCTGCTTTATGTCAATTTATTATCAGACCAGTCAGAGAACCTAGAGGGGAAGAAGGGAAATTTTTTTCTCCCCAACAAATACTATATTGGGAAACAAAAGAGCCACATAAGGGGGGGGGCAGCTCTAAGGCATTTCCTGTATTCACTTATTTGTTTCAATAGTGATGCTTCACAGAGGATTTTAAGCTGCTTGAAGGACTAAAAATCTACCTGAAAGAAAAAAGTCAAATGACAAGAGTATGAGGAGAGCAAACAAAATAAGAAATACCAAGGGGGTGGGTAAGAGAGGACATGGCTGCACTTGGGGGTCGGGGCCCTGCTGGGAGGTGAGGCCCCTGTTGGGCGCATACGCAGAAGGGCACAGCTGCATCTGTGGTCTCGACTTAGACTCCAGGGCTGACAGGTCCTGTGAGGTCCCAGCCCAGACTCACCGGCAGGCACAGTTAACCCTGGAGTGGTCAATGGGGCAGTGTGGGAGAAGCAGTTCAAAGGCCCAGTGCTCCAGGCTGGTGGGTCAGTGACATGACGCTCACACCGTGTACCTGCAGAGTCCCTGCATGCCTGACCTTCGTCATTACCTCATGGCCCAAAGCACAGCTTGAATTTAGAAATAAAGTCGACTCTCCCTGGCTGGTGTTCTGAAGGAAAAGCATTTCAGTAACTTAATGGGCAGTGATTATACAAAGTCTAAGTACCTCAGGTCATGAAAAACAAACATTTCTTTCCTCAGCTAGGGTGGCATGAGGCCGTCAATAAGCTAGGGGCATTTCTAATGGGTTTAGGAACTAGAACAGAGTTAATCTGTCTGCAAATTGTACACCTCCACAGATTAAGCTGAACTGATTTTAGCATGCCTGGTAGGTTAAAGTTAATGGAAAATTCCCCAACAGTAAAAGAACAAAGCAAATTAGAACAGAAACTAACAATGATGAAAACCCATCTGGTTGGGGCTCCCTGTGATGGACTCCCTGCCCCTGGCTGGAAGGAGAACTATGAAATTAGATTTGAATATGCATGAGAGAAAGCTTCTCTGGATGGTCTCCACACAAAACCTAAAATGGTGATGAGTGAAGAGAGAAAAGTAGGGCATTTAGCAAGGCAAGGTGAAAGTTCTGTCTCGAGGGGTTCCAGACCCTACTTCTGGGATAGAGCCAGGCCCCTCAAATGACCAGAGCTAGACCTTCACAGGAATGCTACATTTTCTAAGTTATACATTAATTTATGCTTCTTATGAAAAATGCCCCAGAAGTACATATTAAAAAATTTCTAATTCACTAGCCAGTGGTAACGTATTAGGACATTTTATTCTATACAGTTTAATAAACAAATATTATTAATCAAATTGGGATCATGCTTGCTCTCTAGCTTTATATCATTTTTTTTCATTTAACACCTTATCATTTTCAACTTTCCATATTGTTAACTAGTCTTTAGGATAGCAATTTCATGACTACATAGTTTTCTGTAGCTGGCTAATAAAAAATTCATTTAATTGAATTCCCAGTGTGAGGCATTTAGATCGTTTCCAATTTTGAATAATTCTGCAATGGCAATCTTTGAACATAAGATGTTCGGAAATGATGATCATTTCCTAAAGATGGTATCCTAGGGATGGAATGCATGAAAGGGCAGGAATATTTTCAAGGCAGTTAATACCTATCTCCAAGTCACCCTCTATGATGTGTTGTTTCTGCTCATACGCCTGACACCAAATGTATAGATTTTTCCCCCATACCAACTAATTCTCCAGATCCTCAAATGCCATCTGGGCATCCAGCAACTTAATCCTATTGTGACACTAACTAGTATCAGACGTCACTGCGAACCTCCCGGGTGGAGGAGTCAGGCCAACAAAACATGCCAGTCTAGGCCACCAGTTCTCCTGCCCAACGATCTATAAAGTCAGGGGTCCCCACAACCTTCTCCCTGGATTTGATTATTTGCTAGAATGGCTCACAGGACTTAACCCATTTATTGTAAAGGATACAAACCAGGAACAACCAAATGGAACAGAAGCAGAGACAAGGTATGGAGGAGGGTGGTGTGCCAGATTTATGCATTCACCAACCCAGAAGCTCTCTGAACCCCATTATTCATGAATTTATATGGAAGCGTCATTACATTAGCATGGCAGATTAAATTGTCACCCACTGGTGACTGACTAAATTTCCAGCCTCTTTCCCCTCCCTGGGCAGTTGTCATTCCTCGGTCTATCAGTCACCAGACCCCTTTCCAGCCACCATCATCTCATGAACACACAAAGCATACTCTCACCACTCCAGAGGTTCCTCGGGCTTTAGAAGCTCTGTCCTAGCCCCAGGGAAGGAGACCAAATATGTTTGTACCTTTTACTCAGCTGTCACTTTGGCTTTAGTTCCCATAGTTCCAGATGATTTCAAAAGACAGCTTCAAAGAAAGGTAGACAATTCATAAAAAGACCTGTAGTATCATCATGGAAGGCTGTGTGTTCTCTCACTCAGCACAGGCCTGGTCAGGAGGAAGTAAACAGGCCACACACGCATAGCTGATGTGAGGGAGCTGATGCCTGGAGAGAGGCAAAGGAAGAGGGGTTCCTCTAATGAGGTGAGGTGAGAGGGGTGGGGTGAGGGGACTGAGATGGAGTTGCCTCCAGGTCAGATGCCATGTAGTTTATAGTTGGAAGCAAAGGACCATCATCCAGTAGACTAGAGAGCATCATGGGAAAGCCTGGTACCTGTTCACAGAAGGATTCATTTCTCACATTGCAATAAGTATCTTCTCAGGAAAACAAGGCTATCAGCCCAAGGCAGAAAGTGGGCATCATGTCATTTGACACCCAAGACAATATTGCACACAACCACCAGCAGCAAACTGGGTGGAATTTATCTTTGAACAGCGTGCTGATAATCAATATAATTAATTTTTCATTAAGTCTCACTGTTCCTAAGCTATAAACATTAATATCCTGGAATCAAAGAATAATCAACAGCTGAGAAAACAAGCATTTTGTGGATTTAACACCAATGTGGAGGCCAAAAGGACAAAATCCAAGTTCCAGAAATAAGTCAGAAAGGAACTAGGGCAGTCAGGAGTGTCCTTAGGCATGGCCCACACCCTGTCCTCTCCCCTGGGGCCTTGGGAATCCTCCCCAGAAGCTGAGTTTACCTTCAGATTATACAATTCAAATCAATCCAAACATTTTACATGCACCTGTGAGGTGTCAGTGCTAGGGACCAAGTCCCAGGAGGTCCCAGGCATGAACACACCCCAACAGGGGGAGAGAGCGTTAACTCTGAGTATGCGGTGGGAAGGGAATGTGAAGGGAACACACATCCTTTCTCTTCCCTCACAGAGGATTATTCTAGATTATTCTGGAAACTCTAAATGATTATTCTAGAGAGATTCTCAGAATCTCTCTGAGGCTGGAAATAGAACTTCATAACAGAAGACCAACAACTAAGTCCAAGAAAACATGAGATACTCTTTGGTTTGTTTTTAATTGGGGAAACACTACTTTTAAAGGCCATACAGCTTTGTCCTGATGAATTCTATCAGGCCAGGCAAAGTCAGAAGACTCCAAGCAGCCCAGCACATGGCACTGAAGAAGAATCAGCTTGGGGTCCATCCTGAGGTGGGCTCTGCCCTACAGTGACCCAGATGCTTCTGTCTACCCCATGGTAAAAGGAAATACAAGGAAGGCCAGCACCCAAGCCTACCCTTTAAAGAATTTAACAAAGAGCACAATTCCACAAAGAGAGAACAAGTCTACGGAAATTTCACATCAGGATATTAAAGTTGATGCCTCATATGTACCTCCTCTCCAGGGAAAGCCAAGAGAACACAGCCCTTGTATTCAAACCTACAGTAAGAAATGCATCACACATCATGACAAATGCATAATGCAGTTATAATATACATAGGGGGTATGTTAGGTTGAACCACACAAAACTGCTTTTGTATAGGGGAAAAAAATGGTCAAATATCAGCAATTTCTTCTGGTTCCAACTACTATGTAATAGCTAATGTTTATTGTGTGCTTACTCCCAGCCAGGCACTGCTCTGTGAGTTCTCTGTACATTAGAACAAAACACACATTTACACGTTTATACCTCACCCACACATTTACACGTTTATACCTCACAAACGACCCACAGGCAACTTCTGCCTTTGTCCCACACCCAAAGTCACGGGGTTGGGTCAGGGCTGTCACCTGAAGCCAGCCCTTCTGACCCCTCCCTCTACCTCCTCACACACTTTCTGAACCCGTCTGTGACACAGCCTGTTATTCTCCAGTCTATTTCCTTTTTTTAATTCACACCCCAATCTGCTAGTTGACCTCACTAACCACAGAGGGGGCAGGACTCATTCTTTGAGAAGTTCTAGCTCACCCTGCGCTGGCTTCCCCAGGACAACCTTTATCTGACACAACCCGGCACACGCCCTTCTTGTTACGGCTTCAGATTGTCCCCGCACCCCAGCAGCCGCCTGAGCATATCCTGAGACACCCCAGGCCTCTCTCTGTCTCCCCTAAACCAATGCCCTCCGCGATCACTGCTGTCGTAGCAAGAGCCGCCGGCTTCCCCCTTCTGCACAGAGCAAAGGCTCTCAGTGTTCTCAGGGCAGCAAGCTCCTGCCTCCTACCCACTGACTATTTAACAATCTGGAGGGACGTTGTATTCTGGAAGTATAGAGAATGGTCTTAGTTTTTGTAACCCCCACAGGTCTACCAATCTTAAGACATAACACCTGCTGGGTAATAGATTTAGTCCTCACAGGTCTAAAAGCTCCCAGCTGTACCTCTGGCCCAAAGCCACTCCCTGCCTGTGCCCCATCTAATAGCAACCTCAGCCACCAATTGGGAAGTGGGTACAGGGAGCAGAACGAAGCACACAGAGCCTTTCTGCCACCGTTACTAGTTACCAATGCTACAGAGACCACAACAGAACAAGAGGAAAACAACGGTCACACATCTTTAGCTTGACTTCTCTCCAAATTCATCCATTTTGCAACATCTTAAGACTCCAGTGCCTAATCAGGACCCCAGAGACTTTTCTATCTGCCCATGTGGGTAGAAAGCCGTGCTTGGGCAGCTCAGTGCTTGAAGCAAAAAATTTTCAGTTGTCTGCCAGATAATTCAAGGCAGTGAGACTCAGGGCAAAATGACAACTAGTGGAAGTTAGAGGAATTGGCCCCAGTCCAGAAAAGAATTCTCCTTCTGTTGTGTAATTTTTCAGTTTTAACTCATCAAACCTACCCTTCCTATTCTCTCATGCAAGGGTACACAGAGACATGGTCCAAGCCTTACTGCTAATGAGTTTGCAAATAGAATACTTCCGTGGTCAGATGATAGTTAAGGCAATGTAAGCCCCAGGCCCCCTGGTACAGGGAGGGGTCTGAGGAAAGTGTACTGGTTTGGACTGACTCACAACAGCTCACAGAAAGCTCAAGGGCCACTCCTTCTACTAGCTTCCAAATTCCTGCACACCAGCCCTCCCATCTGCTCCTGCCACATCAATTCCTAGTCCATTCTGCCTTCCTGATGCTTGATAAAGAGCTTGGATAGGAAAGAAATTGTTTTCCACTGCAGGCTGCATAAATAACCCATTATCAATAGGAAGCAATTTATTTGCTTAAAATGGCCAGCTCTCTCATTTTGTTTTAACACACTGGTTCTCTAGCAAAATAAGTCTGAACCTCTGAAAGGACTGTTTTAAAAGCTGCCTATGGCTCCAAACCGAGAAATAACACTGAAATCAGCAGAGGCAGACTGACCCCATCCAAACCTTCCAATATTAAAAGGGCAGCTCAGGAAAGGGGGGAAATTGCTTTAGGGATTCTACCCAGAAATGTAATCCTCTGTGAGTCACAAGGGAATAAGGCAATTATTTCAGAACATGCAAACCCACTGGTGTATGTGTGTACATGTATGTACACAACATATGTACCACTCCTGTATTTCCTAAAGAGAAGAGAAACCTGGCTGAGAATTGAAGAGGAAGCTAAGGGCTTACACACATCTAGTGGATTTTAGATCATGTCAGTGAACAAGGGTATAAGGATGACATTACAATTTATGGAGACAAAGAAAAATCACTTCATACAATGGGGTTACAATAACCAGTTGAGAACTAGGAAAACATTCAATTACAGTTGAGTATCACACTGTATGCCCAAATATACTTTTGAGAAATTTAAAAATAGAAGGAATTGAAACAATAATAATTAGGCAAAACAGATTGACTTTAAAAAGAAAGAAAAGCATACAATTTAAACAAAGAAACAATCTGGCAAAAGACAAGATGATTCGGCATATAGCAGACAGAGGAATAAGCTTTGCTATGTAAAAGATTTTATCAAAATTCCCCAGCAAAATAATAAGAAAAACTACAAACAGATTCTCCCCCTCCCAGGAAAAAATTCAGATAACTAAAATTCAAATTAAAATAGACGATTATCTATTAATGTTTTTCAATTAATGTTTTTCACTCATGGTATTTTTTACTTTTAATTTTCTAGCCTAAATGAATAGAACCACAAAGTACCCTGCTTGTGCATTCCATAGATGCAAACTCAGTGATAAACATTTGTTGGTGTGGCCTTTGTGCAGGACCTGTCCCAGGGGCTGGGATATGACAGTGAACTTAGCAAAGACTGCAGGCCCTGTGCTGGCATTCCAAGGGAACAGACGGTGAACGACAGCTACTGGGTCAAGTAAATAACACTGTGTGTAGGGAAGTGATGGGCACAGAGGAAAAGACAAAACAAAGGAGTACACAGCTTTGCAGAACGGCGGGGACGCAGTTACCAAACTCAACAGCTCATGGCTTGGATGTGCCTGAACAGACCAGACCCAAGTTTGATGAGAGAAAGAGAAGTCTATTACCTGCAGACCATGGGGACAAGGAATGCAAATTCCTCCACAGACTGTCTCCAAGGTCAGGGCTGGGGACGGTCTTTTAGGAGGGAAAAGGCAGACAGGAGACGAAGCAGCTCTCAGTGACTGGATGTGGGGGTTCATCCCCTGGTCAGCAGCTGGTCATCTGAGCTTGCTCAGGTGGGGCTCACACGTCCACATATCTGAATATAGGGTCAGAACATGTGGCCCAAGTCCTCCCACACACAGAGATTTTAGTATTATAATGAGGTTGGTGTGAATGTGGGACCTGGAATTTCAGGACCGTGCATGCTTGGTTTTCTTTACACGCTGCCAAGATACTCAAACCTGTGCAGAGGTGGGCGAAGGAGGTTGGGATCTGATTATCTAGACAGACTGAAATAGATGGCTTGGTTACACTCCTTGCTTCTAAGTAAATCAAATGTGAGAGAAGAGCGGACACTTGATTAGAGACTTCCTCTTTCTTGAGTGAACCAGTGAAAGACTGGCACTGCCCTTGAGGAGTTAGTGTGAATTAGTCCAATGATGCAGCTCAGTAAGTCCAAAGTACCTGCTGTGAGTCATCAATGGGGGTCTTAACCCTTTGTTCCCCAGGATTCAGAAACCCTACAAGGATGGACCTCAGCCTTTCATCCCCTGTCTTGTGAAGTCCTGCCTAAGCAACAGTAGGAGGAGCGTGATACACTGTAATACAGGGGTGAAGGCAACTGAGCTGCAAGGGGAGCACAGGAGCAAAGACTTGGAGCTTAAGACTGCAGCCCTGTGCTATGCAGGGGAAAGTGTCCCATACAGAGGCAAAGGTCAGTGCTAAACCCCTGGTGGGCAGGGGCTTTTGGTGCTGATGAATGGCTAGGTAGTCAAGTGATTGGGAAGGGAGATGAGGTGGGGAGAGAGAGGGAAATGGTAACACTGGGGGATAAGTGAGTGGGATGGCAGATCATAAGGGGCCTGGTAGGCCATTGTCCACACTTTGGAGTTTATTTTGAGTGAGACTCATAATAGGGTGCAGAGCAGAGGGCTGGTGCGCTCTCACACGTGCATTCCAGGATGCCTGTGGCTGCAGGATTAATAACAAATTGTAGGGTAAAATGGAAACTGAGAGAGGCTGCTGCAGTACTCCAGGAAAGAAGGATGACAGCAGTGGAGGAGGGAGAGGTGGTTGGGTCCTGGTAGAGCCAACAGGATGTCTTGAAAGATGGGGTGTGGGATGTGAAGGAAGAGTCAAGGTTTCTGGCTGCAGCAATTGGGAGACCAACAAGGTCTGTTTGATGAAGTGCACAAAACAGTCAAGGTTACAGGGTCAAAGCAGCCCTCCTACACCAGCAGGTAGGCTGCAGGGCAATCAGCAGTGATATCAAAAGGCCTCAAATTAGGGACCTTATTTGGATTCTGATTAGGACAAATCTAAAAGGGACATTTTTGAGATAGTCATTATAGAGAAAGATGCTGATTTAAGTTGGAGAGACACGATGATGTGATTATGGATGAAACGATATGATGTCTGTGTTTTACTTTAAAATACTCCAGGAAAAAAAAAGTGCTGGAGCCAGGGCTGGTAGATGAAGTAAGATGCTAAAAAGTTGACAATCATGGAAGTTCAGTGGTGGCTCCTTCTATTGATAATATCTTCTCCGTCTTTCCATATTTTGGTAATATCCTTGGTACAAATATGTTTCAGTATGCATACCTTTAAGGACCAGCAATTCCTTTTGTTGGGATTTATCCTAAAAAGAATAAGAATTGTATACAAAGATATAATACAAAGATACTTTCACCATCTTATTTTTAATAATAAAAATGGGAAATCAAAAACAATAGATGGTTAGTTCAATGAGTAACAAGTCACTCAACTCAAAAACTGGAAAGATCAGAAATTCATCTGGATACACAGAGAAATTTGGTATTTGACAAGTTTGGTATTTCAAATAATGGGAAAAGATGGATTCAATCAGTGATGTTGGGACAACTACATAGATATGTAGAAAGAACTAAGAATGAAACTATACTCCAATTTATTTATCAAAATAAATTCCAGAACCAAAGATTAAATATATAATATAAAGTCAAAATTGTAATAGAAAAAAAAAGTCATGAGGATTATTTATAATCTCAGGGCGGATATGACTCTATTTGTAGTGAACAAACACTAAAAGCCATACAATAAAAATCGATACATTCTAAATACAAATGAAAAACTTTCTTATGGCAAAAATCACTGTGAGCTAAGTCAAATATCAGAAACAAAATACAAACATTTGCAACTTACGTAACAAATTAGGAGCTAATTTCCATCATCTTTAAAAAGCTCTGACATATAATAAAATGGTTTTGGTTTGCTGTCGCATGCATTTCAAAGAACATGAGAACATAGTTCTCAGTAAAGGAATTACAGATGCCTTTCAAAATATAAACAATGTTCTACCCAACTCACAATAAGAAAATGCAAATTCTAATTATACATAATAAGTTTCACCTGCAAAGCAAGAGCCGCTGAAGACAACTGGTCTTCACACTTTGGGTGAAGCTTCGAGAAAACATGCCCTCTAGACACTGGTGGGAGTGTAAAATGGTATCACCTCTTCTAAGTGCAATTCTGCAATCTATACATTAATTCCATGATTCCACCTCTAGAACTAAATGCAACCCCTCTCCTCTCTCTCTCTCTCGCTCACATACACACACACACACAGAATGAGGTATGAAATAGATTACTGTGTTGCTGCATTGTTATCTATAAAAAAGATCAGGTTCAATGATATTAAGGAATTATTGAAAAATTAGGTATGATACTGGGATTTTTTAAGACTTTTTCACAGATCTGTATTAAAACAATCAGAGTTGAAATGATATGATGTAGGGAATCTGGACTTTAAAACAAAAAGGCAAAGAAGGATTGGCAGACAGGCTAGAGAGGCAAGAAATTCAGTTACAAGTTAAGTTGAATGGTGGGCCTATGGGTATTCATTACATTTGAATTTTCCATAATAAAATATTAAAAATTATAAAACTCAGAATCAACATAAATACCCATTAGCAGAAAACTGGTTAAATAAATTTCATATACCCAAACAATGGAAAGCTATGCATCTGTTAAAGTAGAATGTTCTTCATATCCTGCTGTGGAATCATCTGCAAATGTATTATTAAACTAAGAATGCAAATGCAGAAAGATGTATGTCAAATGCTACCATTTGTGTAAAAAGAAAGCAAGGACTATATAAATGTAAATGTATAGACTATCCCTGGATGAATATACAGGAAACAGGTAACCCGGTCCCCTAGAGAAGGGAACTAGGTGGGGAGAAAGACAGATCAGAAGGACAATTTCATGACGTACACCTTTCTACCTTTTGATATTTGTACCATTAGTGTCTTTTCTATTCAAATAAATTTACTGTGAGATTATAATATATATACACTAAATTATTAATAGCAGTTGTCACTACAATATAGGCCTATGGGTGATTATTAGTAGGTCCCACATATTCTAGAAGGAATATATATCCACTTAGTAATTTAAGGAAGAGGAAGGTAATGTTTGAAAAGGCAAAAAGCAAACAGAAAATGACTTAAGCAAAGAGCTTGTCTCAATCATCAAGTAGGTGACCCATGGAGTCCCAATTTCCCAACATTGTCACAGCCCTTTTCTCCCAGCATCACTCAGTGCAGCAAACAGCACTCACAGGTCACTGGGGATGAGGTTGAGGACATGATGCTGGATAAGATCTAGCCCTGGGCCTAAAGCACTCATGATACAGCAGATTGGCAAAAGAGACAGAAATGCAAACAGCCATTTATAGCACTAGTGATAAGTGCAATTGTGCCCACAACTTAAGAGAGAGGAGGTAGTAGGTGTCAGGGGAAGAGACTGACTTTTCAGAGGGAAACTGTATAAGATGCTTAAAGATGGATGGTAATTGGATTCAAGATGATACAGTGGGGATGATTTTGTTTAGTGTCAACGATGGGGCTGACCCCATTTGTTAATTGACATACCTTGGTGACTCAGCACTAACAGTTTCTCATCATTTGCATTGGGCTTGAGCAGAGCTGAGCTACATCTGCCCATCATTTCCCTTCATGCTTTTAAACACTGACCATGAACAATAATCCTGCTACATTCCCAGGCTTGTCCTACTGTTCTACGTGACTTCAAATCTCTTAACCACTGCTCCTCTGGCGACCTTCACCTCTACTCCACTCAAGAAACCCCAACAAACATCATCCACCTCTGTAACCTTAAGCTCTAAAATTTCTCTCACGCCCACTGGCTGCTCTTCAGCCTCCTGAGACCTTCTCTCTGCTGCATTTCTCCAGAATGTCAGCCCTCCATAGTCTTCGTTCCTTGTCAACTCAACTAGACAAGTTAATTGGAGCCCAATTCAATTCAACCACTCCTGTCTCAGTTCTCTTACCACCACCTCCTCACTCTCTGCTAGGCCTGTTCTCTGCATCCCAAGCAGCCGCTCCACTTCTGTATCCAGACACACTTCTTTCCCCATGGTGGTTATTCAAGACTTTCATGAGACTCCTCAAGCTCTCAATCCCACTCTCAAATCCATCCCCAAACTCTCGGTGAACAATACAGTACTCTAAATGCTCTTCAGAAAAGAAAGGTCATCAGCCCAGAATGATTAATGGTTCAGTCCTTCTCTGCTGTAAACTTACCTACTGCAAAATTCATTCTACTTCCCCTTTTGTTTTGCACAAGAGGGGTAACTCATTCTATTTATATCAGACTCATTTAATGGGGTTCCTTGGGTTCTCCTGACCTAGTCCATGTCCCACACCACTGGGCATTTGCTTTACTATAGTCATTGCCAACATTTGGACTCAAATCAGACTCTTCAAGGGTCACATGACCCCAAGGTCTGCAGTCACTGTCAGGGTCTCTCTCTTCCCTACACATTATGTGTTAAACTGGCCTCCCCAGTAGTGGCCATATGGGCTAGAAGACACATTCCAAAAACATAAGAGTATTAATTCTTGGAAATCAATTTTCACCAATCAGAAAGAGAAGAAAACAGGAAGCTAGGAAACAAATTCCCATTCGTTCCTCCCTCCAATGGTCTATCTCCAAACAATCTCTGTACAACCTATCTGGAGACATCCAGTAGAGCTGAGACCTCAGGAAACAGTGGTTGAAATCTGGAAGTGCTTTCTATCTCTCCCATTCTCACTTCCCTTTGCCCTCATTCTTGCTGCCCTGGGCTTGCACTTCTCCAAAGACATTAGCACTTAAGCCTTGCCTCAGGCTCTGCTTCCAGAGCTAATATGCTGGGCATGCTATGAATTCCATTACTTTCTTCCAGTCCAGAGACTCCAAACCTTCATTTTTCTCTCATTTCTATAACACCTCTATAGCCTTAAGACCAATAACTAATATGTATCAAATCTTAACATTTGTCATTTTAATTTTTTTTAGGGAAAGGAAATGAAATTTGATACCACAAGTACAATAGGTGCTCCCTGTCTCTTTCTCCCTGATTCCATTTCTCCCACTGCCCAGATATAATTGTTATATTGGTTTTGGTATTTATCATTCCTACTCAGGCTTTTACAAATCCTTCTTATTACATAGTATTTCAAACTTAAGGGAACCAAATAAGGATCAAGGAAAGGAATAAGAACAATAATAATAATAACAACAACAATAAAGACACAAAAACCAAAAATGAAAAGACAAGGACAAATTGGGGACACTTGGTGGGGAGGGAAGAGGGGAAAGGGTTGCGGGCAGACAGGAGCACGGGGGACTGAGGTGATGATGCACTGGTGTTATGGTGATGGGGAATACATGGGGATTACAATTGATGTCAAATATATGTAAAGTAAAAAAATTTTAAATAAAAAAAAATTTTAAATAAACAGTGAACCCATGTCATATGAGTCCTTCATATATGAGCTGGATAAAAACATCTTATTAAAGCAGGAGGGGAACTAGAATCCACACTCTCAGCCTGTCCTTCAATGCCTTGTGGCTCTATTCTTTGTGACTTCGGTGTATTTCTGAAAAACAAGACATCAAAAGAAGAAGGTTCAAAAGTCACTCATCTCAAGAGAATGGGAAGATAAGCTGAAAACTAGAAGAAATATTTGAAAAAGACAGAACTGATCAAGAATTCAGGCATATCTCCAAAGAACCCTTAAAATTCAACAGTAAGAAAACAAAGACCGCAATTTGAAAATTAACAAAAGACCTAAATAGACACATCACAGAGAAGCTATGCAAATGGAAAATAACCATGTCATTAGAGAATTTCAAATTAGAACAACAATGAGATTCCACTGCACACTTATTAGAATGGCTAAAATCTAGAATACTGACAACAACAAATGCTGACAAGGATATAGAGAAACAAGAGCACTATTCCTTGGTATGAATGAGGAATGGTACTACCATTTTCAAAGACAGGTCTTACAACAATCACACTCTTTGGTATTTACCCAGATGGATTGAAAATGTCCACACAAAGACCTGAGCATGGACACTTACCCATGGTGTTTTCCACAACTGCCAAAACATGGAAGCAAACAAGATGTCCTAAAGTAGGTGAATGGATTTGTAAATGGTACCAAAATAGATGAGGGATTATTACTTAGAGTTAAAAAGAAATGAGCTATTAAGCCATGAAGAATCTTAAATGTATATTACTAAGGTCAAGAAGTCAATCTGAAAGGGTTATACCTTGCATGATTTCAGAGAACATTCTGGAAAAGGCAAAATTAATGAGACAGTACAAAAGCTCACTTCCAGAGATTAGGGAAGAGAGTGGCATGTAGAGACAGAACAATGAGGATTTTTAGGACAGTGAAACCACTCTGTATGATACCATCATGATGAATGATGGTTACATGTCATTCTCTCTGTCGAAACCCAGAGAATGTACAATGTCAAGAGTGAGTCCCCACATAACCCATGGACATTAGGGGATGACTGGTCTGTGGCTGCAGGTGCATTCTCATGTTCCACTCTGGTGTGGGATTTTGATAGTTGGGAAGCTTTGTATTTGGGGAAAGGTGGGGCCAAGAGGGAAATCTCTGGACCTTTCACTCAATTTTGCTGTGAACCTCAATCTGCTCTAAAACAAACAAACAAACAAACAAACAAATGTTTGAATGTAACCCCTGCTAAAAAAAAAAAAAAGAATCCAGAATATAACAAACATGCATTTATCCAAATTAGTCTTATCAAATCTGTACATTGAACCATGTTTACTTCCAATCCTTTCTTTAAAACTGTTTCATTTCCATAAATATATATATATGTGTATATATATAATTTATATGTAATACTTTGAAGATCCTAATAGGTCATTTCCTATTTTATTCCTTTCCTTCCATCTCTATAGTGACCACTATCATGATTTTAGCTGGTTATGTGTTACCTTGGACTTCTTCATCTCTATTCTGAATATCCGTGTATTTGGGGCATGCACACAATGGTTCTACACATATAATACAATGCTTGCACACATACATATAGATCCACATAGATAGATTCATACATATAGATCCAGCTTGTTTTAATTACATAATTTTCATCTCCAATTGATTGATATATACCTTGCTGACAGTTCTTATATGCAGGGCATCACCACAATGAATACTGTTGCATAATATGTAGATAGTGCCTCTCTCACTAGCAGCTGCATAGTCAGTTACAGGCTGGGGTTAGGGGAAAAAATATACTCAACTACAATGAACTTATTTCTGCTTTGTTTTGCCAACTGTATTTCTGATAACATTCTGTGTACCTGGTAAGTAAAATGAGGTCCTTAGCATGTGAAAAAAAAGTCTTTTCCAGACCTTCTCACTCACTAGAAAAGTTGAAGCGTTAAATACATTTGATGAACACTGTGCAGTTACTAAAAATAATGCTGTGGTTGCTTAATGACATGGAAAATGTTCATAATCTATTGTCAAGTGGAAAAATAAATTTCTAAATATTATGTATTGTGTAATCATCATTCTGAATGATGAAATTATACCATGAAAGATCCAGGAGTCAGCTGAAGGGGCTACTACTAACATTAAAATAAATACTGACAGAAGAGGTTATGATCCATTGAATACATTAGGAATTGATGGATCAATACTGCTATAAATGAATGACCATGGATAGGCTCTTGCTTAAAGAATAACTCCAATGTAGATGTGATGAGGAACTTAGAAAAATCATCATTTGGTAACCACTACAATCATAACTAATTCAGACAGAAGCCACTAAGTGGATACTAAAGCCAATGGATGAGAGTTTGGAAAAGGTGAGAGATTTATGTCATTTCAAAGTATTTCCCTACAAAACATGCACAATTATGAAGGGTGAGAGAGTCACTTTACAATGAGAAGCCTGGCAGCTCAATCTTAATTTAGTGATCAAAGTTAATCATCCTGTGTTAATTCATCCTGTGTCACCTGATTGGATGCTATGAGGACTCACCGTCATTACTTCTGTGACATTCCTGCCTAAATCACCATGAGGGAGCAGCAGAAAAACTCAACACGAGGGGCATGATACCAAATAACTGACCTAAAAATTGGTTAGGTGGTGAAAGTACAAAACCAATACAATATGTAAAACCTAAGAAGCATTTTGAAGGGTAGAAATTGAAGGGACATCCCAGATAAAAACCAGACTATCCTGGGCTGGATGGTGCAGCTCTAAAGAGCAGGTGGAGAACCTGGAAATTGGAATGGAGACTGTGGACTAGGTGGTGGTATTTTTCAAGACTAACTTCCTGAGTCCTAAGGGTAGACTGTGGTCACCCAGCAGACTGTTTTTGTGGAAAACACGCACAGAGAATGCAGAAGCAGTGGGATACCACATCTGTTGCTCACTCTACAAAGTTTAGGGGCAAAAAGTACAGTTGACACCTGAACCAGGTGCTCACCTGACAGCCAAAATCCAGGTAGAAATTGTACTCAGTTCTCCTTAAATGAAGGTTCTGTGTCCACAGAGTCAACCAACTGACATCGAGGGTTGGTTGAATCCATGATTGCAGGGACCATGGAAAGAAAACAACACCCAAGTATAAGTGGACCCACACAGTTCAAACCTGTGTTGTTCAAGGGTCAACAGTGTACGTCATACGCAATTACACACACACAAACACACACACACACGTGTGGGAGGGAGAGAGAATGACGAAGCAAATATCAAAAGTCACAATCAGGGAATCTGGGTGAAGCATACATAAGAGTTCATTGTACTATTGAAATTTCCTTCTATATTTCAAACTATTTCAAACAAAATAGTAAAAACAAAAAGACTGTGTGAGGTCAATGCCACTGTATCCCTATAGAGGAAAAAATGCACAACTGAAAATCACATTTACTAAATGCTGTGCGAAAAATCTGCTTTCCTTAAAAATCAGGATAAAAAATGATATAAGCAATATGATTTCAACTGCAAAAGAATGTGCCTCAGGGAAAAAGGTGGAAAGAAATAGAACAGAATGTGAAAGTAAGTTATCATATGTTGGTGTTACCCATTATATTTTTCTTTATTTGAAAATATGCCCATTGAAATATTTTTAAAATAGTTTTTAAATACTTTAAAAATAAATCAAAACAATGAATGGACTGAAGCTGCTGTCTCCATTCTGAGATCTATTAGTTGAGGCTGTTTTAAGTCTTAAGAGGGGAAATCTTCCTTCACAAAACTCAAAAATCCACTCTTATACCCAATTCCCCTAGAAACGCTTTCTTTCCCCCCAACTCACATTAATGAATTCAGTCGTAAGGAGCAAGCCAGTCACAGACTCTTCCCTTAGAAGGGTTTACAAGGGATGTATTTTAGCACAGGCTGAGAACCGAATTAGCTAATCTTCAAGAAGGGTGCCTGCCATCCCATTCAACAACATAAAAAAGCAATTTGTTTGGGGGCAGAAAAGTCATTTCAACATGAAAATTGGTTCATGAAAATATGCCTGATAAAGCAGCAAGCAAAGGAAGTGTTGGCAGGTGCCTCCCTCGAGACCTCCGTCCCCCTCTCACTCATTACCCTTGCTCTGGGACTGGGTGGGGGCAAGGAGGTGGCACTCAAATGGAAAATGACATTCTCTCAATGGAAACGCAAGGTGGGGCAGTTTTAACTCAGGAGCAGCAAACCAGGAATGTTCATGCATTCTAGGAAAGGTAAACCAAGACCCCAAACATTGTGTTGTTCTGCTCTTTCTACCTGAACACTTTCTAAATGTCATCCATAGGTCACCTTCAAAACCCCCCCTTGACCCTCCACTTCTTATTGTGTCTCCACCACCCAAACTTGTGGCCCTACACAGTAGCACATCTAATCACCATTGGCCTCAGCATCAAACTCCTCACAGGCTCCTCCCACCCACTCATTCATCAGGCACTTAGGGGCCAGCAACAGTGCCAAGCCAGAGCCCGTGGTGACAGGCAGGGTCAGCTGCCCTCTCAGGGTGCCAGGCTCTCCCCAAACTGGGCCACACCCAGCTTCTTCACACATGTCCACCCTCCAACCACACCCCAGACATTAGATTTTAGCTATATTAGAAACAGACCTCCTCTTTCAAGATCGTGGGCTTTTTTTTGCTACTTAGAATACCCACTTCCCTTTTGCAAATTATAAATAAGATTTACAGCCAAAGGCAGGCATCTTAGGGAGCCCTCCTTGGGATGGGAGATGAGAATGCCCACTATCTCTCCTGGAAACTGGCCAGATAGCCCTCCAGGGAGTGGAGAAGCAGCCAAGGCATGTGCTCAGCATGCCAAGGTCACTGCCCTGCTTCAGTCCGCGTTCCTGCCAGAAATGCTGGAACTACCCAGTGCCACTGGGCACAGGCAGTGATACTGGGAAACCCGCATAGAGAAAGTCCTGGGGAGGACATTTCCCCCTCCTTGTGTCAAAGGAGGAAAACCCCTTGAGGATCACTCCACAGCCCTGCAGGTGGGTGTGGTCAGCCTGGTCCTAGCTGGCAATCTCTGGAGCATGAAGCTGAGGGTCAAGAACCTGCCAGAAGGCACTTAGCTCCATGACACACACCCCACTGAAATACTGTGACAACTGCTCTGGTGGCTTCCAGTCCACCGTCTGTCTCCTCCACATAGTTACTCAGTAAATGTCTGTTAAGTGGCAGACTAAATGATGAACTAAGACAGTACTGGGTGATCTTGAGTGATCTGAACTGGCCCTGCAGACAAAGAGTGGGTGGCCTGCCCCCAGCAATTGCATAGCATGCCGCAGGTGGGAGCCCACTGTTGTTCGCCAACTTTCAGGACAGGCTGGAATGTGGCTGTGACTCTCAACACACAGCCCTGCTCACCTCAACAGCTGGGGGCGGGAGACGGTCACCAGGACTGTATACAGCTGCCCCACCCAGGGCGTTGGGCCCTCGCCCTATGCCCTAGGCAGCAGATACCCAGCTGGGAGGAGGCAGGTAGCACCAGGCAGAGGACCCCCACCTCCCAGTGGGCCGAAAGGGAGCAGCCGGCCTTGCTGCATCCTGGAAGGGGGCAACAGTCATCCAAAGGGCAAGTCCATTTCCCAGCCTCTCCCTTCTGCAGGGGACAGAGTAGGACAGGCAGAGGAAAAGAGATTCTGTGTCAAAGCTTTTCTAGTTCCTAAGCACTATAAAAGGACTAGAATAGACAGTCACTGCTTTCTGTTCACCAGGAGACCTCATGACTCTGTTCATGTGCAAGAATGGAGCCCAATCTCCATCAGGTTAAGAGACCTCAAGTTACCTGAATAATTAAGTAAAGGGAACCAAGTTATTCAACACTTTTTCTGCTTTAGGAATTGATCCAGCTTCTGGGATGGAAGATTGAAGAAGTCAGACAAGGTCTCCATTCTCAAAAAATGTATGTCCTAGAGGGTTAAGACACATAACTCACAAATAAGCCAGAAGGAAGTTTCAGATAGTGGCAAAGTCTGCAAAACAATGAAACCTGCAGTGTGCTGAGATGACCGGGTCATGAGATTCTCCGTGAAGACGTAATCTGGGCTGAGAGCCGAACAGTAAAAGCAGATGGCCATGTGGAACTCGAGAGGGAAAGTGACTTAGGCATGGGGTTAGCCAACAGCTGGACCCTGAGAGCACCAGCTCAAGACTGAGAGAGGTGTGTGGACTTCTGGGTTGCAGTGGTCCTCCCGCCAGCGGGACATTATTGCAGAGCCCCACACTTTCCTCCACCAGGAAAGGTGCCCGCTGTTCCAATAGGAACAGTAGACAGCCTCGCCCTTTGGGAGTCTCTGGGCAGGGTGGGGCTGGCTGCGGTTAGTGGGGCATCGGGCCCCTCTACCTTCTAGCCACAGGCTGCCTAGTATCCGTGTGCTGTGTATGCCAACATGACTGACACCATCACATTTGCCACCCATTTCTGTAGATGCCTGATTTCCTGTGGGACCCCAGTGAAGCTATAGTCTTCATGAAATTCCACCATGAATTTTTCAAGAGATCAACGAATAGATGACAATCTCCTGGCAGGGCAGGGGGGCACATCAACCCCTCCAAGGCCCTACCAACATCCACTGGCCAATGACAAGGTTTGACACAACTCTGCCTGCTGGGAAACACTCAGCAACCACAGGTGGTAGCAATCCAGGAGCTTAGCCATAGGGACAACTCTGGAAAATCCTCGTTTATGTGCTCCAAAGCAGAAATCCGAGCTGTTGGTAAGGCAGGTAGGTGTTGCCCTCAAAGAAACAAGAGGTCCCCAGAAAAATCCAAGTCCTCAAGACTCAGTTCCCTGCCACAGCCAAGAAGGACAGGACTAGTGTCTTTGCTAGTATTTCTTAGGGTTCCGAGAGTGAAGGAAGTTTTCCCCAAGCTATGGGCAAGTTCCCCCAGCCTGTGCATAAGCTGACTCAGGTCTTCCGCAAGTTGGGGAAGGTTATCTGAGGTCACCCAGCAGGGGGAGAGGTATAGAAAGAATAAACAACTCCAAATAAGGCATTGTTTGTTCCCAAAGTGTCCAGGCCACTTGGACAAATAAACCCAAATACATAGCTGTTTTCTCAGAGCCTGAAGCTATGTCCCTTCATAGCTGAGCATAAATCAAGACACCCACTAGGGCCGGATAAAAACTTAGTGCTTACCCTGGGCTCCCCAGGCTAGCAGAATCCAGTCATTTTCCCTATAAATCAGTCTCAAATGGTGAATGTTAAGACTGACACTTCTTGCTTGCAGATCCGAATTCTGTTCCAAGAAGTATATTTAAGGATCTGCTTCTAACACTTCTGGGTTGCAGTGGTCCTCCCGCCAGTGGGACAATATTGCAGAGCCCCACACCTAAGTGTGGGTTCCTCCACCAGGAAAGGTGCCCAGTGTTCCAGTAGGAACAGTAGACAGCCTCTGCCCTCTGGGAGTCTCTGCGCAAAGTGGGGCTGGCTGGACCTTGGTCAGGAGTTGGCTGCCTGCCCCCAGTGCTGGATTTCCAGCAAGTTGTCAGACAAAAGGCTTTCTCATGCAAGGTAGGTCTCTGCAGCCCCCTGAGCCTGTGGTTACCATTATTGGGACATCAGCTCAACAGAGGCTGCTGCTTTAGAGCGCTCTGGGTCTGTCTGGGCTGGTCCTGGCTAACCCCAGGAGGTATCTGGAATCTACCTGCACACAGCCCTGCTCTCTTGAGATGCGGCTTTCACATTCCCCAAGTAATGTGAACCACAAACAACTCACCTCCCAGCCCAGCAAGAGCAGACTTGCCAGCGTAACTTTTGTGCAAATTGGACACAAGGACCAGGAGTTTATGGGACTGGGCGCCATGATGACCCATCCTTTGAACAGTGTAGCATGAGGCTAGGTCAGAGAAGGCTGGGATTAGAAGGTACAGAAAGGTTTGAACTCCTAGAAAGATGAAATCAAGACTAGAGACCAGACACGTTGCTTCCTATACTAAGATGAGTTGAGAAAAAGAAAAAAAAGAGAGAGAGAGAGAGAGATGCCAACTCCCTACCTACTAGACTGCTGACACATCACCCTCACCAGGGAAATGCCTTGGCCACACAGAACTTTTCCTAAGAACTCCGTTCCTTTACTACCAGTGCTCCCTGTAAGCTTTTCTGATGACTGGCCATGGGGTTACACTTGCCGTCAGTAAAAGATGAACCGAGCATATTCAGTGAAAAACCCTCAAATACCCCAAATTAGTCTGGGAAACCTGTACAAGAGACATACCAGGTAATCTGCATGGGGACTGGCTGGAGGACCCTGGCACACAGACACCCCCCCGTGGCACGCACCGCTATTTGCAAAGGTCACTGAGCTCCTGGAATTTAAATGGCCTGAGGAATCTTTGCACAGACATGCTTGCACAAGGCCTCTGTGACAGATTCAACGTCAGCCCCCCTGCATGCATGTGCTGAGGAGATGGGGTCTTTAAGGAGGTAACTGACGTTTAATGAGGTTATACGGGTAGGGCTCTATAAAGGTAGAATGGGTGTCCTGATAAGAAAACGAAGAGACACCAGGGCAAATGTGTCCCCGCCACCCCCCACACACAAGAAAGGCCGTGCAAGCACCCAGCTGGAAGGCAGCTGTCTGCAAGCTGGGGAAGGAGCCCTTACTAGAAACCTCCCCTGACAGCACCTTGATCATGGCCTCCCTTGTCCAAGACTGTGAGAAAATGAACGTCTGTTGTCTGAGTCACTGGATCGGTAGTACTTCGTGATGCAGCCCAGGCTGACTGACACAGTCTCATGTTGGGTTCAAAGTGTGCATGTCAGCATTTGGCCACACACTCTTTATGTTTGTGGCGACAACACCAAGGCACACTATTACATAGAATATTTTTCTGCTGTAACAAATTTAATGCCTAAAGTAACACAAATTAATTCTCTTACAGTCAGAGTTCTGAAATGTGTCTTATGGGGCTAAAAGGAAGTTATTGGCAGGAGGGGATCCTTCTGGAGACTCTGGGGAAGAATATATTTCTTGCCTTTTCTAGTTCCTTGGCTGTTTATGGCTCCTTACTCCACTGTCAAAAGCCAGCTGTGCAGGTTCCTCTCTTCTCTCTGAGCTCCCACCTTCCTCTTAGAAGGACCCTCATGATGCCATTAAGTCCACTCAGATAATGCAGGAGAATCTCTACATCACATCTGCCAACTCCCCTTCGTCATCTAAGGTAACATATCACAGGCTCCAGAGTCAGGACAAGAATTCTCATGGGGCTATTATTTAGACTACCACCAGCAAGGGGGTCTACAAACACCTTTGAGGAGTCTCTAGAAAAAGCCGAAGCCAAGGGGAGCAGAGGCCTGTGAAGCCATCAGCCCCAGAAATGAGTCTCTGGGTTGCCAGGCAGGGAAGGTATAGCAGGTAATGGCAGATCATTTCTGGAGGAAAACGTGTCAGCTGATCAGGAGATGCCCTTCAGTAGAATTACAGGAGGTCAACCCCATACATTGGGCCCAGCCCCCATAGCTTGGTGAATGTCCCACACTGAATGGCCTGAAGGCGTCGGCCCTACAGATAGAAGCCAGGGGAGAGCCAGGCTATGCACCAGTCCACCGGTCCCTTTTCACCTCAGGGTAACCTTTTTACCTCTGGCAAAGGTTAGTGCAGCTCAAGCTACCAACCATACAGAAACGTACATGCCCACCACCATAGGCCTCTCTCCTAGGTAAAGTAGGTTCTCAGTGTTGTAACCACCTCACCCTGAAGAACAGATCTCCCCTGGTGGGATTCTTCAGGTGGCAGAGGCTCA
This sequence comes from Galemys pyrenaicus, assembly GCA_019455555.1. NCBI lineage: Eukaryota > Metazoa > Chordata > Mammalia > Eulipotyphla > Talpidae > Galemys > Galemys pyrenaicus. The sequence continues at coordinate 5,698,737 of JAGFMF010011925.1, forward strand.
GAGGTCACCTACTCTTACTAAAGCAGGTTAGGGTGATGGCGCTAAACATCATGATCCCATCTAGTGTGTGGCCCTGTCCTGGAGGCCCAAGGCCTAAGCATCTCTGAGGCATAGAATTCAAATCATGAAACACCTGATGAACTCCTAAGTCTGTCTGAGAGGCCCGTGCAGGGCCTTGAGAAGATTCCAAGACAGAGAGAAGGGTGATTATCACAGATGAGATGGGCATTCACAGAATGCTGATTAGAAGCACAAAATAACAGCTTAATTTGTTAACAAACAAATACTGGCAGAATGAATAAACAAAGGAAATAAGCCCACTAGTGGGAGAACAGGATTGATGATGTGGGAATGAGTGAGTGGTTACAGCTAATTCATTCACTCATTTACCCACTTGGCAAATATTTGTGAACCATACTACTGGCCAAGTATTGCACTCAACAAAAATATAGAAAGATGAATCAGGTATGGCTCTTGTCCTCAAAAACCTCCTGATCTGGGAAGATAAACAAATCAATGTAAGGAAATAAAAACAGCAATATATATATGTAAAAATGTAGTAGGTATACATAAAAGGAGTCATTGCCTCTGGGGGTGTCTAAATGTTCAATTATTCAATCAGCCAGTCATCCAACCAATAGTCCCTGAGTGCCAAACATAATCAAGCTCTCTGCTGGTTACTGGGCCTGCAGCCGTGACAGGTGTACACAACTTCTGAACACAGAGAAGTTAAATTTTATCCCACAACTTTATTTTAGTCTACAAAACATCCAGAATCAGTACATTTAGAGTGACAATAGAATACTAGTTGTCTAACTGGTAGGATTGAGAGAAAATGGGGAGTAGCTGCTAATGGGGTAATCTTTGGAGGTGAAGGACATGATGAAAATGCTCTAAAATTAGTTGTGACCTTAGTCTAGTAACTCTGTAACTATATTAAAAACAATTAGACTGTACATTTTAAATAGGCATGGGGGAGGGGGCCTCCCTAATGGCTTAGGGGTTAAGTCTCAGTGCTATCACCAATACAGCCTGAGATCAATCCCCAGTCAGGGAGCTGACCCACATGGCACAGCAGACATCCCCTGACTTGCCCACTGCTCCCCTCAGCAGTGTATCTCAGTGGATCTGCCTATTCTGCTCTGCACTCTGTCTCTGGTGAATCTTCTCATCCATCCCCCCGCCACTTCTGGCCTACACTCCAGGTCTTCCATGCAAAAGATAAACAAATAAGTAAGTAAATAGGCAATGGTAGAGTACATGAATTTACATCACCTACTTGAAAAACTGAAGAAGGTTCTGGAAAGCTAGAGAAGATGGAGAAGTGGGGAGGAGTGGGGAGAGATGAAAAGGTAGACATGAACCATTTCATGCGAGGTCTTATAGACAATCTCCAGGAGATATGATTTCATCTTAGAGGCAAAGGAAAACCATTTGAAGGTTTTAAGGAGGGATTGAGGGATTCAGATTTGTAATTCATCATTCAGTCAGCCAAGAAATATCTAATGAGTACCTTTGATGTACAAGGTCTGTTCCTCGGGCAAAGCCTTGAACAGAACACACAGGTCTCTGCCCTCATTGCAGTTTACATAATCATAAAAGATATTGACAACAAAAAACTAAACAAATAAATTAACCAGATAAGTCTACACACTTTGGGAAAATCCCCTGGGCAGCAGGAAGGTGAGAATGGATTGTTATAGAACAATAACTAAGACAAAAAACAGGGGGAAAGAGTGGGAGACTCTGGTTCTAGCCCAGGCCAGGGATGTGTATTTGGCTAACCTACAGAATGACCCCCAAAAATATTCCGTCCCTCTACAGCTCCCATCCCAACCTTCTCCTGACCAGAGGAATCTGCCTTCCAATATGTCAGTCGAACACACCAGAAACTCACATTTCCAGTTGTCTTTAGCTAGAGCATGGACAATGGACCCATGGACAACAGACCCTGAAAATAGGCCGTCTGAAGAAGGTTTTCCTTGCTCATAAACAGTGACACACAGCAGGTCATAAAAGAACATAAAAGCAAACCTCTATAAGTTTAGGGTAATGTGCTAATAATTCAACTTCCTTCTAGAATTAAAAACATTATTCAAAATCTACTCAAGCTAATTGGCCGATTTAGCAAAGTAGCAGGATACAAAATCAACACACAAAAATCAGTAGCCTTCCTCTACACAAACAACCAAGCTG
>JAGFMF010011925.1:5702495-5774658 GCA_019455555.1 Galemys pyrenaicus
TGGTGCACTGGTGAGATGGTGATGGGGAATACATGGGGATTACAATAAATGGCAAGTATATGTAAATTTTAAAATATTTTAATAATAAAAAACAAAAAAAAACATTATTCAAGGAAATAATAATCTACAAGGCATTATCCATAATGTACAGAACAATCTCTAGGAGATAGGATATGAAATAATCATCTACAAGGCATTATCCATATGTACAGAACACAACAAAAATTTACTGAAAATACAAAGAAACGAAATAGTTGTCCCACCATCAATTGAAAAAGCAGTCAACAGAAACAGACCCCAAAAATTCAAAGAAAGGGGAATGTTCCCAAATACACTTGAGGAGGTCAACTTTACCCTAATAGAAGAAGGAAAAAAAAAAAAGGAAAACTACAGACAGCACTCTCTGATGAATGTCGATGAAAAATCCTCAACAAAAGAAAATTACCCACATGGTTCACTTGAGATTTGACCTCCTAATACCTAACCTACTTTGTTCTGGCTCAGATAATTTGGCCAAATATTTTAAAATTCATGAATTTTTAATTTAGGAAACATCATAGTCGTGACAAGGATATCTAGCAATTAATTACCCTATCCTCTAAACACTCAGCACCAATAGTTAGGGCAGAATATAGAAGAAAGGAACTTGTCAACAAAGCTTAAGTACCCTTAATATGCTAATGCAGAAGCGCAAATTTAATAAAGGATAATCATCCAAGAAAGATGTGGCTTTGTCATCAAATCTATACAATCAATAGTCAAAAAAGTAAGTTTTTATTTGATTGAGGGATATAGAAATGGCTGTTTTTTTAAGACAGCAAAACTATTTCTCCCCTGAAGTTAGTAATAAAATTAGTTGACATTTTCTCAACACTTTTCTTTGCAAGGAAAAACAAAGAGTAACTGGATCATGAATTGGGAAAAGGGCCTGCAGTGAAATTTTCATAGACAATCCACAAAGTCAATAATCTTCAGGGTGGAGAAGCAAAGTTGATTATTTGTGAAGTAGACTGTGAATAAATTGGGGAGAAAAAAGTGTTTCAATCCATAGAAAATTACATGGATATGTATTCATGTTTAGCATCAGTAGTAAAGTGACATTTTCTAGTGAGTCTATAGCTCAAGGTTTAAAATACAGGTCTTTTAAAATACACCAAGCAAAATGCCAAGGATTACAAGATATGTTTTATTTATAATGTTTGCATGCATGAAGCTTAGATATTGTACCCCTCTGTCTCTTTTAATATATTTTCAAAATCAGATGTATGGACTATAACTGAAAAAATAAAAGGGATAGTGTCCTAACTCCTTCCCAGTCTAATTCTATTATATTGTTCTATCATCAAGTACCTGTACAATTTACCATAGTATCTTCATTTGCCAGTTTCATAGTGGTAGGTATGTAGATTTTATGATCAACTCTTCTGGGAGGTGACAGTGGTATCTGTTTTCTTTATTACCTACTCCATTTCCACATACTTAAAGTGGTGAGAAAGAAAAAATTATTGACTAGAATTCCTTTACATTGCATCTCCTTCTTATGAGAAGAAATTGACGGAAAAAATACTTTCCCCAAGAGTGAAATGTCTCACTTATTCTCTATAGACCCTTTTTACCTCTTGTTTAATCGCCTTACCCTCCCTCTAACTTATTCTTTTGCTGCCATTTGGTTTCACTGTCCTGTCTAGTGATGGCCTTAATGAGTCTGGAGCTAATTTAAAAGCATCTCATGTTCATTTAGCGATTATCATTCCGTCTTGCCGTCACCAGGAGGTCCACTCTAGATGAGCAGTAGCTGTAACCACTGCAAAATAATCTTTAAAAGGATTTTTTTAAGGCTATGACCATTTTTAAGTAACTCAATCAAAATATCAGGAATGCTAGCCCAGAGGCATCACCCTTGTCTTTCCTCCTGAGAACAGAAAGTATCAGGCATGAGAATGAGTCCCCAATTCTACACTTCAAGATGTGGTCCCTGAGTAAGTATGAGCAAAAGTTAAGTCATCTGTCACAGCTATGTCTTCACAGAGGACTCAAAACAAATAAGAAATCTAGATATACACAGACTGATTCGTCTATTCAGAAAAAAAGGGAACTATTTGGTATATATTTACCATAGATTTGAAATGAACTGAATAATTGAACTAGGAACACTGGCAACTCATCCTATGGAAGACTTTAAATAGATAAATATAGCTCTGGACTCATTTAGATAAGCAGTAAGTAGTACTTCACATAGTCAACATTCATTATTGGGTGTTTTAAACTTGTCACCCCAACCCCCAAAGAGGTTTCCAAGCAAATGCAACTTCAGAGCTATTCACCAGAGCTGTCAAAATCCAAATAACTGAACGTCTCCTAAAATAAATTACTAAAATCATGGTGACAAATAGAAATGATTTGTAATAAACGGGTTGATGAATGAACAGATAAAGTAATGAATAATAAACAGATGAAAATCTAGTACTTAGCATAGCATGGCCTTAGTACAAATATGTTGACCTGCAAGAAAAGATGCCCAGAACCAGGCTTTAAGCATCAAGGAGGAAAGGAGAAAATAGAAAGTATGTTTTGAAGATCTGCTGTGTGCTAGGCACTGTTATTTCATTTCAGTTTCAAATAACACTATGAGATTTGAATTTCACACATTATTATGTTCTTTAATGTGAATAAACTAAGATTCAGAGAATTTAAATACTGAAGTAGTAAGAAAGGTTACCATTTAAAAATACACAGCTCCACACACACATACACTGTCTTTGATTCTTATAATTGTCTTTGATTCTTACAACCTTATCAGGAAAATATAATTCTCTTATATTTTTATTAGATTTATTTAATTATACTTTACATCATTTGTATTCCCCAGGGAGTTCCCACCACCATTTCACCCATGCGCCATCACCTCAGCCCCTTGTGCTCCTTCTACCCTCATCCCCATCTTTGCCCTTCCTCCCCTTCCCCCCGCAATAGTCCCTTTAGTTTATCTTTGACCTTTTGGTCTTGTTGGGGTTTTTTTTGTTGTTGTTGTTTGTTTGTTTTTGGGCCCATTTCCTTGAGCTTACTTTTTTTTTTTTTTTTGTAGTTGTTGCTCTTTCACATTCCTCCCAAAAGTGAAGCCATTCGATATTTTTCTCTTGCCTTCTGACTTGTTTCACTGAGTATAACTCCCTCTAGTTCCATCCATGTTTCTATAAATGGCCCTAGTTTATCATTTTTGATTGCTGAATAGTATTCCATTGTGTNTATGTACCACATCTTCTTGATCCAGTCATCTACTTTTGGGCATTTGGGTTGTTTCCAGGTCTTACCAATTACAAATAGTGCTGCAATAAACATAGGGGTGCAGCTACTCTTTTGGATCAGTGTTTTTGTGTCCTTTGGGTAGATGCCTAGGAGTGAGATTGCTGGATCATAAGGAATTCTCTTATTTTAAAGGCAAAGAGACTGAGGTCCAGAAAGGTCAAGAAATTTGTCGCAGGCCACATAGCTATGCTGTAGCCAGAACCAGAATGAGAGCAGGAAGCATTCTCATGGTCCCTGATTGCTGGTGATTCTTTTATTATTATCTTTCTCCAAAACCTCCCCAGATCATTTCTGCAGCGCCAAGGCCATTTCCTGGTGTACCAACCCAGAGCCCAGGCCAAATGTGACCAGTCAGAGGGTAAGGAACCTGGAGAAAGGCTGAACAAGTCTGAGTCTCTAAAATTCACCATTCAGAGGCCTCCCTTGTGGTACAGTGGGTTGAGTGCCGCGCCGTGAAGCACCCATGGCACAACAGCATGAGTTCAATCCCCAGCCAGGGAGGGGGACCATATGGCACAGCAGACCTCTCCTGCCTCACCTGCTGTTCCTCTCAGCAGTGTACTTCAGCCAGTCTGTCTGTTCTGTTCCCCACTCTGTCTCTGGTGAATTCTCTCACCCCCCACACCTCTGCCCTACACCCCAGCTCTTGTAACTTAAATAAATCTAAAAAAAAAAAATAATCCAAAGACAAAACTGGTCACAGGAGAGTGTCTTGGTAATGGCAGACCAGACTTTTAGAAACCTTGTTTGGAGCAGAGGTAACTCAGCCCTCTTACAAGCTGAAGAATCTAAAAGATTCCAAAATTCTGCAAGTCTAAGGTTCTTTGTTGTCTGTTGTTTTGGCATAAGAAAGCAACCAGTTATGTCATCATGCGTTCCTATTTGATTTTCCCCAAAGAAAATTAAAACATCAGGGGGAAATTATGTTTGCTCTCTCTGTTTAGAGTCAGACCTTCTTTCTTTTGTCTCGGGAACACTGACCCTGAAGGTAGCCAATTTTTGGTTTTGCTCCTTTCCAAAAGTCCATATTGTCCTGGTCTGTCTAATAGACCAGGTTAAAACAAAAGCGAGCTGAGTGGAAACACCTCTTGTAATTAGGACTGCAGATTCTCAGTCATCCTCATGTGATAGTAACTTCAAATCTTTATCTCCTGCTGAAACAGTATGGAGGAGGGATGTGTGGGTGTAATCCTTAAAACACTGTGCCAGAACTGTAAGAACTGTGAGTATTCATTCATTCAACACGTGAGCACTCTGATGTCCGGAATCTCTCCTGGCCATGACTGTCCGGGCTCTCATATGGACCAAGCCAGAGAGTCAATGTTAGGCTGACAAACAGCTCAAGGTTTCCTTTGTTAATTTCTGATTATACTCAAAAGGTTTGGAGATTTTATCTTCTAAGCCAAACTTCAATATTAAAATAGGGCATTTTCTGGAGATTTGAACCTATCGTAAAAAGAAGAGTCAACCCCCAGGACTCCAACCACCAAGGCAGCCAAGTTATTTGCTCTTGACTCTGCTCTAGTTCTCTCCTTTGTGGCCAAGTGAGTGTTCATTAACACCTTCAGCAGGCGCAGAGCAAGAGAAAATAAAGTAGGGGGGCGGGGAGTCTTTCTGATCCACCTGCCTCTTTTCCAGCCAACTCTTTTCACTTAGAGAAGAAAGGCAGGAGCTCATTTGGTCAGTGTTCAATCCAGGATTTTTAATTTCATTGATCTCACTGGCCCCAATTTGAAAGGATAATAGGAGGTGTGTTTGCATTTAGCTCTTCCAATATCCTGAAAATGCAATGGAAAAATCCATATGCTATTCAAGGGAGAAGGAGGTTCAATGTGTACTGAACAAAAGAATGTGAAGCCTTGAAGAAGAAACAAAAGATTTGAAAGAAAGGTGAGGTCAGGCACAAGAAGAAAGAAAGACCCCTTTCCAACAAATTCAGATCACTCCTGGGTCTGCACTGAGAATTACTGTAGTGGGAAATTCTGTAAAAGGCAGCACTTCATTTTTGTGCAAGAGGCTGAATTGAGGAATGCCCAACACATAATCACTGTGATAGCTAATCTGAAAACAGATTCTTTAATATAGTCTCATTTTATTTTTCATATAGTAAGGAATCTTTAAGTCTACCTCAATTAGGAACTGCAGCACTCATTCTGTCAAAATTAGAGTTCATTAAAAAATAAACAGTAAACACTGAACTGTTTTCATCATATATTTTATAACAAGTTGGTTTGATAAAATCTGAAGTCCAAGTTCTTTCAATTTTCCCTTTTGTCTTTGGGTGCCTCGGCTTACTTTAAGAAGACTGACCTGGACCTTCTGGTAGCACAGCGGGTTGAGCACTGCACTGGAAAGCATCTGCTGCACAGCAGTGAGAGTTCAATCCCCAAGGAGGGGACCCACATGGTATAGGAGACCTCTTCTGCTGCGCCCGTTGCTCCCCTTAGCAGTGTGTTTCAGTCTGTCTGTTCTGCTCCCCACTCTGATGAATCCTCTTACCCCCCTCCCCCCATACGCCAGCTCTTGTATGCATAAATAAATCTTAAAAAAAAAAAAACTGACCCCAAAACAGTATATGGTTACCTTTGCAACAAACAAGATGCTAACTGAAAAGTCGTAATTCTTTTAGACAAAAATTTTTAAAAATTTGAATATTTTCTTAAGTGCAACTAAGTTAATTAATTGCACTCACACTTCAGCTGGGCTCTGAAGGTGAAGAGTTGATCTAAATGAAAGATCCACTGAAATAAATACAGTATTGTAATTTTCAAGGACATTCAATAACAAAAGGAAATACAGGAAAAATCCACTTATATGTCTAACCAGGACAGCTCTGAAGACTAACTATGCTTCATGGGTAGTTAATACTATTTGCATGAAGATTAATATGCCTGAAATTAAAAGGTTCTTTTTAAAAAGGCATACAACTTTCTAGACTGCCCCTTCTCTGACTCAGAGTAATGCCTGACCCTGGTGATCTCACCCAGCCCCAGAAAACCAAGCAAGTTAAGGCAAACAGTATTAAACTCTCCAGTCCAGACCCGAATTTCTGTCAACATTATAGTTTTCAAACATGCTCAAAACTGCAAAGAATAAAATGAATCCACCATAACCATAATCCAGATCCAATAATAATTAATTTCCTTTATTTCCTTTATTGCTGAAATATTTTAAAGCATGTCTCAGGCATCATGTTATTTCACCTATGTGTTTCAATACATATCTGTAAAAAGACAAACTTTTTTAACCCAACCACATTCAGTTATCACACTAACAATATAAACAATAGTTCCTCAGTGGCATCTAAACACCCAGTCATAATCCCATCTCTCTAATTATCTCACAAGGTCATTTTACATGACCTATTTGCATGAAGATACAAACAAAACAAAAGACTCACATATTACCTATCTTCACGACCCTCTTTGTTGCTTCCTACTTTTTCAAGCCAATCATGTGTTACAAGGACTAGGTAACATGTCCTGCAGTTGAGCACACTGTGAACTATTATAACAAGTCTCTGCCCCCAGTTCTTGCTAATATATTGACCTCTGCCCCCAGTTTCTTGTGTTACTTGACCTGGGGAGTCCTAAACCTCTTGGAATTTCTTGGGTAAAAGAGCATCTTTTGGTCTTTGTGGACTCCTGGATGGAGGCTGTATACCAGAAAGACCAAGCTATGGAATCCCAAACTCAACCCCCATTCTCCAGAGAAGGGAGAAAGACTGGAGTTGATCATGCCAACATGATGAAGCCTACATGAAAATCCCAAAACTACATGATTCAAAAATCTTTGGCTTAGTAAGCATGTTCACATACTAGGAAAGTGATGAACCCCAGCTCTACAGGGACAGAAGCCTTTTTGCTCTTCATCAGCCTATTTATCTGTATCCTTATCTCATCCTCAATTATATAATAAACCAGGAAAGGCAAGAGTTTCTTAGTTCTATGAGTTGTTCTAATAAGTTACAGAATTCAAAACAGGATTTGTAGGAATCCTCATTTATAGCCAGTCTTTCAGAAGTATGGGGATAACCTGGAATTTGTATTTGGTATTTGAAGTGGAGGACAGTCTTATGGGACAGCAACCTTACTTGTGGCATCTAATGCTAACTCCAGATAGATAGCATCAGAACTGAATTGAACTGTAGGACACAAAGATGGAATCAGAGTTGCTCCATATAGAAATAATCCTACACATCTGAAGTCAGAAATATTATGAGTATGGGTATAGTATGAGAATAAAGGAAAACAGTGTTTACTAGTCACCCACATTCTAGAAGCCCTTGTGGTGTCATTTATCTTGTTCCTCTGTCCCTCAGATTTCCTACAAAGGAAAATTGGCTCTTAGAGGCTTAATCAGGTATATATTCCATTTTCCTGAGTGACAACTTCATATTTGGGTTCATATCCATACCCCACAATTCCTGGATCACCAAATTATGGTGATGATGAACAGGTGCAGGTCGTGATGCCATAAATTTCCACTGGTAAGTTCTCCATCAACCTTTCTTCCATGGGTTTCTTCCATTGATGACATTTGCTTGATTCTGATATAAATATTGTATGTGTATGTGTGTGTGTGTGTGTGTAAGTACTGGTAGAAACATACTGATAAAAATATATCAATACATTCTTTCCAATATGTTTCTATCAGTTCCATTTATTATTCCTTTTGATGCTTACATTGTCCCATTTTGGACAGCAGAGCCACTTTTTTTGTGGTTCTTAGTTATTATGATGACCCATTAGTCTTTGGACCTAGTGCACTGCTTAGCTCATATTAAAGAGTTCAATTACTTAAATCTATAGCTATCTGAAAACTAAATGTATTCCAACATAAAGATGATCAATAATAACACAAGTATCCAGCTTATTATATCATCATAATTTGCTGAATGCCAATTCTAGCATCTTATAAGGTGACTGATTACAAAGAGAACTGAAGCACATTCCTTGTTCTTAAGAGCCTGTGGATAAGAGGATAAGAGGAGCTGTTTATGAAAATAGCATTGTAGCCCACCAGCACTCCAGGATAAAGTGGAGAGCTTGCTATGAACCATTTATTTCTTTCCACAGATAAAAGTAGGGGTGCTTGCAAATGACTTGTTTAAGGATCTCAATGAGAACATGTTCAAGTTAGTCCTACAATGCTGCCAGCCTCAGTAAATATCAATATGCAAGAGGACAGGGAGTGGACACAGCTGGATGCTGGACATTGCACATGGCAGTGTGTCCTACAGGTGTGCATCACTGATCAAGGGTGTCATGGTCTAAGGAAATAGTGGTCTAAGGAGAGAAATGCATCATCAGAAAACTAAAATACTGCATGATGTGCTCCTCCAGTGCTATGAGAATATACATGGACATATGATTTTAAAAGTCTCAGTGAGAAGGTAAACATGGGTTGGATGTTGAATTGGACTGATTATCAGTATTGATGCAAATAAGGAAATGGCATACAAGGCAGGAGATATGTTTCTGCAAAGACACAGAGATGTGACAATGTGGCAATGAGATGGACAACAGCTCTGTGCTTGTGAAGCAGCAGAGAAAGGTTGGATGGAGCCAGGTCTAGAAGGCATTGAATGCCACAACAAGGAGCCTGAACATTATCATTAAGCTGTAGGAAACAATCAAAGTTGCTAGCAAGAGAAGTATAGTCAGATCTATGTTTTAAAATGATATCCAAAGGGGTATGGGTAGATGAATAAAGAGGGAGAGAAAATAAAAAGATGAGTTACAAGTCTACTCTGGCCCAGATGAGAAATGATGAGGCCTGAGGTATCTCTTGTATCTGTAAGGTATAGAAAAGGAAGCACACACTGATGCAAGAAGCTTTGCAAAGGTGAAATTTATAGGGCTTAGTGACTAAGAAAATGGGAGAAGGAAAATAGAGGATGACTGTGAAATCTGAGGGTAAACAGGAGGTAGATGAAACGCAACTCCATTTGCTAACTAGGCGAATCAGAGTGCAAACTGATCAAGAATTAATGTCAAGTATATTTGCAAATAGGCAAGTTGTAAAAAGAAATCTCAATGAAATAAATTCATCAGGATTTCCATTTTGAAAACACATGCAGGACAAATAATATTTAGCCTCTCCATTTTTAAATTTTAATGTCCCATCCACAGTAAATTATGAATGTCCAGTAAGCCAGGATACCATTCCTCGAGTTGAGCAAGATCCCAGAAGTTGAGGTGTAGGTTGCCTAGCAACCAGAGTCCCCTTGAGCAGAAAAAAACTGACATTGTTTTCCAGTAAAGTCTTTTCACAGATCTAAAACAGGAGCAGGGGGAATGATCATTACAGCCTGACCCGTGACTGGTTCTTCTGAAGAAAACTGATTTTGTTCAACCAGCAGGGGGCATTCCACCTTCCCCAAGAACGTTTTTGAAATCCTCATATGCACTCATCGGTGTCATTTTCACTTTGGAGTGATCCCAGCACATGATCATCACCTTTTATTGGTCTCATCCCAGAGACACTGCCTTGAACAGTGCCTAATTTTTCAATTGTCTTCCACCCAAAAGATTGGCAAGTCTGGTGTCGTGTTTTATACTTGTTAATGACAAGGCTCAGGAACCTGGCTTTGAATCCTAGTTTCAGTCCTTCCTATGGACTTGAGAATTCTTTGTCTTTGTGCCTCAACTTCCCCATCCGTAAAATGAAGAAAGGAATTATGCACCCCCTCCTAGTGTTGTAAGCTTTAAATATGTTCATTTATTTAAAGTTCATAAAGACACAGTTCTGGCATGTAATAAGCACTCAATGATTAGTAATGCTTATTACATATGTCCTCTCCATAGCTGGGGAGATAAACACAGCATTTGTTATACAAATAACAGATGATTTTCTGGTTCATTGCTCCCTGCTTCCTACCCCTCCATTTAACTTTGTAGTAAAACATTCCACTGAAAATATTCCTTAGAGCCACCAGGAGACCTAGTAGTTGCCTGAGAATCTGCAGGTGCTTAGTGGGAGGAGATATCAGGAGGAAGCAGGCAATTCATCCACAGTCTATCTAAAGGGCTTGGGGAATTTTCATCCTGTGGGCAACAAGCCTGAAGACCCTTTCCCTGGTCACCCAGAGATTTCAAGCACAGTCTCCTTTCTGGTGAAATGCACACACAGAGAAAGAACATCTGCTGGATATAGTAAAGACTTTCTAAGGAAGGAGGAGCAAAGTGAGGGGAGAATGGGGAAGTGAGGAAAAATGAGAGATTTTAAAGGATTGTTGAGGACGCTTTCTGGAAAGGTCCTGAGATGATCAGAGGAGGGCACAGCACTCTCCCTCTCAAAGTCAGCTTGTGGATGGCAGAACAGCAGCCTCCAAAGATGTCTACACCCTATGAATATGTCACCTTGCATAGCAAAAGGGACTCTGCAAATGTGATTAAGGATCTTGACACAAAGATTTTCCTGGATTATCTGATGGATCTAATGTAATGCCAACGGTCCTCAAGAGGAAGGGAGGGGAATCAGAGGAGATGTGACCACAGAACAGAGTCAAATTGATATGTGCTGAGAGCCAAGAAACACAAGTAGCTCTAGAGGCTGGAGAAGGAGAGGAAAGGGACAAGCCCTCTAGGTGCCTAGAAGGAAGGCCACCCAAGAAGCCAGCTCAGACTTCTGACTTTCACAACTAGAAGAGGATAGATTGGTATCATTTTAGGTCACCTGTTACAGCAGCACCAAGAAACAAAATCACAGGTGGAAATGGGGAAGGGACTAGGAACAAAGTCCACAGACACTTCCTGAACTTGTAAGAAGACCGCAAGAGCAGACCATGCAGAGTAAACAACTTAGACAACTACTGGCTAAGAGGACATGCGGGGGCTGGTTGGTAGATGAAAGTGGAACCAATCTGAGCCTTGTGGGAATTTGGCAAAAGGGTGTCATTCATCTAGTTGCAAGAGGGTACTATTATTATGGTTAGTAGCATTATTAGTATTACTACAGCTGTCTCTGCTCTTGTAGGGGGAATGAGATTTTGAAATGCATGGAAAGGATTCCTGGCAGTCTTGTCTAGCTGTCTTCCAGGCTATTGACCTTGAATTATCACACAATCCTCAGGTTGTAGAAAACTCATAATAATACAGGTGATTTCTATCCATGATGATGTAGATTAGCAGTATCCAGTGGAGTATAATCATTGCCCAGTGAATGGACCCATTTTGCATCTATTTGCACATTCATGCAAGGCCTCCCTTATTTGCCTATATTTGTGTGATTCCTGGACTTTTTCTGGGAAGGAGCTGTATCATCTTACTGGCTCCTTCAATTGATGACTTAAATAAAAGTTTTGACACATGTTCATTTTATAGCTGTATGAGAGTCATGATTCCGGTTTCAAAAATGTACCCTGTACTACTTTATTAGGGGAGAACTATAAGATAGCTAATAAAGCTCAGAGATGCCTGCATACCTCTGTGTGAGTGTGTATATATGTAGGCATCCATGTATGTGTGTGTGTGTGTTTCTCCTCCCCAAAAGTGGAACCGATTTGGTGACACCCAGGCGTCACAAGGTCCAACACCAAGGCACCTGCCAAAGGGTGAAAGATGACCCTGGCCTCTCCAGGCAAAGGGACTTAGCACAGCTAAATAACTGCTGCTTCCTGGACTATCTAGCACTAACCAGAAGTTTGGTGGGGGGGCTGGGTGGGCCATAGTGAGGCCCACAGTGAGAAGCAAAGCTCCACACGTCTGTGCATCTTTGCGTTCTCCCAACCCACACAAAACACACACAGTCTTCCTTGGTCCTGGTCTGGAAGGTCCTAGTATTCTTCCCACAACAACTCTTCCCTCAGGACTGGGGGTCCTATGGTGAGGGGGAAAAAAAAAGAGACTAAGAAAGGAAGCAGGGAAAACAAATGAGTAGTCCCTAAATGCCGTTCTCTATAGGATCAAGAATAAAAGAAGAATTTTAACTCCAAAAATGTAAATTAGCTTTCAAAATGGATGTCATAGCCATGGATATGAATTATCATTACAGAAAATGTGTGTGCTAATTACTGTCCTAACCTTTGGAGTTAATGTCAAAGAGTTATATTTCTCCCATGTGAACAAATTTCCAAAGTAATAGTCATAATATTATGGAGATAGTGGACATCTTTGCTTTACTTCTAGCATTATGAAGTGATTTTGTTTGCCAACTAATCATTTGGGTCCTGGTGTCACTGTGTTTGATAGAATTTTTATTATATTTGAATTAATTATATTACACTAAAATGATAAAGTTTTAATTGAGAATGCTGAACTTGATTAAATCATCTCAATTTGTATTCAGAGTACTTTTGTTTCTCTTTCTTAAACTATTAATAAGATGCAGTATGTGAATGAACTGTCTTGTACTGATTTATTCTGACATTCCTGAAACTAGTCTCACATTCCAGTTTGGGATGCAAAATTCTGAATGCATACAGTCAAATTCTGCCCACCAGTAAATTCTTTTGGTCTTTTGCACCTATATCAGCATTTTCTGTCTGTTCAACCATTCAGCAAGATGTTCTTAAACATTTTAAAAACTTAAAGGACTTCAAAAGAAGTTCAAGCAACTGTAGCAGGTCGCCACTGCACGAACACCAGAGGATTTAGTCAGCAGACAAACGAGTAATCTCTAGGAGAGAGAGTGAGAAGTATTTCCCAAACTTACTTGACTATGAGCTTTTTTTCTAGCATATCTATTGATGGTTCCCAGTACAATGCCCTGCAGAACCCCAGTTTCCAAGATGCTGGCTAATTGAGGAGCAAGACCCCTTTATTTTGTGTGTTTCCGAAATACTTTTATCCAGGTTTGGACTCGGGATCATGTTTGCCTAATAAACTTAGTGTATTGATTTTTTTTTAATCATCAGAAGGGCTTTTAAAATGTAAGAGTCACTTAGACCTTGAAAACTGGAAAGAATTCACTGTGATTCCATTTGAGGATTTATGGGGAAGGGCAGCATTTTGATAAATTTTGTAAGCTCTTACTCAGTCAGTTTTTGCCCTGCCGTAGTCAAACATCCTACTTTTATAAATTAATCATTTTTTCAGTTCAAAAAAGTGCTCCTTTGTTTAAAGATTAAAAGCTGATTAGCATTCAACTGTATGTTCTCATGCTTCAGTCTGCTTCATAACTGCCGTCATGCACACATTTCCATTTCTAGCTCTATTATATCCTTTGCATTCATTCACTGAACAAAGGACTTGAAGTGACTATTGTAGAGCAGGAACCAGGCTTGAAAAATGGCTAAGACATAGTTATTGCTTTCAGGAATCTCATAGCCTAGCATGAGAAACAAGACACATGTACAAATAACTATAAATAAGGGATGTGATAAAGGCCTGCAAACAGCTGTGAAGACAATGATGTGATTAACAGCCTGGAGGAAGTAGTACAGTCTTCAAAGACTTCAGGTCCTAATTGACCAATAAAAAAACACCTAGCAATTAAGAGGAAGCATAGACTGTGCAGGAGAAAAGAGAAGAACGGCCTATGAATAAAGAAAGGAGGATAGAGTCTAGAGAACATGGAGCAGAGGATAGCAGGAGATGAGGCTGGGAAAGGAAGTGTAAGCCACTAATTTGAACCTGATTTCTTTTCTTATTGCTGTTATAAGAAACAACCACAAACCGGGCCTCCCTGGTGGTGCAGTGGGTTGAGCAACGCACTATGAAGCAAACCGCAGCCACTGCAGCGTGAGTTCGATCCCTGCTGCCAGCCAGGGAGGGGACCCACATGGCGCAGCAGACCTCTCCTGCTGTGCCCGCTGCTCCCCTCAGCAGTGTACTTCTGTTGATCTGCCTGTTCTGCTCCCCGCTCTCTGTGGTGAATCCACACACCTCCCCCCAAACCATGCCTCTGGCCTGTGCCCTGGTGCTTGTATGCATAGATAAATAAATCTTTTAAAAAAAAAAAGAAAGAAAGAAACTACCACAAACCGAAGGCTAAAAACAATACCTGTCTGGAGACAGAAGTCTGAAAAGGTTTCACTGGGCTGAAATCAAGGTGTCAGCAGGGTTATGACCCCTCTAGAGCTTCTAGGGGGGAATCTGTTTCCTGCCTTTTTAGTTTCTAGAAGCTACCTGCAGCCTCTCTCCTCCAGCGTCTCTCCTCTCTGACATGCAGCCCTCTGCTTCCTTCAATCATGACGTTTCTTTCTGCCACTCTGACCCTCTTTGCCTCCCTCTTAGAAGGAACTTTGTGATTCCACTGTAAGGTAACATATGCACCCATCCTGCAGATGAGGATGTGGAAATCTCTGGGGTGAGCTCAGCATTAATCTCACAACAAAGGGCTCTATGTGCCCGGCCTAGGGCCTAGATTTTCTACTGAAGGCAATGAAGAAAAGTGACATAATCAGAACATGATAAAACACTCCATGGCAACACAAATGATGGCTGAAGTAGAACAGTCTGGAAATATTAAGATCTGCCAGGATATACCATGAAGGCGAAGCAATACAGTGGGGTATATGTGAGCAGAGTCCACTCACAGACACAAGCAGAAGAGACGGACTTGATTTTTTTGGAGGAGGGCAATGCTGTTGAACAAGATAGAAAGTTTCCCAGGAGGAGCAGGTTTAAAGAAGGGTTCTCCTAACTGGTATCTTACCTTCTGTTTTTACGCCCATCCTATCCTCCCACCATTATCCCTCACTCTTCCATGTCTCAGATGATTTAGACCAAAATCAACTTCTCAACCTAACATACAAGTCGCTTCAAAACCTGGCCCCTACCCATATTTTTTGCCACTCACCCTATTCCAAAGGCAATTCGGCCAAGTCAGATCATTATACAGTTTCTGTTACCCAGGGTGGCATGTTGTTTGGTGCCTTCATGCACCAGCTCATACTGCTGCCACCAACAGGACCATCTGTCTCAGCTGCGACACACTCTTCTTAAGCCCTGGCCCCTCTGCATAAGCCCTCACGGTTCTCCCAGGTACTTGCCACTTCCTCCTCCATACCAGCCAAACAGAAAAGGGCTTACGTCATTTAAACACAGGAATACACAGGTCCACAACTCTCCCTCTGCTGGAATATAGCATTCTGAAATCAAAAGCAATATCTTCTTCATTACCCCATTATTGGAGGCTGAGCTAGCACCTGATATTTTATAGTCTCTAAATAAATGATTGGTGAATGAATAAATCATCAAAGAAGATGAACTATTAAATATAGCCATCACAAGTTATAAAATATGGAATTTAGTCCATCAGTGGATGAATGGATAACCAAAAAAGATCTATACTTATAAGGGAGTGTTGTTTACTACAAAAAGAAAAAGAAGTATTGATATGCATTACCACATAGATGAATCTCAAAATCATTAGGCTGTGAAAGCATCAGTCACAAAGCCACAAACTGTATAATCTATCCACATGAAATGTGTATGATAAGCAAATCCACCAAGACAGAAAGAGATTAGTTGCTTAACCCTGGTGGGAGGAGGGGCAGGGAGTGGGGGAAAGGGTAAAGAGTATAGGTTTCCTTTACGGGCAATAAAAGTGTTCTAGAATTGATTCTGCGGGTGGACACAGAACTATGTGAATATATTAAGTCACTAAATAATACAATTTAAATGGATAAGTTGTATGTATGGTATAAAAGCTATATCTCAATAGAGGTATCATCAAAAAAGGACACCACACCATATTTATGATGGGGATTACAATTGATGTCAAATACATATAAATAAAAAAAAAGATTTGTTACATTCCAAATAAAAATGAACACTGGTATCAAAAGAAAAAAAGGACACCACACCATATTTAGAATCAAATACAATTCACTAATGAGAAAAAAGAAAAGACCACAGAGAAGACAGACCCAAATAATAGTGGAGGTTTATCCAGACAAGCAGGTTGGACTAGGGAGTGAAAAAAAGTGAACATATTTTTAACTCTGTGTTGTTCACTATGCTAGGCCCCTTACCTGTGTTTTCTCATTTAATTCCCATGAGCTACAATCTACTAAGAATGGAATTTCCATATGATCCAGCAATTCCACTCCTAGGAATATACCCAAAAGACACAAAAACACTGATTCAAAAGAATACCTGCACCCCTATGTTTACAGCAGCACTCTTTACAATAGGTAAGACCTGGAAACAACCTAAATGCCCAAAAACAGATGAGTGGATCGGGAAGCTATGGTACAAATACATGATGGAATACTACTCAGCAATCAAAAAAGAAAGACTAGAAGCATTCATAGGAACATGGATGAAACTGGAAGGGATTATGCTCAGCGAAGTAAGTCAGAAGGCAAAAGAAAAATACCAGATGGTTCCTCCCCTAGGAGGAATATAAGGGAACCAAATAAGGATCAAGGAACGGAATAATAATAATAACAACAAGAAAGAAACAAAAACCAAAAATGAAAAGACAAGGACAAACTGGGGACACTTGGTGGGGAGGGAAAAGGGGGAGGGTTGAGGGCAGACGGGAGCACGGGGGACTGAGGTGATGGTGCACTGGTGAGATGGTGATGGGGAATACATGGGGATTACAATTGATGTCAAATATATGTAAATTTAAAAATTTTATATTAAAAAATAATAATAATTCCCATGAGCTAGATATTTTTATTTCTATTTAGAGATGAGAAACCGGGCACAGAGAGTCCTAGTCATTCGCCCAATACACACGGTTAGTTAGGGGTGAAGGCCATACTCTTGACCACTTTGCTTAGTTTATGAATTTGGTGACTATAAGGGGGTGGGGAGTAAGGGGTGTGGGGATTTCTGTTTCATGTTTTAGAAGGGAATGTTTAAAATCTTCACTTGTTCATTTTCTTTAATAATGAAAGTACACGTTTATTAAATTATCTTTGTGCAATTTCTGAGTGAACTTTGACCATGATCATTTAAACTGACCTCACCTTTTATTATCTAAATAATTTATTTTTCTATATTTGATTTCCTTTTGTTGGTTTTTCATTAATTTTAGAATTGTGTTACATTATGGCCAGAGAATGTGGGCTGCATCAAAGACTTAATACAATTTTTTGTAATCTAATTTATTATCAAGTTTTGCAAAAACTCCAGTAACTCTAAAAAGGAAGGTTCATTCCCTCTCTACAGAGAAGACTCTTAAGGCTCCCCTGATATAATAAATGTACTTTATTGTTTAAAGACATATAAAAAAGAAAATTCCAATTTTTTCCTTATTTTAAAAAAAGCAATGGCCTTCTTAACAATACATTCTTAATGCAAGCAGCACTCAGAAGTTAAAAGAGGAGGCACAAGTCTGAGCAATTCAAAAGGCCAGTAAGAACTTAGCAATTTGTAATCAGATATTTCAATACTTGCAAGGCTTTTTACTTGAGCACAATGAAGGGCCATAAAAAGATGTAAACCTTCATGTAAAAGACTTGGCTTCCTCTGCTTTTTACATAATCAATTTGACATTTGAAATTTGGCAAAGGATCCTAGGTACCTTGCTTTATTTATTACCCAAGATTAGATTTTAAAAATCACTATTATCAAACCATACCAGGCTTTTTCCTAAAATAATGTGCAATTTTTTAAGCAAGGAGCATTTTAGCCTGACATCAAAGACTACAGAACAGGATTTCCAAGTATATTTGACATAGAAGCTACTCTCCTCCCACCTTCCCTACCTTGTCTTCTCTCACCCGGCCTGCTACACCCTTCCCTTACAATAACCTTCTCCCACCAAATCTACCTCTCACCAGTTGCTACATTTAGAGCAAGAGACCAACCTAAAAAGAATGTGGAAGCTCCAAAGCATTCATCCTTCAAAGAGAGCCAGAGAAGAGCAGAGAAGTCCTCAGGGACCAACTCTGTCATTCTGCAGGTGGCACAGTCAATACCGCGAGACGGCAGGTGCCCTACGACCTCAGGCTCGCTGTCACTCAGGCTGGCAGATTGATCTCCGGGGACCTGGTAAGAGGTGCTGTGACCAGGGAAGGGCCTCCAAATTGTCAAGCCCTGACCAATCCCTACGATGACCTGAGGTGCCCTGTCCCAGGATCTTTCCAGCACCATCTGAAAAATAAGGAGTAAAGGCCACTGCCCCTCCTCCAGCTGCTCAGTAAAGGCAAAACCCCAGCAGATGGCTCAGATCATCCTCAAAAACGAAACCAATAGTCAAACCCTAATGGTAAGGCTGGCTTGACAAAAACTACCCAGGTACACACACACACACACACACACACACTCACACCCCTTGATCTTCCCAGAGCAGAGAACTAGGTTGCCAAGAAATGAACTTCGAGGCCTTCAGAGCACTCTGCTTTACAATTTGCCTCTCCCCTCTCTATTTCTCAGTCTTTCTGGTGTATTCTAATGTTCAGACAAAGCAACACAGAAATTGTTGAATGAGTGGAACAGTGGGGAGTGGGAGGGAGGGGCAATGACACCAGGACACACCTTTGTCTGCCTGGGCAGAGCCACGGCCAGTGGTGGACCCGCCCATGGCCACAGCTGCTGTGCCCTACGGCACTCCTGCCCGAGAGGGGACAACAGCCTGCCTCACATACGAAGCATGTGAAGTCCTCACACAGACTCCACCAAGTAGCACCTCATATTATCTCATTTAACTATGGCAGCTGCCTTGGTCCCATTGTACAGATAAAGGAGGCTCAGCAAAGCTTTGTAACTGACTCAAGGTAATGAAGCTCACACGGGATGTGGGGGAGCAGGGACTTGAATCGAGATCTGACATCAAAGCAGGGGGGGCTTTATCCACATACTGCTCCCTCCCTGTACCCTGGCTTCTTTGCAAATTAAGGTCTGATTTTCTGAATATTTTAACGATTTAGTCAGCTTTTTTCTAAATGCAAGAGCAATTCATGTCAAATGCTCAAATTATTGGGTCTCCATAGGTAAAGGATGTCTCACAGAGACAAAGAAAACACAGATCTAGGTAGCACACATGGTGACGCTGGTTGGTTTCCAGGTACTCTACTGGTAGAAGATAGGAGAGAAGCAGAGAGTAGAGGAAGGACAGGATGATGCCACATCAAAGCAGGAGCTGCCTTAGGAGAAATCTGATCAGCGTCCAGGAACTAGTTTCAGAGCCTGGGACATCATGAGCGTCTCTAGCCCTAGAAGGACAGCTGGCCAATGTCACATCAGCGTACAGGGGGCACAGCCTAAACCGTCCACATACCTGGTCTGCTGGCAAGAACGACATCTGCCCAGATCCTTCATGGAAATAAACAGTAAAAGTAAGTTTCAGGGAAAGGACAGCCTCAGGGGAAGCAAGGACAAAAGAGCTTCATGGAGCAAGAGCAAAAATCTCCAGTGAGAGACTAGCCGAGAGAAAAAGAAAGCAGAAGATGGAAGGGATGTCACCCAAGATTTGGGAGAAATCAAAACGCATTTAAATCTCCATGTGCAGGTGAGGCAGGATGGATATCTCAGAAGAACCAAATGCGCCATGTTAAGAAGACATTTGTGTAGTGCTCCAAGAATGCAGAGGGAAAGGATAAAGAAATAAAAGTAATGAGAATGGGTGGGAGGTGAAACCTAATTTCAAAACCCCAGTTTTACATAGAAGTGATTTTCAGAAGAGAACAAAACAACAAACTAATGAAAAAAGGACCAGAAAACACTTTTTCTGGACCTTTAGAAACATCACATTCTATCCAGAGACCCTCCCATAACCTGGCACAAGATCTTAGGAAAAAATACTTATAAAGGAACAAATATTTGCTGGACCCTGGATTCTTTGCAATAAAAAAACTCTAGAAAACACCACCTACACAGTTGAGGGGAAGGATCACAGGTCCGAGGAAGGAGCCATGGCTTTGAAAACACTTGGTGGGCTGACATCTGTGCACACGACATCCTCGAGAACTCGTTTTGAGACTACAGACCACCCATTACCACATTTTCCTAAAATCACTTTAAACGTACCCTGCCCCCCAAAACAAGTCACAAATGGGATGGTGGGTGGTTTTCCTTAACTTGGTCCCCAAAACTCCTGCATCCAGGCAGATTAAGAATCGCCAGGAGGTCTCTGGGCATCTGGGCCAGGTGTCCTGTCTGCCTCCCTCCCCTCTACCCGTCTCCTCTCAGTTGCATGGACCAGCATCACACTCGCACCCCGAGTTCATGCCAAGTTTAACAACCACTTCAAACAACAGCAAGCGCTTCTCTGTTGGATTCTAATCAGCAAAAACTAAATTATTTACACGACTGCACACTAGATAAGAATTAATAAGAGTTTTATTTCTCCTTCCCCCGAACAGTGTAAGTGATTTAAAAGGTGTTTTCATCGCCAAGCAACCTAAGGTTTGATTTTCTGGATTTTTTATTACTAGATAGCTTTTTTCCTAAACGCAGAAGCAATTCACGTAAAATGATGAAAACACAAAGTACCGAAAGTACAGAAAAATAGCAAAGGGGAACCAAGCACCCATGTTCCCAATGCCCAAAAGCTAGACTGAATTTCAGTGTCTAGGCGGCATGTCTCTTCCATAGCTTCCCTGGAAAAGTGCTCTTTTTCATATTCATTATATAAATTACACAGTTTGCACTTTCCTTTGTTCACAAAGTAGCAAATGATTTTTAAATTTCCCATATCAAAATAAGTATTATTTTGAATGGCTGTGCAGCATTCCTGATTCAGAACTGATTCGTTCAAACCCTGGTCACTGGATATTTACTTTGGACATTAGAAGAATCATACTATACATCACGCATTACACTGTGAAATGTAGTAATTAAAGGTTCAGGTTCAGAAGCAAAATTTCCCGCAGTCAAATCCCTATTCTACCATTTATTAGTCATGCAATGTTAGGCAAATTAATTAAACAATCTGTGCTTGTTTCCTCATGGACATAATGGGGATTATAACAGTACTGAGCTCGGAGCTGTATGGATTAAATGAGTGGCTACCTGTGAAGGCTTAGCATCCTCCCACAGTGTGGTAAACAGCACACTTCAGGCTGCTCTTTGTCCACTTCTTTGCTACAATTTGGAATGAGCATCTTTTTCCATGCATCTTTTTTAATCACATGTTTTATTATTTTTCTTATAGGTTTACAAGACTATTTATGATTTGGGAGTATAGGTTCACACCTCCTTAGAAGTATGTTGCCACACTAGGCCCACTTTTTTGTTCAGATAAAATTCTCAGAAATGGAGGGGCCTCCCTGGTGGTGCAGGGGGTTGAGCGCCGCACTGTGAAGCAACCGCTGCACAGCAGCGCGAGTTCGATCCCCCACCAGGGAGTGACCCACATGGCGCACCAGGGAGTGACCCACATGGCGCACCAGGGAGTGACCCACATGGTGCCCCAGACCTCTCCTGCTTCACCTGCTACTCCCCTCAACAGTTTATTTCAGTCCATCTGCCTGTTCTGCTCCCCACTCTGTCTCTGGTGAATCTTCTCACCTCCCACTACTCTGGCCTGTACCCCGGTTCTTGTATGTGTAAATAAATCTTTTTTAAAAATAAAATAAAATTCTTAGAAATGGAACTGTTGATCCAGAGGCTATTCACAATTTTAAACTTCTGTACACGTTATTTAATTTCACACCAAAAAGCTGTACAAAAGACACCACAGACCAAGAATGAAAATGCCCATTTTCTTCTATTTGTGTGTATGTGTGTATGTAGGTTTTACTGAGGTATCATTGGTTTATGACACTGAACGTGATTGAAATGCACAGGGTCACAACTCCAGATTCATGTCATCACATCACACCCACCAGGAAATTATTTCCAGACTGACCAAATTTTATAGGTATCTACTTTTCTTTCCCAATCCTGCTAAAATAGTGGATTTTGTTGCCTTATTTTGTATTGCTATTACCAATCATGTCAATCATTTTTTCTTGAATGTTTATTGATCATTTTTATTTTTTTCCTCTTTAATGCAAGTTTGTTTATGCTCTTCCCCCAGTTTTCTGTTAGGAATATTTTTTCACTGACCTTGCCAAAAATAATCTTTATGTATTAAGGATAAACATTATATAATTTACTGGAAATATTGCAAAGTTTGTCATTAGCATTAGCATTTTGCAAGCAGATATTTTACTATGTTTTGATTTTTTTTAATTTATGCATACAAGAATTAGGGTATAGACAAGAGATGTGGTGTGGGAGGGGGAAGCGGTGAGAGGATTCACCAGAGTGGGAAGCAGAATAGGCAGATCTACTGAAATACTCTGCTGAGGGGCATAGTGGGCAAGACAGGAGAGGTCTGCTGCACCTTGTGGGTCACCTCTGTGGCTGGGGATCAAACCCCTGCTACAGTGGCTGACAACAGTTTGATAGTGCTGAGACTTTAACCCCTGCACTGCCAGGGAAGCCCAATGTTTTGATTTTTTTAATGCTTTAACTTTTATAACATCAAATATACCAAATTTTTTCCTTTATAATTAAGACTTTGAGTTTATAGCAGGACAAGCACTCCCAAACCCAGGCTTGTATGTATTTCACCTACACTGCCATCTCTGACTATTCTTTGTGATTTCAGATTTTATATTTAATTCATTAATTCAAATCTAATTTATTTTATACATTAGCATAAGGAAGGACACCAACAATTTTCTTTCTCACTGCAAACAAACTTTCCCAACCATACTTCCTGATTTTAGATCTTTACCATGTAATAGCCATCTAAATTCAAACACACAATCTTCTCTATTCCTATTTATTGCTTCCCCTATTCTAAGACTAGCGGCACTTTACAATGCTATCATTTTAAAGTGAATTCTAAAATCTGCATGAGCAAGTACTCACCCTTTTATTTTTTTCTTTAATGATTTAATTGACCCTTCTCAGCAATTTATTCTTCAGATGAACTTTAGAACATTTCTGTCAATTCCTCAAAAAGCTCAGTGGGAATTTTGTTGTTGTTATATTTGAATAACAGCTGTTATTCTACTTGTTTTGGACTCTGCTTGAAAATATAAGTTATCCATATATTGGATCTTTACTGTTTGCCCTCTATATTCATAGCCTGATGAACAACTTTTAGTTTTTGTCCTTGTACTCTGCATCCTAGGTTTTTTTCTCAAACCTTATCACTAAATAGATTCACTACTATGTTAATGCTATTCTTCATTGCTCTCAACCCTCATACAGATTTGCCTACAAATGACTTGCTCCCTTACAGTCTCTTCTAAATTTTGCCAAATACATTTTTTTCTTAGCCTGCTGCTGCCTTATCACAGAGGCTTATCTTTCTTATACTGTGTCTCATGGTTTGTTTCCGTACGACTAAAGCAGATGTTGACTGAAACTTGTTTTTGTTGAAAAGTCTTTTTTTTAATATGTCCTTTCTTTCTTGCAGGATATATTTATCTCCTTTCATGTTGCAGATTTGTTTATATGTCCCACTATTGAGGGTTTTGTTTTTCCAGCTTATTCAGCTTCAATGAGAATAGATTTATTCCTTGATGATATTTTTCTCACCTGGCCACCTGGAAGCTGAGAAGTCTGCCTCATTAGAATCGTGTTGAATGAGCTAAGTCCCTATGTTTTTATAAGAAATAAAGACTGGTAATTTACCCAAATACAGACATTATCTAGCATTAAGGCTGTTGGAAAGTTACTGAATAGTTTCTATGACATCTCTATCTAACATCCGTCATACATAATAAGATGTCAAATACTAAAATAAGCTCAAAAGAAAAAAAATCAAAGGAGATACTCAATGTTAGTAATATCTGAACTTTGTATGAGCAAGAATTCAAAAGATCTGGGCCCCCTCCACTTTCTTCTCTGCCACTGTCTCCCCCACTTATTATGCTCCAAGACACCCTGGCCGTCTCTCTGTCAAGTACAAACTTATTCCCACCTTTTGAGTGGAAGGAGTGCTTTGTCCTTGGATATTCCCATGGCAGACAACTTCTTTTTTTTTCTGGTCTCTCTTTAAATGTCCTACTCCTATGGAGCTGGAAGGAATTATGCTCAGCGAAATAAGTCAGAAAGCAAAAGAAAAATACCGGGTGGTTTCCCCCCTAGGAGGAATATAAGGGATCCCAAATAAGGATAGAGGAAAAGAATAACAACAAGAAGAAAAAAAAGAAGAAAACACAACAAAAAGACAAGGACAAATTGGGGACACTTGGTGGGGACAGGAGAGGAGAGGGTTGAGGGTAGATAAGAGCACAAGGACTGAGGTTATGGTGCACTGGTGAAATGGTGGTGGGAAATCCATGGGAATTACAATTGATGTCAAATATATATA
Source organism: Galemys pyrenaicus (assembly GCA_019455555.1). NCBI lineage: Eukaryota > Metazoa > Chordata > Mammalia > Eulipotyphla > Talpidae > Galemys > Galemys pyrenaicus. Next base: position 5,726,964 of record JAGFMF010011925.1, read on the forward strand.
AAGAAGGAAAGTAAAAAAATAAAATACGTGTTCTACTCCTAAACATCTTAATTGCTTCCCTCCTTTCTACCTATTTTGTCTCCTAACTCACTACTCTGTTTCAATTTCTTGATAACATTCAATTTCTTGATAACATTTGCCAATAACTAAAACTATCTTATTTGTTATCTCATATGTATATCTCCTTTGTCAAAAATATAAGCTGGTAAGAGCAGGGACTTTCTCTTTTCAACCCTGTGACTTCAAAATCTTAAACAGTTTTGTGTAAATTGCCAACATGTAATAAATGTTTGTTGAGTGCATAATGATGATATGTCTTTTAGATAAATGGTATCATATAGCATGTGGCCTTTGGTGCCTGGATCCTCTCACTCAGTATGTTTTCAAAGTTCATGTGATATTTCCTGAATAGCCTCTGAAATGTACATTATAGTTCACATACAAAAAATTCAAAATATTAAAAATTAAGAACAAAGTCCAAAGAGGGTGTTCCATCAGAGTCCACCAGAGGCTCTCATTTCTGAAGATGCTTGCCCCTCCCCCATTGCCTCTCCACCTAGAGGGGCACCTTCCCAGGCCACTCACCACATGATTCACCTTTGTCCTACTGAACAGGCCAACCAATCACAAGTATACAAAGTTTGCTCTAAACACCCTCATCCCTTTCCCCCTATCCGCCAACCATCCCCACCACCTCCCATGCTGACAGAGGTTCTCCTAGAAGGCCCCAGGTACATGCAGGCAGTTCCATCTTCCCTGTTACTTACATCCCAGTGAGACTGCCTTTGTGTATCCCGTCCCTGGGGAGTCTTGCTGAATGTGAAGAATAAATTGGTTTGTATTAAGTTATTTTATGCTGTCAGGACCATACTAAAATAGAAATTTGATTGTTACACTTCTAATTAAATCTTTCTAAAGGCTCTCTATTTCCAATAAAATTAAGTCAGGCTCCCTATTGCCTAAGTCTGCCTCTTCCCACCTCTCAAGACCTCAGTCTTTATTCCTCTTTTCTTGCCTTAGCCATGTTCCAGACAAGGGGCCCCTTGTACAGTTGCCCAAGTCAGTACACCGCTTTGTACACCCTTGCTTTTGCTGAAGTCTCTACCTAAAATCCTCTTCCCTGATGCAAATAAAAAACCATAATGAGATATAACTTCACACCTGTTAGAATGACTATCACCAAAAAGTGTTGACGAGGATGTGGAAAAAAGTGACTCCCTGAGCACTCTTGGTAGGAATGAAAATCAGTATAGTCACTAAGGAAACAGTATGGAGAGTCCCTAAAAATCTAAAATTAGAACTACCATGTTGATGCAGCAACCCCACTACTGGGTATTTATCTAAAGAAAATGAAACACTAATTTAAAAAAAAATAAAGGCACCCTGATTTTCATAACAATATTGTTTATAATAGTCAAGCTAGGGAATCAACCCAAATGTCCCTTGATGGGTGAGGGGATAAAGAAAATGACACATATTTACATACAGTGGACTATTATTCAGCCATAAAAAAGGAAACCTTGTTATTTACAACAGAATTTGAGGGAATTATATTAAGTGAAATAAGTTGACAACATAGAAAGACAAACATAGTATGCTCACTTATACATAGAATCTAAACAAAACGGGGACGGGGGAACCAAGCTCACAGATACAGAAAACATATTGGTGGTTGTTAGAGTGAGGTGTAGGGGCACCAAATGGGTAAACAGGGTCATAAAGTACAACCTTATAGTTATAAAATAGGAGAGTAGATCTTAAAATCTCTCACCACACACAAAACAAAGTATAACTGTGTATATGATGACAGATCTTCACTAGATTTATAGTGATGACCATTTTGCAAACATAAAAAAATAAGGAATCACTGTTTTACACCTGAAACTAACATAACTTTATATGTAAATGATACCTCAATATAAATAAAACAAAATGTCCTTCCATTGATAAATAAATACCTACTAAACTCATAAATAAATAAATAAATACCTACTAAACTCATTAGGCACAGCTAAGATTCCTCCTCCAACTCTGGGCAATGCTGGCCAGCTTGTCATCCACGCCTGTGAAGTTCCCTGTCACTTGTCATCTCATCACCCACGAGACACTGTGTAATCATGTGTCTCCTGTACCCTGACTTTGGGCAAGCCGACTTAATCCTCCTGAATCTCAGTGTACCCCTGAGTAAAATAATGATAAGAGAAATGACTTCACAGGTCCTTTGAAGAATGAAATTAGATAACACACCTGAGCAACAATACACGGTGCCTGGCACATCACAGTGCAATGACACCAGCATCCTGATAAAACATCACATTCACGTGTCATGCTTCTGAAATGTGAGCCCCCAGGATAAAGGACTGGGGATGCGCTGGTGGCGAGTAGAGTGTAGTGACACACCTCTGAGGAGGGTGAACTTACTCCACTCAATCCGACAGTGTCACACCAGTGTTACGTCAATAAAATACATAAATAAAATAGTCACAAATAAAGTGGGAGCTCCTTGAGCACCATCTCATTCCCCTAAGTTGCAATGAGATCAGATCTGAGTGTAAATTAATGTCACCCATTAGCTGGGCCAGTTTCCACATCTCTAAAATGGAAATATGATAGTGTTGGTAAGTGGATTAAAGAAGCTAATGACAACAAGCACTTGGCACATTTTCGGGCTCACATAAAAGGCCCAATAAACTGCTACGTAGATCATTTAAGACCTGACTCATAATAGAACTTTGATAAATAGGCTTTTTTACGGTCCCTGGATATCTGATTGACAAAAACACTTGTTTTTCCTTAAATACCAGAGGAGATGGAATCAACCCCATTCAAAAGTCACATGGAAGGCCCAAGGGGTATGACTGAGGAGAAAGCATTCCCCCCCCACACGCTATTCCAAACAACCTCTCACCTTCAGCCCTAAAATGGTGAAGGCCTAACTTAATATGAATGTATTTCTAAAGAGGGTAACACATTAACCTGCAAAAAGTTATAGCGCAAAACACCTTAACTCAAAACTTTTTGGATGACCCTTAGCATAGGGAAGACTCTTGACTGGAAATTTTGACTGAGGAGTCAAAAAAATGTAAATGACCTGACAGGACCACTAGAGAAAACCCTGCCCTGAGGAGCCCTCCCTCTCAGAGCCAGCAACCAGCTGGATTCCTGGTCGAATGAAAACCATCCTCAGGAAATGGGGCTGTTTGGAAGAAGCCTCTCCAGCATGAAGACAGGTCCTATCATGCCTCGTTATTATAACAGTTAATGCATCACATGTCCTAATTAAAAATAGCTCAAATCTATTAACATGTCCCTGCTCTGTACTCCCAGCAAGCTGTCCAAGATGGTCACTCTTACTCAGAATCAGATGAGGACAAATGGCCAACCTCGGAGATCAAGGAACTTTCTGGATCATTTGCTTTGTATCTTTATCTTGGGATCCCTAAACAATAGCGCCCGAGGCTAAAGCTTATGGGCAAGAAAAGGCAGATCTACTGAAGCAGAAAGTAGATCAGCAGCTGCCCAGGGCAGGGAATGGGACGGTAACTGGCCCAAGGGTGTTTTGGGGATGATGGAGATGTTCTAATTTGGATTTTGGTAACTTATAAATTATCAGTAAAGTTATTTGTATTTAAAAAAAAAAAAGCTTAAGAGCTAAAACTTTCTTGGGGGAACTGAATTTGAATCCAGGAAACAAGAGTGAAGAGAAGGGGGATACAAGGAGAAAGGTGGGACAACGACTGAGAAGGACCACCAGGCCGAGTGCCTCCCCGAAACCTTCGTGAAGGAGCTCTGCCCCAGGCCTGTGTGTGCAGGCAGCAGGGAGGAGAAGACACCCGCCTGTACTACTGGATGACCCATGAGCCCAGAGAGCCCAGCAGCAGCTTCCCCCACCCCCCATCCCCAGGTAACAGTCTGAGGTGAGAGCCTGCTGAGCCTGAGTGAGGCTTAGAAGTCTGATGTAAGTCTTGGAGCAGCTGCCCCTCCCCCCCACAGCTGTGACTCTGGAGCAGCAGGGAGACAGAGGTAACACCCTAGTAGAAGCGTGGGCACTGCCAGGCTATTCAGGATCTACCGCAGTCTGGGGCCATAGCCATGCTCTCTCCAGGCCGCCCAACCAACAAGACTTTGGGCCTGGCCATTCCTACCCAACACAGGACTGGCAATGAGCAATTTTTGCTGCAGAAGTGCCCATGGCTTTGCCAAGGTTTTGTCAGCTCTTCAACACTGTCTAAGTGTCACCCCCTCCCCCGGTCCTGCTTCTGGCCCCTAAGTTTCACAGCCAGTATCACCTCTCCCTCCCAAGGAAACCTTGCACACGCCATCTCAGCATATGCTTCCAGCAGAGCACACCTGAAAATCTTGGTGACCTTAAAAATCACTGTGGTGCCCCCTATTTCTCTGCATATCCCAAACCCAAACCTGCCATCAGCTACATTCTCACTTCTGAGGCAAGAGTTCTTGTTCTGGAGTTCACAGACCTCAGGGAAATACAGTCCAGGGGAGTGCAGTGTAAGGGCCCCTGTCTTTACTGGCAGGCCAAGACTTCTGAGAAGGCCCAGGTGTTGTATCAGTTTCCTAAGGCTACTCTGACAAGCTGCTGCCAACTTGGTGACTGAAAAAACAGGAAACTATTTATCTTCAGGTTCTGGAGCTCAGAAGTCTGAAATGGGTCTTAGGAGCCATCAGCCAGGCTGATGGCACCAATTCTGACAGAGGCGACATTGGAGGCCTCTGCAGTAACTAAGTCATAGATACGTCACTCTTGATAAACCCTCTCTGCTTGGTGATGTACGTTTTCTGTTTAAGCGCATCCCCAAACGCAAACACTACACACACATACATACACCTGCATGATATCATACATATACATATGTACACAAATAACATTCTAAATTACATAATATATATCCTATTAATTACATGTGTGTGTATTTTATATATATACAGTGCTGGCAGGGCTGAGCTCCTTCAGGAGACTGAAGGGGAAAGTCTTTTTCTTTATCATCCAGTCGCTGGCAGCTGCCCCTATTCCTTGGCTCCAGACCCCCTTCTCTCTCCAAAGTCAGCCAGGCTGGTTCAGTCTTCCTCCTGTATCACACTGATTCTGATTCTCCTGCCTCTCTCGCTCCTAAAGATCTCCTGATTATGTTGGATCACAATACAGGGTATCTGCTTATCTTGAGGTCAGCTGACCCACAATCTTAATTCCATCTACAGTCTTAATGCCCTCTTGCCATGTGTAATAGAGAGCAGTTCCTTATAACGTTGATCAGTGGGATAAAAATCAATTGCCTGCCAGGCTACTGTCTGCGTGGAGTTTGCAGGTACTCCCCGTGTCTGTGTGGGTTTTTTCTGGGTACTTGGGTCCTCTCCTGCATCCCAACATAGACGTTAGGATATAGATGTTAGGTTCATTGACGAGTCTACATTGTTCCAGTCTCAGTGAGTGAGTGTGTGTGTGTGTGCATGAGAGAGAGAGAGATGCTGCCTGGGATGGAAGGGCATCATGTCCAGCGTTGGTTCCTGCCTTGTGCCCTGAGATGCAGAACAAGCTCCTGTCACCCATGACCCTGAACTGGAAATAAGAAATTTGGAAAAATCAATGAATGAATGAATGAACAAATAAATACATATTACTATTTAGTAGTAGAAATGTCCAAGGTTTTTATTTAGAAGTTTCGTGATGTTTTTATGACCAGAAATATGTCATGGGAACTCAACTCTTATTTCTATCCATTAATCTATGGCAATGTTTTGCATATGTTGTTTTGCAAGTTTCCAAGAACCTACCAATGACGTTAAGTGAGGTCTTACTGCAGTCACAGGCCGGGATGAGGAGGTGGGCATCTTTGGAAGAGGCACACTCTGCCTGTCACGAGCACATCCCTGTGGAAGGTAGCCTGACCGGGCTCAGCATGGACCTACAGGAAGGGAAGACTGGGGAGAGTGGCTGACCTTCACGTCACTTTCCTTCCCCATCACCTGTCTTCTTGCTCCTGCGAGCTGACAATCTGAGGCTGGGGAATCCTCTTTTTGGTGGGCACTGGGCACAGAATTTGGTTTAAGCCCCCTGAGATGCCAGAATAAATCAGACGACCATAGCTGAGTATTTGCCCTTCTTGAGCTCTGACTTTGAAGCGCCTTTTCAGCATTTTTAAAGCCATGTATGACTATGACAAGATGTTAGAAGAGAGTGAGAATTCCAGGAAGGGCTCAGAGGATGGCAGTGAGTGTCTCATAGGGGTGTTTTCTGGTCAAAGTACAGGCTTGTCCCAGCTCCAGGCTCTCCCTCAGAGGCTATGTCTACTCCACTGCCACTTCTGTCAGACATGGCTAACTGGACAAGAGGTTTCAGGGAACTCAAGCACGGCCCTGCCAATTTCCCAAGGCAGGAGAGCAGAGGGCCCCTATGAGTAGCAGGACTTAAGTGCCTCAGGGTGATGACAGGTCCGGGACTGGGCATCCTGCCGTTCATAGTATGACTAACACCAGCCCTGAACATCATTATAGAAAACAACTCTATAAAGCACTTGTCCACGCCAATAAAGCTCTCTCCCTGGCCCTGACATCACCGCTTCTATGGCAACCAGTGCACTTCAAAGAACAAAATGTGGGAGACTGAAAAACACAAATCTAAACTGAAGGCACTAAGTCATGCCAAATGAATGAATTGGCCAGAAAGTCACATAAAAGTTCACAGCTCGGAAGGTCTGCGGGAAGAAAGAAAGATGGACCAGGCATCCCCGGGTCCAAACCAGAGTTTCCTGAAGCCACGGTGAAGCTTCCAGCACAGTGGTCTTGGTGGGTGGTGATGGGGAAAGAATCTCTATCCCGACCATGTAGAGAACAGCATGTTCGATGAAGTTTCCCAAAAATAAACATCATTTTGCTTTAGTACACACAGTCTAAATTAACATAATTGTCCTTCAAAGAAGCAAAAGGCCACTCAAGGAGCTCTGAGAAGAAGAGGTACATGTCTTTCTTAGGGACATCCGTGGATGTGACCCAACAAAACAGTAACAGTTAGTCACTACTTTAGCTCAGGCCATTATAACGAAATGCCACAGACTGGATGACTTAAACAACAGACATTTATTACTCACAGTTCTGAAGGTTGGAAGTCTAAGGTCAAGGTGACAGACTGGGGCCTGGTGGGAGCCCACTGCCTGACGTACACAGTCATCTCCTCACTGTGTCCTCACATGGACGAGAAAGGAGGCCCTGGTTCCCCTTCTCTTCTTGTAAGGGCACTGATTCCACATGGATCCCCTCCCTCATGACTTCATTTGGAGTCATGGGTCCATACCGACCCCCATCAAGCTCTCTTCCTCAGGGATGTGCTCTGTGACAGCAGAAATGACTCCTCATCAGCTCCCAGTGACCCCATCTCCAAATACCAAGAGTGGGAGTCAGGGTTCCAAAGGGTTTGGGGAGAATACAACACCGAGTCCATAATGACCAATGTGTCACCACATGATTTTCCTGTATAGGGGGACATGTCCCTCATTCAACGGTACATTGGGTAAATGCACCCCATCTGTGATGGGTGCAAATTTTACTGTTCCAAGAGCAGCTGGACGCTATAACAGCAAACAACTAATAAATGGAAACGTACCCAACTGGAGTTTCCACCCCCACTCATGCGCATTCATTAAACAAGCTCTCTGTTCTATTTCTTAATTACCTGTAGTCACTCTAAGATCTGGCCATGAGCACCGAACATGCAAAATTCCTCTCCAGAAGCAGCCATTTACTTTATCCATCTATAATTGAGTCAAATACCTTCACTGAAGAGTCAACTGAATTTGAGTCAATAGAAAACAGAAATACAACATGCAGTACCTCTAACGTAACTTTCCATTAAAATCTATGAAGACAAAAATAAAATCTATGAAGATACACACACATATGTGAACACAGAGACATAGCTTGCACGTGTATTGGTGTATACATGAACACATGTGTGTTACACACATGTACACATTCACACATAGGGAATAGAAGGGTGTTTTCCTGGGGAGCATCTTCCTTTCAGACCTGCCATTAAACTAAGCCTGCCCTGCTAGGCAGAACTTGACCCAAACATGCTTCATACCTCTTACTCCGGGCTGCATGAGTCTAACCAAGACAGGAGTTTATTTTCTGAATGTGATATGAATTACGTAACCTGGAGCAAAATGTCCAAAAAGGAAATGAACAGAGGAAGGAACATGAGGATGTAGGATATTGAACTAGCCAATAAATCTTATTTATTTGGGATTTCTGCCTTTATGTTCTTCCCAAAGGCTAAAAAGATTTGATTTCTTGATGAAACTAAACCCACCAAAAAGGGGGAATAATTAAAATATAAGAACAGAGGGAGAGGGAAAAAGAGGCAGAAAAATAGTTGCCACCAGATACCAGGGAGTGATTTAATTATTACAGATACTGAATTCAGCACTGATTCCTGACAGCTTCAGCAAAACAGGAAACACTTTGGATAATAGAGTTCTTACCGTCTGATTAAAAAAAAAGAACAGTGCCATTGGAGAGACTCATTATGATCAAGTACCAAAAAAATATCGATTTTCCTGCTTCCTTTGTGTATGGTTTTGTATATGTGAGACTGAGAAGTGTCTAGGGCCTCTCTCCAGCCTCCTCGGTCAGAAGTACTCGCGCCTTCACAGTTTCACAAAACTTTTCTGCCACACAGCCAGGGCCAGAGGACAGGAAGGCTGAGTTCACTTCCTGCCCAAGTGCCTTCTTACCTCTCCGCTATACCTCCTTTCAGAAGGCAAAGCTAAGACAGGGGCACTGGAAGGAACTAGGCCCTCTAGACAAGAAAGGTGGTCAAGGAGGCCTAGGCTGCTGCCTCTGACACAGTCTCTCCACTTCCCTCTAGAAGCCAAGGAGAAGCAAACAAGCAAAGACTGAAGTTTAGCCAGAGGTACCCCACCCCCCCCCAAGTGTGATGGATGTGGATCCGACAGCACAGCTGGCAGCACAGGGCGGCCACCACAGACCCACAGAGCCCCGTGGAGGACACCCCCATACACTCTCCCTAAAGTCTGACCCCCACATCAGGCCCTGCCCACCCCTGCCACAGGAAGGGAACATGAGCTCCTAGCTGCCAAATGCCTGTGCCCCCAGGCCTTTCTGGAAAACTACACTTGACTCCTAAGGTACAAACGAACAAGCACCAAATGCCAGTGCTTGGTGTGGTTAGACTTCACGCCAACGCTGTGACTGTGCTCATCACAGACTCTACGTCAGGGCGTGGGGCGTACATTCTGGTCCATATATCAGGAACTGCTCTCTCCAAGTAATTCTGGGGCACCACCCTTAATTACCTGGGCCCTGATTTCTCACCCCAGGGACCTTACTTTACACCTGGTTGTGAAGGAGGGGAGTGGTCCCTGCTATCTGCATGAAAACAGCCAGAGCTGGGACACAGGCAGCCAAGCAGAACGAGAATGCAGATTCCCAGCTGGTGGGCTATGGTCAGGTGGCTGGGACAGAACTGGGCCCACACCCAGGAGATGGCAGCGTTGAACTTGGCCTGCTGCCACGACTGGGGCTAGGCACAGCTGTACACTACCAGCAGGGCTGACTTCCTACCCCAGGGAGGTGAACACCAAGGACACATCTATAACCGAAAAGGGAAAATGGACCCTCACAGAGAAACTGCTCCTCGGCTCCAAAGTAGCAGGGAAGGTGATGGAATTTGGGGTAGACATCGTAGAGGAAAAGGCAACAAGTGGCTTCTCCCGCGGCTGCTATTTATGCTCAGAAATAAAGCACAGTACACTGGAGGAGACTTAGTTCTGCTGCTTAAAAAGAACAGGCTATTCCCAGCACTTTTCCCTGAATTTGTCTTCTCGGGCTCTCTGGGGTACCAAGCAGGCCCCCATTTGAGGCGCTCGGTCTCTGAGGTCTCCTCAGCTTGGAAAGTAAGTTCGCTTGGGCACTGGGGCTTCTACCGTGGGCCTCAGGGCCAAGGCCAGCTTGGATGGGCCCCCTCCTTCTCACATCTCCCTTACCTCTTCCCACTGACTTTATCCTTCGGTGCCTACAGTCAATCACTGATACGGGAGTGAGAAAAGACACCCTGGAAAGGCCCTCTACAAGGTGTGAGCAGGGGCATTTCAGCCATGTTTATGGCTCTTCCAAAAGAGACAACAGACAGCGAAAGGGTCATTTTCTGTTTTCTGTGCCAAAGACCAGCGGCTGGACAAGAAGATCACACAGCTCTCTCCTCTGAAGGCAGAGAATTCAGTGTGTATTCTATTTTAAAGCCAAGCCCTTACTGCTACCTTGATGATTTTGTAGAATTTACACTGAAAGGGCATAAAATGTCACACCATCTTGTGTGTTCCCCACTTCCATGTGCTCTTTGCAAGAAAACCAAACTCAGCTGCTTCTGAACTCTCACAAGCACCCACAACGTCTAAGGCATACAATGGAAACTGTGCACATTTCTGTGAGGCGAAAAGGTACCAGGAAAGAAAGGACCATGGAAGGTTGTTCAGGCAGCCAGGTGCTTCTCTGCACCATGACAACCTCTGCAAAGTGAGGATGACACCACGCTCCTCTCAGAGGTCACATAATGACAAAAGGCGCAGAAGCACCTGGAACAGAGTCTAGGTGCACTCTCCCCTTCGGGCCTCAGTTTCCCTATCCTAAAACTTCAGGAAAGGCCAAGGAGGGGGACATTTAAGCTGGATGGCCCCACATCTGTAGGTTACTAGGATCCCCCTTCAGAAAAGTCATCAAAGGTTAACCTCCACCACCCAAGGGACTTCAAGGCTCACCCTGATGAGCAATACCATCACCCATTGCAACTTCCTGCACCATGATGAGGGTGAGAAGCAGAAGCCGCAGAAGCTAGGATCACTCCCCAGGCTACACGGTGGGCAGCAGGCTGAAGGGCGTGAGCCAGTCCATCCCTTTCTTGAGGGGCTTTGATCTCCATGACCCCGGATTTTCTGTTGAACGCCTCCTCCTCCCAATCAAATTTCAGGCTGATAGATTAAGACTTGGTGTGGAGGGAGAAGAAGGGGGAGTGAGGAGTTGAGTGAAGAGAAGGAGGTGGTACAAAACATTCCCTATAACAGAAAAGGATGGAGACAGAACATGAAATAAAAAGAAATATAGAAATATTTACAAGAGAAAAGCAAACTTGAAAAGGACACTCTTTGGAAAGACTCACCCTTTTATGGCAAACAAAGGCTATTAGAATCTTGCAGAGAACAAAGAAATGCTGAAAGCTCTGATTTGGACATCAATGAAAGAAGAAACTTCCCCGAGAGCCTCAACAACCGTTGCCCCTTACCCTAGGTGCCTCCAGACAAAAATGTACGTTCCCCAAAGCCTAACATACCTGAGGCCAACCCAGTAGAGTAGCCTTGTCACAAATCTTCAACCATTGCTTCCACTGATACTTAAAATCTGCTGGTCTCATCTACCCAGCTCCTTGAGGACAGAGACCACCTCTGTCTCAGCAGACGCCTGGAGGTACTCAGTGAAGGTGGAGAGGAGTGGAGAAGCACCAGCAGAAGATCCAGGGTAGCCCAACATATTGGCTGAAATTTGTTTTAAAGAAACACAATAGATAAAAACTTATAAATCAGACAAATTAGAATGTGATTGTGCCTTACAGAATTTCTTTAAATACTGAGCTAAGTGCATTTGAAAAAGAAGTTGCTTTACAGAAACCCATTTTGGAGACAGCTCCTAAAGAAAAATCTCTATCACGTAAAATTCATTTCACGTCAGTACAGACAGACTTGCAAATGAGCAGCGTGCCCACCAGAAAGAGGTCCACCCAGTGCGCTGAGCAGCAGAGAAGAGTGATAAAGAATGAGAGTGCAAATGCACTAGGATTCCACGCAGGAGACCTGCACATTTCTGAACATGGAGGGAAGCTCTCAGTCCCCCTCAAATCTGGACTCGTCCATGGCATCTCCTGTCCTGTTGTCATATTAGTAAAGCCGTCAATCAAATCTTCACTAGGTCCAGTTAGACCAAGTCATGGCCAGCTCTCTCTCTGAGGCCTGTCCTCCCCTTCCTCCGACACATCTGCACCAGCACCACCTGCCAGGTGAGTAGCCAGCACCAAGGTAGGATAGCATCCTGATTAAGACCAAGCCCTGAAGTCCAGAAGAGGCGTCACATCCTGGCCACTAGCTGCAAAAGCTCAGAAAAATCACGTAATTTTTGTCCACATTATGTTTCTTAAGGCAAAATCAGCTTATATCACGATCTGCTTTGGAGGTTGTAGATTGAAACCTCTACAAAAATGTACTTTCACACCCTGCTCACCACCAGTGCCCCAGTAATCCTCCACCATGTTCTGGGCCCTTTCCTTCCCCAAATCAACTTTATGTGGGGTGAGTGCCAACTTTGTAAACTTGTTATGCACACAATGCCCACTGCATATAGTAAGGTCTCATTAAGGTTTGTTATTCCCATTAAGTATTTAATGAATACTCATATAGCATTTATATATATTCACTTAGTTCATCTACCAACCAGATCTACTAGAAAAACCAACAAAACGGTGTGGGTGGTTTCTAATCAAAGAAGTTCTGCTATGGTCACACAATGTAGAGGTTCTGAGATTTTGAGTAAATCAGAAAAGCAATAAGAAAACCCCAAAGAGAGGAGCACACAGTGGAAACCCCAAGCCTTCTTGTTCATCTCATGCATTAAAAGTTCGGAGTTCATGGGGCCTCCCTGGTGGCACAAGGGGTTAAGTCGCAGCTATGAAGCTATGCGCAGCCACTGCAGCATGAGTTCGATCCCTGGGGAAGGAAGGTGACCCACATGGCACAGCAGACCTCTCCTGCCTTGCCCCCTGCTCCCCTCAGCAGTGTATTTCAGTCGATCTGCCTGTTCCCCACTCTGTCTCTGGTGAGTCCTCTCACCCCTCTGCACCTCTGACCTATACCCTGGCTCTTATATTCATAAATAAATCTTAAAAAAAAAAGTTCAGAGTTTGACTTTTTCCTTTTACATAATGGTGGCTAATGCCAGCCTCTCCCCAAATTAGATCATTCTTATAAATGGATTATCTAAACCAAATGTCCGAGGGCAAACTGCTCTAGGGAGGGAGACAGGAGAGGAATGGGGGTGTCTTGGATTCTCAACTTGTTGATATCACATGAAAGGTCTCAATAAATGTTATTTTTATTTTGATGCAACGTTCATGGTTTATATCAAAAGGGCAGGTTTATATCTTATCGCGACTCCCTGACCTGGCATTCTGCACAATTTGTGTTGACGTGTAGACAGGGACTAGCGGCAGGAGACGAAGCTTGACCTAGTTGGGGAATTCTTACCGTGCTGAGAAGAGGAAACTGAATGGATCTGAGGCATCATAAAGGTCATGAACATCTCACACACAGCGGCTAGTCCGCCTTCTACCCCACTGGCAGGAGCTGCAGCGGTCTTACTCTGACTAAAGAAGATGAGCGGGAGAGGACAGGGCTAGCGAGGCAGCCTGCACCTGCCACCGAGCGGAGTTGTGGAGAGCCACTGAGCAGGAGGGGCAGAGCCAGGAGCTGCAGACAGTGCACCCGCAGGCACGCGAGGAGGCTGAGACACTGAAGAGCCCTGACTGTCAGGATAGGAAGAAGGACTGAAAAAGACCAGGAGACAGAGGGCATTTGAGGTGACCTTTTCAAGTACTGGCAGCTGATTCACGAGTGACCTGGCTTCACTCGAGAGATACCAGATTTCTAGTTATAACCTCCACCTCCTCGGGGGTCCACCAAAACGCCTAACAGAAGCAAAAGGGAGAGGGACCCTTCTCTAGACCTTTAGCAAGCCGAGGTCCTTGGGCTACAGGTGTGAAATCTACAAGATGAAATTGCAGACTTCAGGGGGATGGGGATTGTTCAATAGGAGTACCCAAGAAATGCTACCAAGGAAAATGCAAGAGCCTGCCATGCCATGGTCTCTCTGTGCCACTGTTGGCGATAAATGCACAAAGGACACTTCTATTGTTATAGAGAATGCGAGAATATACAAAAGGACTTTTTCCTGGGCAATAATTTCACTACCTGTGAGGCTGGATATAATAGTGGGTTAGTTAGTCATTTGCTTTCTTTCTTGTAAACTATGCAAGTCACTGTACATTTGTATAGTGGGGTCAGAGTCCTCTTTTCCCTGTTTATGATGACCTCTTCCCAACAAGGAGCTATTTTATTCACCAACTTTGATTTTTCCCCCCATTTAGTTCTCTTACATTTGAATAAATGTATTGATTTATTAACACTGTGTCAGTCACATTATCATCTCCATCGCTTATTTTTCTATTTTTATTACTGTAAGAATTGTCCCTTTAAAAGCCTTCCCTTGTGAATCCTTGCTTTAAAACAAATATTATTATGAAAGTTCTGCATCTTTAAGGCTAATTAGTCACCCTTAATAGGTGTTTCCTATTTGGTCTTATTTCACTGCTATTTCTTATTGTTCCCTTTGTCTTTTGTGATTAGATTTTCTAAAGGTTCTCATTTGGTCATTGTTTTGATTTCATTTCTTTTTTATTAAGATATAATGCACATGTAACATGATATTAGTTTCAGGTGTACAATACAGTGATTCAATATCTGTATGTGTTGTAAAATAATCACAAGTCTAATTAGTAAAAAAAGAGGATTGGTTAATGTCCATCACCATAAAGTTACACATTTTTTTTTCTCATGATGAAAACTTCTATGATCTATCCTCTTAGCAACTTTCAAATATGCAATTCAGAGTTATAAACTATGGTTCCCATACTGTTCATTACATCCCCAGGGTTTACTGATTTTGTAACTGGGAGTTTGTACCTTTTTACCCCCTTTACCCATTTAACCTACCACCCCCAGCTGCTACCTCTGGCATCCATCAGTCCATTCTCTGGATCTATAAATTTAGGTGATAGCTTGTTTGTTCTATCCCACCAGCAGTGTACAAGATTTCCCTTTTCTCAACATCCTACCTGACATTTATCAACAACAATGACAAAACCACAACTGAACAAAATAAACAGATAACTGCTATTTCTTAACTTTTTGATGATAGCCACTCTGATGGGGGAAGGTAGATCACACATTGTTTGTCTTTCTCTGTCTGATTGATTTCACTTAGCATAATGCCCTTAAGGTCCATCTATGTTGTTGCAAGTGGCAAGATTTCCCTGTTTTTAATGACTGAATATACGTAGCTACATCACCTCCACCGACAGACACTGAGGCTGCTTCCATATATTGGACATGCTAAATAATGCTGCAGTGAACGTGGGGGTGCTGATACCTTTGTTGAGTTAGTGTTTCATTCATATAGTGTTCCTTCATAAAAATCCCCAGGGGTGGGGTTGCTGGATAATACAGTAATTCCATTTTATTATTAATATTTTGAGGAATCTCCATACTGTTTTCCATGGCAGCTGTGCCAATTTACAGTCCCATCAACAGTGCTCAAGAATTCCCTTTTCTCCATATCTGACCTGACATTTGTTATTTCTTATCTTTTTGATGATAGCCTCTCTGATAGGTGGATGGTGATATCTAATTGTGGTTTTGATCTGTATGTCCTAATCATTAGTTATGCTGAGTGCCTTTTCCTAAGTTCTCACTACAGGGAAAAAACAAATATCAGATACATGATCTGCAAATAATTTCTCTCACTCATTAGGCTGTCGTTTCATTTTGTTGGTGATTTCCTTTGCTGTGCAGGAAAAGATTTTTGTCTGAACAATATACATGAATATAATCTAAGAGCTTGAAGCACTCCAAAAGCAGAGGTGTTTTCCAGAAGCTTATTAAAGAAATAGCCACAAAAAGAGCAGAGCCCTATGAAAAACAGGTGGGTTCACAAAGTTCCTGGTAAGGGCTGGCTAGTTGGAGTCTGTGTGGTTTGGCCTTGGGAAACATTAAAATTGTTGCTCAGGAGCCATATTTTTAAATGGTAAATTCATGAAACAAAATCGGTATTTATGTTGTTATAAAGGCACAATGGCATCGAGTTTCAATATTTCAACTCTTCTGCTTTACCTTTTTAAATATAAACAAGACTCTGCTTCACTCAGAGAAAAATTTCTTTGAACCAAGAAGCCAGGGACCTGAGCTGCTGGTAGCTATGCCATAAAATTCATAGGAGAAGCAGTCTAACAAAAAGAGATTAAGAGACAGAAACTCCTCACAGACACTCCCACTGAATGGGCAAGGCTGGGGACCAAGAGTGAGGGTCTCAGACACCTGCCCCACACTAGCAAGTAGATAGTATTCAGTACCCTCCCTTCTTTGTACATACTTATTTTTATTGTGGTAACACTGGTTTACAGCACCACACAAGATTCAGAAGTACAGGATCACACCTCTGCTGTCTCAGCTCCTGAGCACACTCCAAGTGCAGGGATAAAGCAGTTTTCTTCTGTTATATCATGTAATAATATAACATGTTATTTTGTATGTAATAATCCCCCATGGTAGTACTTTACGAGACTTCATATAAAAAGAGCAAAACCTGTCCTAAATTCTCCAAGTATCACTTTTTCTAAGGGGTATATTTTCTAAACCCCAAGGGAAGTGGGCTTCTAAAGGAGTGGACTCAAAAGGCCAACACAATTCCACAGGAAAACCAGAAATCTGGCCTGTCTAAAGAAGCAGCATGCCCATTGCCTGCCAGCCAGCTGCTGAATGTGCCCTCCCTGCCAGGCCAGCAGGCTCAGGGGAAGACATCTGTACATCTCAGAACCACATTGTCCCCTTCATTAGAACCAACAACCAACCCTCAGAGAGACTCTCCTCCCAAAAGCAGGCCAGCCTTGGAAATGGCAGACCAGGAGAGGGAAGGAAAATGCAAATTCAAGCCAAGGATGACGGGACTTGGCGCTTTCTATTTAAAGTCTGAGTTTTGCCTGAGACTCATTACAGCACTGGAATCGAGCTTCAAGTTTAAATAAGAGTGACACTTATAACCAGCTCGTTTTGGTGCATAAATAACTAAGCAACCTTACAAAGGAAACTTCCCAAAGTTCTAACTAAACAGATGTGACTGATACTCTTAACAGGCTCACTAGTGGGCCTGGGGGTTACTTCAGGAGTTCTCACAGGAGCTGCTACTACTGATGCTTGAAACACTTGCGGAAACTTCTAAGTGTCCCTCAAAAGCCAGGATCCAGGAATACACGTCACCCTAAGTACTGTGTTAGGTATCCCGCCAGAAGGGTCGGTGAGCTTGTATTGTCTGTAAGACTTAGACAGCCACTAGTTGAAGCTAAAACTACCCACATCCTCCACAAAAGTAAAGGTTCCTCATCGGTGAGTAGGTTCCTGAAGGTGTCTCAAGGGTCTGTAGACAGAGCCCCCAAAAGAGATCTAGTCACTCATGGAACAAAGGCAGCTTTCTCAGAGAAAGAAAGACAAGCTTTTTGAGTCCTGACAGCACCAGGCTGAACTCTGCTTCAGAGCGACCTATGCCCATCAGCAGGCCTCCAGATCTTTGCCCTGCTGTCCCCTCTGTCTGGGGAGCCCGGGGAGTCCTTTCTCTTACCTGTTTACACTAGACAAACACCTGGTCTTTCACACCCCAGTTCTGACGGCAGACCTTCCAGGAAACCTCCCCTGAGTGCTCCTGGCAGCCCCTTTGAGAAAAATCAGTTCTCCCTCCTCTGCCTGGTACATAACTACTTCGACCACAGACCCACCTCATAATCCACTACTCTCTGTTGTTTTCAGCAGCTACCGTTGTCTCTCTTAATGAACCAGAATGAACTTATCTTACTTTTTTTAAACACCTTTAACTCAGACCAGCATTATCCATGTACTCTGGCACATGGTAGATTCTCAGATCTCATTTACTGAATAGTCCGGGTACGTTTGGCTTGAGAACCATTCACATTACTCTGTAGTCTCTATAGTCAGCCTTGCAAAGCACACGGTCCTCATCCATCCCACAGGCATTTGCTGAGCACCAGGTTTATGCCAGGCATGAACCAAGGCAGCGCGGGCATCACATTTCTGAGTATCCATCGCAGACTGCTGTTAAGAATATCACGCTGCTTTTCCCTTACACATATAAACGAGGAAGGTTCAAATACGCAGTCCTCACAGCCATACTTGCATACAACAGACACACATGGAACATGTAACACACTCCATGGCAAAACAACAGCAACTGAAACTCAGTCTGCAAACAAGGGACTACGTGCTATCTGAGAAGCACCAGCACAGCAATGAAAGTTATGGAGCTCAATTATTTTTTTCTCTTTTATTACCATTTTAATTTTAAGAATGCAGTTCACTGCATTAAGCACATTCACATTACTACAGAACCATCACCACCATCTACCTTCAGGATTTTTTTACTAACCCACACTGAAACTCTATGCACATTGGATAATGCCCAATGATATGCCCAATCATACTCTATTCCCCCCTCTCCCAGGCCCTGGTACTCACTTTTCTAGTTTTTTGTATCTACAATTTAATAGCTCAGATAAGTGAAATTATACAGCTTTTATCCTATATTTATCTTTTTACACTCAGCATAATGCCTTCAAGTTTTATCCATATTGTAGCATGTATCAGAATTGTCTTCCTTTTTAGGGCTCAATGATATTTCACTCCATGTATATATCATATTTGGTTTATCTATGCATCCGCTGGTGGACATTTGGATTGTTTTCAGCTTCTGGGTATTATTAATAGCCACAAACATGGCTATATGAATATCTGTTTGAGTCAATGCTCTTAGAAGAGGAATGCTAGATCATATGGTAATTCTATGTTTGAGTTTAACATCTTAAATGTATTTTTAACCTTTGGGGATAAGAGGGGTAAGTTCATCATTTCTATACATCGTTGAGAAAATAAAATCCAACCTAGAGGTGGATCTGAAAATGTCAGGTTTCACTTATTCCTAAACAATTCAAAGAAATTAAATGATCATACCTTCAGAGACTTCTAGAAGTATTGGATAAATACATTTGAAATTTAAAAACTAACTGGCTCTCAGTTATTGTCAGAAAAAAAAAAAGATACCAATGACATTTGAAATGCATAGATACTCCCAAACCCAATTTTACTGAACTGTCTGAACCTAACCAGTAAATCAGATAAAGGGAAATAAACTTGATTTGTTTTTTCCTACTCCCAACTGACTAATGTCCATTTGTTTTAAATCACCGTTCCACTGGCACTCAGCACTGACCTAGCAGACCTCAGCTGCACCCAGCAAGTCCAAAGCCACAGGTAAGATGCAGTGTTGAATGAGACTCAGAGGGGCAGTCCCCAGTCACAGGACAGGAGCAGGTCTCTGTGGCTCTTCCAGCTGGGGTGAGTGCCCGTGGATAAGGCAGCTGAGCAATTTGAGCCTGCAGAACTGCTGGCCAGATGGAATGAAACTCTGTGTGTGCACAGCATGGGGCTGGCCCATGGGAAAGAACTCAGTCCACATAAGTGGATTTTCTACCTCACCAAAGTCCAGAGACAATTTCTACTTACTAAATTTAAATGGAAATATATCTGGAACATATTGCTTCTCTTCGACCTTTGCTGTTTTCTCTCTACACACTGTACCGGTGATCTTCTCAGGAGCTAATGAATAGTCTTGAAATCTGTCTTGTTGAATTGAACCAAGACATTCTGAAGGTTAAATCTCCTTGCTTGAAACTATAGGTAGAGAAGGTAAAAGAGATGGGCTGAAGCTTTATGAAACTCTAGGAGAGAACCTAAAGCTCCTTTTTTTTTTTTTTTAAAGAAATCTTTGATTTTAGTCCTATAGATTTGAGTACCTAGCACATAGTACTCACTAAATCTGTACTGGATTCTTACACAAAGATAGGATAAAGATCCTTCAAAGACGGATTATTTCAGAATTTTAGAAGCTAATTTCAATTGCTTTAATTCAAACAATTCTCAACAAGTCTACAAATACATATTAAGTTCCTACAATGTGCAAGGCTCTGTTGTAAACACTGAAGGAATTCAAGAATAAATGTGTCCCTGCCTCTATATATAATCTAGTAGAGGAACTAATACATACAAGAGGAGGAGAGAAGCTCTACAGTTTATTATTGTGATAGAAATGAGGACTAAGCCAAGTCAGAGACAGAGATTGAACTCTCTCTAGCTAGGGGAGTCGGGACAGTTGAAAAGGGGATAGGTTTCCTAGGAAGTAAAGAATAGGCAGAATAGGGCTTTCTGGATAGAGAAAACAAACAGATTTATAATAACCTGGAAATAGAAAATGTGGTTTTTCTATACCATTGATTGATAGAGAGAATAATCATTACTTTTCTTAACTCCATACTGAGCTATTATATATGGAACAAAAAATTACAGAGAGAAAATTCAAATTCCAATTAATTAAATTACACCAAGCCATCTGACTCTGCCTTTCACTCCAACTCCCTGTGACTATTCTTGTTGTGGGTTAAGAGGAGAAAATCCTCAACCAGCCTCCAACTTTTAAGATGACATTATTTGGCATCATCATCCCTTTTTCCTACCCTAAAACATCATCTGTGATGAGCTGTCTTTGAAGAAAGTGCTCCAAAAAAGTGAGGCAGTCAAATCAACTCTCTCCAGAGGTGCTACAGGGGCTGACTTCCCCCCACTCCCTCCGATCTGTTCCAGTTGGCATGCATTTGTGGAAAGATCATCATCACAACTGCCAAACGAATGGGCATCCACTATGTGCCAGGTTTCGCCTACCACCCTCTGTGTATACTGTGATGTGACCCATTTTACAAATTCCCTAAAATATTAAAAATAGAAAATTCCATATGATTCAGTCATCTCACTTCTGGGCATTTACCTGAAGAATACAAAAACATTCATTCAAAGAGATACCTGCACGCTCATTTCATGGAAGCATGTGTACTGCAGCTGTGTTTGTGCTAGGCAGAGTGCTGGGAGCCTCATGAGCAAGAAACAATCTAAGTACCCATCAGCAGATTGGCTAAAGATGTGTATATATACACACAATGGACTACTACTCTGCTACTTTTAAAAAAGATGAAATTCTTACAATAACTTGGATGGACCTAGTAGGTATTATGCTTAGTGAAATAAGTCAAATGGAGACTCATCCTGTGCCATCATAAATCAAACACCATATAATTTCACTCATACATGCAATATAGAGAAATGAAACATTTGAGTCCATTAAATAAAACAAAAATAAGACTCTAAAACCAAATTAATGATTAGGAGAAGGCAAGATGGAAGGAGGGTAAATCAGGTAAGTAGAGCAACTGCAGGATGGATAAAACTGAACTTCTACATGGTGAACTAAGTGGTACATACATGTTGATTTATATGACACATGCTTGAAACTTATATAATATCATAATGTAATGCTACATCAATCAAAATTATAAATAAAATAAAGTTGAGAAAGTCAAGATCAGACATTACCCACATGAGCTGAAGGCAAAACTGAGCTCTCACTTAGGAATATTTGATCCCCCATTATCTTTGCTTTTGTGAGGTCTGGCATGCCACAAACTCAAAAGATCAATTCTCGCAATAGGGAATGTACAGGAGCATTCTGCTAGTCACTGTCTCAAGACTTACTTTTCTGTTCCACCAGCATAAAACTGCAAAGAAATGTAGCTGCCCACAAAGTCTCCCATACTTATATCATTATGCCTCCTCCACATTTTTTAATTGAGAAAATGTCACTATAAAACACAACTCAGACATAAGAGGTACCTAGACTCTCCGTATGTTTTTCCTCACCACAGCTCCCATCTCCTTTCCTCAATCCCACAATTTCCTGACAAAAGTAAATTTCAGACACCTTTCTGATTAAAGTGAGGTCTCCCTGACTCCACTCCTATTGGATCTTGATGAAATAATAAGCAATTCCTTATGTGGTGGGCCCGCAAAACTGCCACCTTCCCTCTCTCAGATCTAACTGAAGTTAGACAGGTAGGTCTCGGACAGAGGACACAAGTTCCAGCTTCAAATTGGACTGAGGTGATGGTGCACTGGTGTTAGGGTGATGGGGAATACATGGGGATTACAATTAATGTCAAATATATGTAAATTTAAAAATTATTTTAAAAATCCTTCTAGGTTCTATAAATAAATAAAAGATACATGAATTTTAAAAAATAATAAAGCAAAGAAATTTAAAAAAAATAAAAAGAACTGGACTTCAGAAGCTGATACCACTAAGTGCACTGAGCTCCCCTGGAAAGCACTCTGGAAGGCTTGGGTGCTAGCGGTAATTAGCATACCGGCATGGTTGGGTTGTGTTTCTTAGTGAGTACTCCATCCACCAACCACATGGAGGACTCCACCATCAGTGCTCCCTGTCACACTACCCAGGCTCACATCAAATGACTCGGTAACTCCCTAGCCATGGAATTCATGAATCCTTGCAGGGGTGCAACACCACTGCCGGATTCTCTTCAGAGAGGATATTTAGATTGACAGGTAAGTATTAAAAAAGAATGATATTAAATGCCCAAAAGTGACCAGAAGAAAAAAGACATGGGAGATTTGCTTTTCCAGGACTGAGTCCTCCTCCCCACTGTCAAGTCAAATGTCCTCATTCCTACCAAAAACATAATTCTCTATAATCCTGGACAGCCAGTACATACACAGTGGCCATTGTTCTCTGCTTCCCTGCTCAACACTGACCCCCATGGCCCCAGCCTTGTGGTATTTTATAAACATGTGAGTGATCATAGGAGAATCAGGACTCATGGGTCTGGCAGGAGCTTCAACAGACCAGGCTATTCTGAATGATAAATGATGACAAGGGTGCTCCAACTTAGTTCCTGAGAGACGTGTGGACTGGTTTCCTAAGGTTACTGTAACAAATCACCACAAATTTAGAGACCACAAAATGACACAAGTGTATTCTCATAGTTCTGGAGGTCAAAAGACCACATATATATATTAAATGGTCTGGAGGTCAAAAGACCATATAATTTTGAGAAAAAAATTCAGGCTGAAATGTATAAGATGGGAGAAATGCATTCCTTCCAGAGGCTCTAGTGCAAAATCTACTCCATCTTTTCTAGCTTAGAAGCTACAGGACCGCTAAAGAAACCACTTGCATTCCTTGGCTTGTGGCTCCTTCCTCCAGCTTCAAAGCCAGCAGTGAATCACCTTCCAATCTTTCTCTCTCCACTTCCCTCTACACATCACTTTCTGACTCTAGCACCTCCATCTTATAAAAGTCTTCATCTTATAAGACTCCTCTCCCCACCTGGAAAATCCAGGATAAACTCCTAATCTCAAAATCCTCAATATAATTCTATCTGGAATGTACCTTTTATCATGTAAAGCAGACTCTTCACAGGTTCCAAGAACTAGGGCATAGGGACTGGGGGAGGGGGAGATTCTTCAGCATACCATAACATCTAATACATTTCAACTGAATTTTTTTTAAAAAAAATTATAATCTCAGTCACATTTTGAGAATTAGGATGATTCTATAAGAGGTTACTTTCTTTTTGTTGCTGTGAGAAACATTTTCAAAAGGATGTTTTTAGCTTTAGGGTGGTCTAAGATCCAAAAAGCAAGTAAGAATAATTTTTTTTAATCAAGAAGGTAAAAAGAAAGCTAGGTAAATTTATGAAAACTCACATAAACTGAGGTAGATTACAGATTCCGTCATCAGAGAAATAATGAAAAACCAACAAGAAAGCCTGTCGTTCCAAATGCCCTGGTTAGATGCAGACATGCAGAGTCATCCCTCAGCCCTGTGCCTCTTCCCGAGTGGGGACAGGCAGGCCACCACTGTCTGGCTCAGTGTCACTGCAGCTGAGTCCAATGGACTTGCCAAGCCCCTCTGTGCCATCTCTGAGCAACAGAGCCACCACCTTCCCGTGCAAGCACTGCACATTTGTCATGCACACGCCATGAAGCCATCATCCCCACCCAGTGGAGATCCACCCAATGGAGATGCCACCCAAGCACTTCTAGCCCCTTTGTCAGATGAAGAAATCAGAGCTCAAGGAATCAAGAGCCTCACCCAAGGTCACATGCTTAATTACCAGCAGAGGCAGAACTAGAGTTCAGCCCAGAGAGTACACTTCCCCCCACTCCAGGATAAATATACCCTCCTTGAACCTGGCTGAGCTTGCTAAGCTCTTTCCTTTGGGAGTATGCTAGCTGGAATAAGTCAGAAGGAAAAAGATAAATATCAGATGGTCTCACGTATATGTGGAATATAGAAAAACCAAATATGCAGAATATCAAGAAAAAGTCAACTAGCAAGCTGACCATAGATCTGAGGCATACAGCAAGAGGGGGGAGCAAAGGGGTCAAGTCAGGGAGAGAGAAAGAACACAGGGGAATACGGTGATGGTTCATGGGTGATATAGTAGTGGAGAAATATGCGGACTATCGTGATGTAAGAAAATAAAATTTTTAATAAAAAAATTAAAGCTGTAATAAAAAAAAAGCTTTACCAAAAAAAAGCTTTAATAAAGGAATCTGCAATGACAAAAAAAATCTTTCTTTTAACTGAAGTCAACTGTACTCCATGATTTGCTATAGTCCTCATTCCAGTCATTCCATCCCCCTCTAGCTCCACGGCACACACTCTTGGATATCCCCTCTTCAACAACTAAAACTTCTATCGGATGCAGTTTTCCGCTTCCTTCTCTACACTGACTCCTTCCCTTAAAATGAGCCTGTCCTCTGACTAAGATAGTTACAAGACTGACCCACTGGGGACTAACACTGTCAGCCTCACTAGCTGTGTGACCTTGTGCTGGTCGCTTAGCTTCTCTGTGCCTCAGTGTCCTTACCTGGGAATGAGAGTCACACCAAGGACCTGGCAGTCTTGGGGCCCTGAGAACTGAATGAAAGGGGTGCTGGGTGAACAGTGGGGCTCCTGCATCTGCCAGCTAATCAGTGAGCATGACACGTGGAGTCGTCCTGGAGCCACTGCTATCCTTCCGCTCTGACAAGAGCCTCAGTGTCCTCTGGTGCTGGTCACTCGGGAGGCTTCCTCTGGTTCCCCAGAGTTCCCGCCGTTCCTGACACTCAGACGCATGGACCAGACCAACATTACTAAAACTTGGTGCATCAGTCCTACGCTTGGCCAATAAAGTCCCACCATTGCACCTGGTCTTTAGCTCCCAGGACCTCGAGAGCCTTTCAGCCCTCCTTTCTGCTGTGCCTTCTCCTCCACCTCCATGCCGCTCAAGCCAAACAGCCTCCAAGACACAGCACACACCAAACTTCCACACTCAGGGATTTTTTTCCAATCCGTCCTTGGAAAAAAAACTTTCCTTTAGAGATCCCAATCTTCCCCATCCTTCAAGAGCCAATTCAAATATTTCTCTTTCTTGGAAGCTTTCTCTCACCATTCACACCATCCCCACACCAGGTTATTGCTCCTTCCTTAGAGATTCTATCATTTATTTTATGTGGTATCTATGACTTTGGTGGATTAGATGAACATGGATTAATTATGATGATGAAATTTTTGGCATCTTGATGCATCAGTGTCAATATTATAATATTAGTACCTCCCTGGTGGCCTAAGGGTTAAGTCTCTGTGCTATCACCACTATGGCCTGAGTTCAATCCCTGGCCAGGGTAACCCACATGGCACAGCAGACCTCTGAGCTCTCCTGTCTCACCCACTGCTCCCATCAGCAGTGTGCTTCAAGATATTCGCCTATTCTGCTTCCCACTCTGTCTCTAGTGAATTCTCCCACCACCCCCCAAACTCTGGCCTACACCCCAGATCTTCTATGCAAAAAATAAAATCTTTTTTTAAAAGTATTGTAATATTATACTCTAGGTTTGCAAGATATCACCACTGGGGAGCTGGATAAAAGAACCTGGGGCCTTTGTAGTATTTCTTACAGTTGTATATAAAGCTACAATTCTGAATCCTGTTCTGAGGTTTCTTACTGGGTTTCCTTAGCCTGGCAATGGACAATTTTATAGCTGCCTTCTCTACAAATATTCTGGAACTCGTTTGTTTGCTTAGAATCTTCTCCAGATCAGATCAAATTTGCGAAGAGCGCACAGAGCATGATGGTGAGTGTGAACGTGACTTATCTCTGATGGTAACTGGCCAAGGCCACACCACGAGCTGCAGCATCCCTGCCCTGGACCCACTGTCCACCGTCCCTGCTCACTCAGCTCCAAGAGATGCGCAGCCATCTCCAGCTCACACTGAGTCACGTTCTCAGTGAAGACAAATGTGGATTTCTGTGACCGGGTAATGACTTAGAACCAAGAAAGAAAGCATATTTATAATCAAAACTATCATCAGCGGTAAATACTTTCCTTCTACAGGTTTTTCTGTGAAGGGGACCGTCTGTTTCTGTGCTCACAGTGGTGATATGGGCCACGAGTCAACCTGAAACTGTTAGCACTGAGCTTGACATCTTATCTCACTTACACGGGTATTCTTTAAAGAGAGAGATACTGGACAGATGGGTAAACTTCAAGATGTAACAACTTGTGGGACATTACTGGTGTCAAATTGCATAGTAGGCTTTATCGATTCTATGCTTCGAGCAGACATTCCTTCTTGAAGAATTCTGGTTTTAATCATTGGCAAACCTGGCCCTGGTCACACCTAGAAATGAGGAAATATATCCTCGACCCTTTATGCTTGAATGTTACACTCATCTCCAGTAACCTATTGTATAACCTCTCTTCTGCAGCAGAATCAGCATGTTTCTGAGATTCGAGGGGAAGAGGGAAAGAGTAAGATATCACAGGGGTAACTGTGGTGGTGGTGATGGTGATGATGATGGTGATGATGATGATGAATGTTGGCACAAAATAAATACTGAATATGTGTAGGTAGATCCCTCTCCCCTGACACCCCTGCATATGCAATCCAGTAATGTCAGCAAAACGTTGTTGAATTATAAGTTCATACAAGTATGGCATGTCAGGGGTAAAAAGGTCTGAGGGTTGAGGCTCCAGAGGTTCTAGCAAGGAGGTTCAGAGACAAATCCAGAAGCAGATTCTCAGCACTCCTAACACACACATATACCCACTCCCTCACTCTTGAAAAAGATGACCAAATTCCAAATTCACAGATGAGACTTAGTTTTAGTCTTTTACTATAAAACATCTGTCAGCCCTTCTAATTTAATTCCATCAATTTCTTTCCGCTGGATGGGCAAGAGAAGAGGGAAAGAAATTCAGCATTTCCCCATACTCTCACTCCCCTGCTTGCCAACCAATAATATTAACTAACACTCAGCCCTTCTAGAGCATTTTGCCATGTGCCAGTCTTCATGTTACCTGTTTTGCACGTCAGTTGACACAAATGGTGGGGTACTATTAATAAAATTACCCCATTTTATAGAGGAGGACACTGAGATGTGTTTAAACTTGCCCAAGGGCACAGCAGAGATAAATGACAGCTAGGATTTGAACTAAGTTCAGTCTAACTCAGCAGTCCCTGGAATTCGGCTCGGCAGGCAAGAAGCCAAGCTCTTCATCCTTGGCCTGATGCCTGCCTGGGGCAGTCCTAATATAGGCAGGTGACCTAAGAGGCAACACAGTCTCTTTGTAGGTCTATTTAGCAGAGAAAACTATATGTGTTTCTATGATAGCATGAAAAGGAGATTTGTGTGGCAGGAGCCAGACTGGACTTCTTTGAAAATCTAAGACAGCTAATGGATTTAGGCAGGTTTTTGACTCAAACAGTTTGCAAGAGAGGGGCACTGTCAATCAATAAAGCAAATTAACTGAGCACAAATAGGTGACCTATTTTTTTAACTCAAAGAGTTCTTCCTTCTGATAGAGGATGTTGGCTGGCTAGGGGACTAGACATGGCATATAAAACACAGTGAATGCATATGAAGAAGTTTAGCTGGAGAATAGGTCCCTGCCAAGCCTTGTCGTCACCAGTGACCACCTGTGATCAAAGGAATGCGTGACCACTGGGCCTCAGGGTTCACACTGTGGTCCTCCTCCCCTTGCCCATCACTTCAAAAACTCCATTTCCAGAATGGAATTCTGGAGGGCCCAGAATTCAACATTCAAGGGCCCATTGCCATCTTAGGAAGGATGGCCCCAGTTTTCTCCACCTTCATCTTGCTCTGGGAAAACCCCCGGGTGCCTGGTGTCAAGGACTGGCATCACCTGCACTCACTCACTCCTCAGGTAGGAGCTGTGCACCAAACTCTTCTTGCCCCTCACCCATCCACCCCAGGCTGCTATGGTGGACACAGCAGAACAAGGTAGCTGAAGAAGGGTATAGATTTGGGCATCAGAGAAAGCTGATCATAGATCCCAGTCCACCAATTATTACATGCGTGACCTTGGGCAAGTAACTTAATCACTTCCGTGCTAATCTCATTCATCTGTACAATGGGGACAGTGATGCCTCCCATAGAGGCAGAAACACAATCAAATGTCCGTATGTCTAACTTTCCAAGGTCACTTCACACCAACTCACTGCCACTTCCTAGGAGTTCTTCCTTCTGATAGAGGATTTTACTTGCCATTTCTCCCGATGATGAGAACATTTCTCCCGATGATGTACCCATTCCCCTCAAATCCACTCTCTATACCACAACCAACACAATCTTTATAGGAACCACAGGGCTTTATAGCCGGCAGCAGTACACCTTGTGCATTCTTCCACAGAGAGCAAAATAAAACAAAGTCCTTGTGTCGTGATGGATATGAGAGAGCCGATTCACAGAGTCCATTTAACCACTAGTGCTACCTTTTTGTTTCCTGAATTCAAGAATGCAACAAAATATTCTGATGCTCCAGGTGATACACAGACCCCCAATTGAAAGCCCCTGACTGAGACTTATTTTTGGCCTGGCCTTTGGCAGCCTCATCCCTCTTCACAGACCTGTCCTCCAGGCTCACTAACATCAGTCACCACGGACTCCAAATTTAAAATAACATGTTCATTTACATATCCAGGGTCCCCAAAACCTGGCAAGAGAATTCAGCAGTCAGCTCGAGGCACTTTTCCCAGAAATAGATGACACCTCTGAAGGATTCATAAAGAAAATAGCATAAAATCATGATCAATCATGCACCTGAAGCTCTGGGAGGTTTTTTCAGCCCCAAAAGGTGGTGGCAAATAAATTGCACATGTAATCTAAGGAGAGACACCACGGAAGTACGGAAACACTAAATTTTCAGGTGTGTCCCCCTCATTTCACTCCCCCTCCTTCCCACCTGAGCTCCAGATGGCAGGACAGTTCAGCTCTCTACAGTCCCCCACAAACTGTTTAGGAGAACCAGACCAAGGAGTGGAGGACGATTCATACTAGGAAGCTTCCAGGCAGAGATACTAAATCGCCACCCAGATGGTTGAGAGGAGCTACATAAACTGAGGTTCATTTACTGGATAACCAGCAGAGTAATAATCAGCACAGCACGGCCAGCTGGCATGGGCCTCAACCCAGGCCTGCACCTGAGCATGCAGGCAGCAGCACGCTCTCTGGGCCAGTATTAATTCAGGTCCTGGAGCCACTTATTTTAGTAGCTTTACAGAACGAAACATAAAAACCTACACTTTCTTCACTATCACCACCATAAAATCTTAGTGTTACAAGCAAACCATTAATACTGAAATTGATGTTTAGAGCTTCGAAGAAACTGCAAAACAAACATGGCCTTAAATTTTAAGCAGATATGGCTAAGGCAACCCTGAGGAGGTGAGGAGAAGCTTGGGAGGACGACACAACCAGAGACAGGGGTGCCAGGTCCACAGAAGCCATGCCCAGCAACACCCGGATCCTTGCATGTCCAGACGCCATCGCTGCTGCTGCACAACTTCCCTCCACAAGGAGGAGGCACAGAACTGCTCTCTCCACCGAACTCCAAGTGCAAACCAAGCCCCTTTCTAAAGGGGAGTGAGGTCTGGTCAGGAGGTGTGATTTCAGCCTCCCTGTGCCCCATCACCACCTCTGCACCAACCCAGAACGTCACTGTGGGAGATGGCAGTTTGCTGTCAAAGGAGATTAACCTGCACATTCTCTCCTGATCCTTGGGATGTCATTGGAAGGGCTTGGAAGGCCTGGATTTTCAGCCATCCTTGAGTGTTTTCTACCTCAAAGCCCAGGTCTTATAGGATCTTGGTGCTATTGGTCTCTGAGTCAACCCAACGCTGGAGCTGGTGCCACTGGCCACTTTTCCTCTCCCCTTTCTGTGACAACTTAGACTCTTCCCTCCATGCCAGTGAGGACAGGATATTTGAAAGATGAAGTATGAGAGGAATAGAAAAGGTGTCCTTATGGACTCAGAATTAAGACACCTAGAGAATCATACCAGGGTGCCCAGATTCTTGCAGTCAAAGCCTTTCCAATTAGGGGTACTCATATCCTGGCCAGTCTGGAGCCAGTCTGGAGGACAACTGAATAGGGGTCTAGCTAGCATTTTGCTTTCTTCTCTAAAGAGCCAATTTGCCCCAATATGGAAGTGATAATTCTTTTTCTAGGTGTGTTTTGTCGTGATGGTGATGGTGATGGCAGCAACTAGTCCTGTTCCTACTTACTGGATACAACTGATATTGGCCCAGTAGAGAACTAGATCATTCTGTATCTATTATGTCATGGAATCGCTCTAAAGTACGTACTCTTTCCTACATTAGACGGGTGAGAAACCAAAACTCCTGGAGTCTGGAAAATGCTAGGCATCGTTAACCACGCATTGCTACCACAGAGAGCATCCCAGTTCCACTCTCATCACAGAGGAACAATCGGGAACAATTAGCACACCTGGGGGCCACTTTGTCTTATCAGAGCACCCGGTGTCCATTTCCTCTACAAGTATTTCTGAGCAGTCACTAAGGTCTAGGCTTTTATAATGTTTAAGGGGTGCACATATCTACGGGCTCTGCTCTCAAGAAAGAGACAAACTCGCCAAAGGTCACGTCCTCAAGGCTTCTAGGGTGTCTGCGTCCTACCTTTTCTGCTGAATTTACTCTTTGCCTTTCTGAATCTCTTCCTTTCACATATGAACATGTGAATGTAAGCTACAGTTACAATATATTAGAAAAAGGATAAATTTCCACAGCTTCAAAATTATAGATTTGGGCCTCCCTGGCAGCACAGTGGGTTAAGCACCACACTGTGAAGCATCTGCGGCACAGCACTTCAAGTTCGATCCCCGGCCAGGGAGGGGACCCATATGTAAAGGCAGACCTCTCCTGCCTTGCCCACTGCTCCCCTCAGCAGTATATTCAGTCAATCTGCCTGTTCTGTTCCCCACTCTGTCTCTGGTGAATCCTCTCACCTCCCGTGACTCTGGCCTGTACCCCTGCTCTTGTATGCATAAATTAAAAAATCTTTTAAAAAAATTATAGATTCATCACTTCTAATCTTTCCTGCTGAGAAAGAGTAAGCAGGACATTCTTAAAGGCAGTATTGGGGAGACAGTAATTGAAAGGCTGGAAACAGTTTGGAGGCTAGATAACTTGTCTGTTGGTATGTGGCTGCTGTGGTTCAGCTGTGGGGAACATAAAGATGTGTTAGAAATTGGTTTCTCTGTGATTCACTATCCTCAGGTACCTGGGCTTCTTTCCACCCACCACCCTGTTACCCAAGGTGGGACTCCTTGTTCCACGGTGTCAGGTGGCAGTATTCCCATTCCAGCTAAAAGAAGGAAAGGTTCAAAAGTTGCCCAGTGTCACTTTTGATAGCTCATTGGCCAGAATTAACTAATATGGGCACATCCAGCTTCAAGGTGACTGGGAAGCAGAGTCCCTATTCTAGCATTCATCTGTCCAGTCAATATTTCTGCTGTTGGGGCATCCATGGTGGCACAAGGGGTTAAGCACCACACTGTGAAGTATCTGCAGCCACTGCAGCTTGAGTTTGATCCCCAGCCAGGGAGCTGACCCACATGGCGCAGCAGACCTCTCCTGTCTTGCCCGCTGCTCCCCTCAGCAGTGTGTTTCAGTCCATCTGCCTGTTCCGTTCCCTACTCTGTCTCTGGTGAATCCTCTCACCCCCCACACCTCTGGCCTATACCCTATTCTTGTATGCATAAATAAATAAATCTTTAAGTATTTTTATTTTTTTTCTAGCATAGATGGTTTTATTGAAAAATTGTACCAAATATTTAAGTGCTATTTTACATCAATTATTCCAGAGAATAAATGATTGTTGTAAGACACAAAACTTTAGGATGTATTGTCAGGGAGCAATAAATAACTGAAACACTGGGTCACCTACATTTTCTTCTCTCAATACTATTCTGTGACTTATGCTAGTCCAAACTGACCCCTTCTTTGTGGAAGAGTTTGGGCTAGGAACCCGATCTCAGAGATTCCAAAGTCCCTACTCTATCAGAACTCATGGGCTTTAATTCCTACTTTTACAACAAAGAACACAGGTCCCTTCCTCCTTAACATATAAAGAAAGTAGAACTTTAGCGCTTCCTCTAACATTTCACTAGCTTTCATTTCAGTCACTAGAAATCGCCTCCATGCTAATGTTATGGTCTGATCTGGCTTTAAAATCTGCCTGCTGATTCTTCGACACTCCTCCCATCAAAAGGCAAGAACTAACTCCACTTACTTTGTATGTTGCCAGACTCAGTCACCCACTTTAACCAATCTATGTGGCAGAAAAGACACTTGGCGACATTTGAGACAAGGTCATAAAACGACTATTCATTCCTGAGAAAGCCAAACCTCATCTCATGAAGTCACTCGAGCAGTCTGTAGAAAAGTCCTCGTGGAGAGAACTGAGGCCTCTAGGAGGAGTCGCGAGAGTGAGTTTGGAGTTGGATTCCCCAGCTCCAGTGAAGCCCACAGAGGACAGCAGCCCAGCAAAACATCTTCACTGCAATCTTCTGATAGGCAGGAGGCCAGACCAGACAAGCATGTCATTCCTGAATTTCTGACCCACAGAAACCATGAGACAAAATGTTTTCTTTGTTTTAAACCAGTAAGTTGTGAAGTAATTTGTTCCCTAGCAATACAGCAAAACAGGTCTCCAAGTAAATCCAGAACCCCTTCCTGCCAGAGAATTACAGAGCAGAAATGACCATCTTGATAGAAAAAAAATCTATACTGAAATGGCTGTGTCCTAGCGCATCACTTGCTTTTAAACGATTTGGAGCAGTATTTTGATGCCCCGGGTGCCACGGGGAAGAGGACAGTCCGTGAGCCATCCCTGTTGGAACATATTGCTAATGGCACATCCCTGAGTAGTCCGAGCACAGTCAAAACTGCTGTTGGCAAGTTACCACCAGGAGAAACAGCTCAGTCTCAATGAAGTCAACATCAAAATGATGAGTCCTGGCAAATCCTCTTTACATCCAGATGGATAATGCTGAACAGGTCTAGTCATCAGTTAACTTATTTTTTTATCTGGGGAAGCACTGTGGGGCCTCATTACCTCAGTAGATTTATTAGGATGCATCGCTGTTGAATGTGGAAGGTTCCACAGGAACAGCATCAAGGTGATTTTACGATACAGATGGATGGTTGGCAACTTCTGTTCCTCAAATATCCCAAGTCAAGGTCACGCTTTTGAGGCAGGTCCTTGAACTTTCCTACCAAGATATCACTCATAAAGAGGGCTCTTGGGAGAAAGAGTCAAAGAAACATGCCCTGGAGGGGGATACTTTAAACCATGGGGAGGGGGAAGACTTTTAAAATAAGACTCTGCCTTGTCTCCCTGCATCTGGAGAGATAATATAAGCAGCTGTCCTTCACTGAGTATGATCCTAAGTCACTATTATGAGTGGAAATCAACTTTTTTAATTCCCAGAAATTTCAGGGTGAGAAAAGATGGAAAGCTACCTCCCTGAAATAACAATACAAAATACTTGTAGATTGGGGTATTTATGTTTGGGCCAAAAGGCTTTGCATTCAAAGACAGATGGTAAGACTAGTATTTCAATGGGACACTTTAAGGCTGTCACTGGAATAAGGTAACTCATGTTACCCTTTTGCCCCAATCATTCGGAAGCTTGGAGATACTTTTAATGCTCATTCACAGTAAACGGTCATATTTAAGGGACTGTCACAATTTTTTCTCCTTCTTTGTAGATGGTTTTTATTTTCTATTTCTATCCTGACAGCTTCTACAGTTTATGCTTCTTCTTTTATCATATGATGTCTCGATCACTTCTGGATGCAGCCAGCATGTAAATTACAAATGAATAAAATGAAAGTGACAGGGGCAGTACTCAGGTTTCCTTCTTGGCTACAACTATCAAAACACATTTTCAGAATAAGATGCAGAAAACTACGAGGACACTTCGGCACGTGCCCCCTTGGAGAGGTGGGCCCTTGGAAGCAGCACCTCCATAAAACCCCCTCTTGGCTCTGCTAGCAAAGGCTCACAACTCTGCCCAAAAGACTTCCTTCTCAAGACTCCAAAGCAGGCCAGGCTGCCAGGGGGAAGGGATCCAGGCGGATAAAAGCTCCAGGTTGTAAGGCTAATTCCCTGCTCTGGAGCAGAGCTGTGTCTCTGGCACTCCCACACTTGTTGGATGATGTGGCGCATTGTGTAGGTTTTCTCACCTTCTCAGGAGAGAGAACACTGAGCCATCAGCCTTCTCAGATAAGCACTGTGAGGGTCTCTTCTTGTGCCAGTAATGTCTCTGCCTCCTTCAAACCCCTCTTGAAAAGCCTCGTGAGGGAAGTGTCTCAGAAGCAGACAAGTAGGGTGGGTCTATGGAATCTTGAAATCAACCAGCAAAGTAGAGAGAAAAGGCTGGGATCTTCTTTACAAGAAAATATATGAAGGACCAGATTAGTAGATGCAGACCTCAGAGCTCATGGCCTAAAAGTGGCCCCGCTGGCGTGAGCTCACGCCCTTCGTGCCCATCACCAGCCTTTCCTGGGCTGAAACGCACCTCTGCTCTCAGTGAGGAGCAGGCTGGGCTCACACAGAGCTTTAAAAATATCTCCCACCCACTGGAAGTTTGATTAATCAGCCAAGTTCTAACCCATGTGTCACAGTGGTGGCAGTGAGATACGTGATGGGGACACGAGGGTGCAGGGAAGGCACAAAGGGCCTTACCTCGCAGGGAGAAGGATTCAGAGCCTAAAAGTTAACTAGCATGGGCTGTGAAGTCAGGTGGCACTTTGTATCCCAGTTCCAACACGCGCTAGTTACGTGACCTCAGACAAGGTTATTTAACATCTATCCCCACTTTCCGCATTTGTAAAATGTGTGGTTAATAATGATGCACACATCCTGGGATTATAGAAAAATTAAATGAGTTAATTCATATACAATGAACAGTTCCTAGTACATAATAAGCACTCAATAAATGACAGTTGTGATGCTGATGATGACCACGACGACAATGTTGAAGCTCGAGATGGATACACATTTGTCAGGTAGACAGAACATTCCTGAC
This sequence comes from Galemys pyrenaicus, assembly GCA_019455555.1. Taxonomy (NCBI): domain Eukaryota; kingdom Metazoa; phylum Chordata; class Mammalia; order Eulipotyphla; family Talpidae; genus Galemys; species Galemys pyrenaicus. The sequence goes on from JAGFMF010011925.1 coordinate 5,762,237, forward strand.
AGAAGCAGGCAACACAAGAGCAGAGAAGCAGGAAAGATCTGGAGATAGCAGGGAACCTTCTAGAAGACAAATAGAGCTTGAAGCTGACAAAAAAGAAGGGCCCAATCATAAAGAATGTTATAGGCTTTGTCACCAAGCTGAGCAGGAGCTAACACAGCTGTAAGCTGTGCACAGCCATGTAAGAATCATAAGCAGAAGTGGAATATTAAAGGGTGAAATGCTATGACGGTTGAAAATTACTTTTAACTGGTTCAGGTAAAAAAAATAATAAGACTTCTGCTATATAAAGGAACTGGTATAAGAACAACCCTCCCACCGTGTGCAACCATAAAACTCAACTAAATATTTAAGTGTTTTCAGGCAGTGATAACAGGCAACACATGATTGCAATTACAGGGGGCAGGTCAATTCACACGGTAAGCCCCCTATTCACTCTGGCTCTCTGCCCAGGAACAATTTCCCCACCGTAGCTTAACTCTAGAGTAGCAGAAGGGATTAGAACCTATGGGGTAAAAGAGAAGACCCCAGAAGCCTGGGTGGCTTCCCAATGAATACAAGGTTGAAGGCTGGACCACCCATGTGCAAGCTGAGATGAAACTGGACTTAGCAGGAAACAGTTGCTACAAGATTGAGAACAGAAAACAGATACTAGAATTTAAGCAGCCCTGGGAGATGTCTGGGGGGAAAAAACAAAAAACCTCACTAATACCCCAAGCATCCAGCAGAGACACTTGAAAGAATACAACTTAAGAGTAAGGAACACACCCTAAAGGCATCCTTTAGATGTGCCCTTGCAAAACTGAAAACCAAGCCCTGACAGGACCCACAAAAAGACAGTTTGGAGGCTTAGCTCCTGCCAAATTAGAGAGGTTTGGGGAGACCTTGGGATTTCCACAGATCTACCCTTAAAAAGCATAAAACCAAACCTACATAAGTTGAAGGTGGTCAGCTAGTCATTGAACTACCCACTAGGGGAAAAAAACTCAGCCCTCTTCAGAGAAAGATAGCAGAACACAGAGTCTCTATAACATAATACTCATGTGTTCCCTGTACACATATTGACATGCAAAGGAACAAGAAAATCAATCCATCGCCTTAAAAACACAATAGAAACCAAGCCTAGAGCCTAGATGTTGAATTTAACATATAAAGACTTTAAAGAGCCGCTAGAAATACAGGAAAACTATGTCCAAAGAACTGAAGAAAAATATTGTTGTTGAGTAAGCATAGTATTTTAGCAGAAAGCTAGAAAATATTAAAAAGAACCAAATTAAAATTCTGGAACTCAAAAAAAAATTCTCTCCCTTTTGAGAGAAAAAGAAAGAGCAAAGACTGCATATTAATAACTAGGCAAAGGGGATACTGGCATTCATTGTACTTTCAAAAACTTCTCTAGAATTGAAAATCTTTGAGAGGGCCTCCTTGATGGCACAGGGGTTAAAGTCTCAGCGCTATCAAATTATGGGCAGCCACTGTGTCATGAGTTCAATTCCCAGCCAGGAAGCTGACCCACATGGTGCAGCAGACCTCTCCTGTCTTGCCCACTGTTCCCCTCAGCAGTGTATTTCAGTCACTCTGCCTATTCTGTTCCCCATTCTGTCTCTGGTGACTCCTCTTACCCCCACACCTCTGGCCTACACCCTACTTCTTATATGCATGAATAAAATGAATCTTTTAAAAAAAGGAAAAACCTTTGAGAGTATAGGAACATGAATTTTATGTATATTTTGGAACAGTAAGAAAAAGTTACCAGCAGAAAGGGCTAACCTAATCAACTATGAATTTGAGAAGCAGCCTTCCACTGAAAAGAAACAAGGGGCACAGTCTGATCTCAAGGATGAGGCCAAGAAGTTCCACTCCCAGTGAGAGACCTGCACTTGTCTAGGAGGTGGGGAGCTGGCCTACAACAACAGCCACACAGTCGAGAAGCAACAGTTATGAGATGAGTTGAGAAGTCGAGGTCTGCAGGACTTGGCCATTCTATGTGGGGAATAAGAGCAGATGAAGTCAGTTGGCTACTAACACAGAGTTCCTTGTTGGAAGGGTGGTGGAGAAGCCTCCATGCCAAACTCAAATTAAAACACCCCCAAAAATATGTGCATGAGGGCATCACAAGAATGTGCTCATGTCAGAGGCTGAGGAGAATCATCACTAACAGCAACGCCAGTGGAACTGCAGACGCACAATCTCCACCCACCCCGAGAACCACAGTGGACCGACGAGGGAAGTGCCATGATTAGATCCTGCCTGGGTCCCACAGGCTACACTGACCAGTCAGTCAAGACGTCATCCTGTTGTGCCAGGAGGGCACAATGCAGGTTCTCCATGACCTGGGCAGATGGGTAAAGGAGGAGTCCTGGAGCCCTCGGTGGCTTTTATTGATCTTTCTGCATCATTTGTAATGAGATATCAGGTACATAGCGGGCAGGGAGTCAGGGTGGGCAGGAGGCTGGCAGGGCTCTAGCCCCCAGCGAATCTTCACTCTCTCTGGGCTCTCTACTACTGCTACTTTCGCTGCTGCTATTCTGCTGAGCTTCTCTCCTGCTGCCTCTGCCATTTCCGCTAAGCTTCCACCACCACTGCTTCTGCTGCCGCTCTTATATGCCCAGTCTCTTGCTCAGGTGTGCCCACCTGCACAGACCCACACCCTATCCAGGTGCTGCCATCAGGCATGCGTGCAGGACCGCAAGTGTCTATCATTGGCCCTAATGGTGGGAGGGTGGAAAAACCTGATAACTTCCATTTACCCTACACCCCAACTCACAGCAATTGTTCTCCATGATCAGTTCCAGAAGCCCAACACACCTCAGCAGAACCCTGTTTCTAAGCTTATTTCGGGGACACAATTCTCAGAACAGAGCCACGGCCTGGCGTGTCCCAGGATGAATGTCTCGTCACTGAGTCGTCTCAGTGATTTCCAACATGCATCTGGTTAATTTGACGCAACTTGGCATTATCTCCGCCTGTGTTTTGTTTAAAGAGAAGAGATAAAAACTTTCCAAAGTGAACTACAGCTGGAGATGGTCTGAGGTCAGAGGTACTTTTCGTGTCTGTTTCTGGAGGGTAATCTCCTGTGGACGGGGCACCTTGGACCCTCACACCAAAGGAAGGGGAGTTCCTGTACAAGCAGTGGGAGTCGCTCCTGTGGCCATCCAGAAGCAGGAAGCAGAAGCCAGCATCTGCACCCGAGGGAGCAGGCCACAAAGGATGCTTCACTGCCCACCAGCGGCTAGCATATCAATTCCTGTGTGACGCCACGTGTCCTCTGAGGATAAACGAGTGGCCCACGCAGCAGGACTGGACATGAGGCAGTTCTGGGAAGAGCAAATAACAACACCCAGGAAATGCCGGCTTCCCCAGGACCAACCTGCAGTCAGGCCAGTTGATTTTTAGGCCCTGCCCACATGCATGCTCTGAACTCAAACCACATCTGCACCGCCTGCCTGGCCCCCAGGATGCTTGTAAGAAAGCCTGAGTGACCATAACTCAGTGTTCACCTTGGCAATAAATGAACAGTCAGAAAAATAAATAGTCCTTCTCTAGGCTGAGGGTCTGGACGACCCTCCTGAAGGACACACAGTGTCTTTGCAGCTGGCCTCAAGTCAGAAAGTCCAGCAAATTCCACCAGGGCTCCTGCAGGGTGTCCACAGTGCAGCCTGCCCCCCTGGGCTGGCAGAGCTGCCAGAATCACTCCCTGTTCACTGTGCTGGGAGGGACAACAAGCTCGTAGGCTCCGCTGCTTGTCCAGGAATGGGGAGGGTGCTGCAACCAGGCATCCAAGGCCAGGAGAGGGGCCGGAACCAGGCGGGGAGCCTCGCGATACCTGGTGGCAGTGGCCCAGATTTAACAGAAAAAATTCGTCCCTCTGAGAAGTATTAGAGAAATCATCCCTTGATTATTCATAGCAAAGTTGGGAGGGAGGAGGGAAGTGGAAAGTCAGGATCTGTGAAAGTCACAGAGGATTTCCAAACTGCATTTGGCTAGTAATCTCAGCTTCCTCAAGAGTTGACCGAAACACAGACTGTGCCCAGCTCCCACGGGCTTCCAGCCCCTCCTGCTAACTATGCGTAAAGGCAGGGCACCTACACAGGTGGACACAGTGCAAACCCACCCAAAGCAACGCTTCCCTTGCACTGGGAGCACACCCTGCAGGTGCAGGAAATTCTGGACCTAGTCCGGCCTGCCAAACACCGCCAGCTCAGCCCCTTGTGGTCACCAAAGTGAGGCGAGCTCACTTCAGAGGGAGTCAGAGCCCTAAAGTCTGCTTCTATGTCCAGCATGCAAATGTCCTCTCGTAACTGAAGGCCCTCTTTGCCCTCTGGCCACCGGTCCCTGTCCAGGCTACGGGGAGCTGCCCCTGGACCGCAGGAGCCTGGCGCTGCTTACATCACTTCTGCTTCTTGGAACAGCCCCTGGCCTCTCCTCCAGACCCAGCCCTCGACCTCTGCCACTTCACTGCTCCTTCATGTAAATAAGCAGGCCTCCAGCAAGCCAGCAGGCAAAACAAACAGAGCAGGAAAAGCTAGAAACTGTCACATCCTTCTCCTGGGGATAAGGAAGCAAGTTCGGCTTCCCTGGCCCAGAGCTGAATTTCCTCATCTTCCCCTTGTGAGAAATGACCCACTGGTTCAGACCATTACACTTCAAAGCAAATATGTGGGCCATCCAGAGTAATTTTCACTCTTTCTATTTTAGAGAGGAAATTTAAACTTCATGTCTTAAAATGGTGTTACAAGAAGCACAGCATTCCAGAACACCAGGGAAAACTGCCTGATTCAGCTTAGTAGATGCAGCACCTAGACAAAACGCCCAGCTGAATCAACCTAATTCTCTATTCTAGAAAAAAAAATGCTTCTTTCTCTTTCATTTTCATTTTTTAAATCATCAGGAATGATTTGCCCAGAACACCGCAGGGCACTGTCCCAGGCTGACTTGACAATTTAGCCATTGTTTACTCCCTAACTCCGCCTTGAACACCCACGACTGAACTGTGTCACAAAGGAACAGAGACAATTAAAATAAGTGCTGTCCATTCCCACCTTGACAGAGCTTCCAGAGGATTCTGATCTGAGTAGAATTCAAAGTACTGTGGCCACAAGTCAAGAGCGTCATTAGCAGGGCTTAGAAACCTCCCTTGCAGCTGGCCCCGTGGTAAACAAGAATAACGGCATTGATGACACAGGTCCAAAACTGGACAGTGCAATGGTAAGGTGAAGGCTATCTCCCAGTCAGTATCCAAGGCAACAAACATGGCCACCTCAGATTGTTCAGGCTACAAGGTCTGCCCCCCCGACCCCCTGCCCCAGAAATCATTTAGGCAGAATGGATCTGGGAACTCTTCCCCATCACACTACAGTTAAACTTGGCCACACTGGTGGGCAGAGCCCGGCCCGTTCACCTTAGGAGCACAATAACCACAGATGCCTCCCTCGAGCGGTCAGCCTCCCCGCACAGGGCAGCTCTTACCGTCGAGCTCCTCCACGGAGATATTAGCAAGCTGCTCACTGTCGCTGCCAGCAGAGAGGGATCGGTTGAGGTAATTGCCCTTGTACAACAGGCCGGCGGTCACATGGTGGAAAGGCATCTTCTCCCTGTCCACAGCAGAAGGGGAGAGGGAGAGAAAGACATCATCATTCATCCCTCCTTTCCTTCCTGAAAGGACCACCCCGGTTTTCAGATGGCCAGGGTTAATTTTAAAACAACAATGATGTTTCCAGAGGGAAAGTCAGAAAATGCCAGGTTGCCCGTGGCCTGAACAATTCCCAAATGATCTCAGGTGCTAACCCTCACTTCACTTTGCGGCTTATTTCATTTTCCCCATTTAATTATGAATTGGAACTGCGTTGTCCTTGCAGACTGTGGGACACCGTGACACATCCAGCCGTCTCTCCGTGCTAACAAGAATCCTCTCTGCTCCTTCCCTCCGCCTGATAAACTCTCATCAGTTCTCATAAGAAAGGACTGACATCCCAGCAATGAGGGGCTGCCCAGGGGCTGGATATCTTGGTTGTGACCTTGAAGAGATCCAAGTCTTTCCCATCCCCAGGTAAAGCTGGTGCTCTCCCCACACAGCACAGGGAGCAGGTAGAGAACACTAGGTTTTACGTACAACCCCTGCACCTGGCTCGGAGACAGACACCTATTTGCACGCAGCCTGCACCCTTTGAGACACCAGTCACACCTGCTGCAAAGGCGTTGGCACCTCAAGGTGTCCCAGAACCAAGCAGCTTCGAGGCCTCTTCCAGGAATCTAAAGCCCCACCTTGGACCAGACTAACAAGCCCTTCAGACAAAGCTCCTCTGCCCCCGCGACCATCACCACCACCTGGACTTAGAAGTCCCCCACAGGGCAAGGGGGGCCAGAGCTCCAGGCTAGGGAGAGAGCGGCAGAATGGTGGTAAGGAGACTGAAAAAGCACAGGAGAGGAAGAGGACAGCAGAAAGCTGGAAAGGGTACGTCTCTCCATCACGGCAAGCACACCGCTGCGCATGTGACATTCTGCTCCCACCTTGGGAGGGAGGCTGCCAGGACTGAAACGCCTTTGAGACCAGGGAACGTGGAGAAAGTACAGGGAGGCAATGACGGGGCGGGGTGATGAACACCTTTAAACAGCTCCAGGGATAGTCTCCCCATCACTGGAGGCATCCAAGCAGAGGCTGGGCCCTCCTGGTCCATGTTCTATTTGAGAAAAATGACCCCTCAACTTGCAACTGAGGATAAATGACTAAATTGGTCTCTGACCCTAAAAGTGTAAAAGAGAAAGATGGAGAAACATTTAAACTCTTCTCTGAGACCTGCTTTTGCAGAGCCTGGAGGCTTACCCACTAGCCTCGAGCAGAGCTCCAAGACCTGCTGCAGTTGACAGGTGCAAATACAGAGTAGGGGAGCTACCAGAGGCCCCAAAAGCAGCCCCGCAAGAGGACGCTCCAGTGATCTGAAAAAAAGCCTCCTTGCACTTTTGATAGATGAACAGACCTGTAACTTGAACTCTAGCCCAGCCCACAGTTCTTTGGCCCTAGTAAGTTTTCAATCAATAAAATTTAACTAGTTTGATCCTAACTCCCTGTAGCAGCAGGAAAGGGTGGCCCAGGAGCAAGGTTCGGGATGGTTCTTAGCAGATGGGTCAAGGAAAGGAGTCTTGGAGCCCTCGGTGGCCTTTCATACTTTTATTAGTAGAGGTGGCCAGGTACATGGCAGGCAGGGGTGCCAGGAGGCTGGCAGGCCTCCCAGCCCCCGGTGTTTCTCACCCTCTCGGCTGCTTTCTACTCTCTTTGCTACTGCTGCTCCTTCGTCCTGTCGGTTCTGTGGGTCGGTCCTCGCAGTTCTGGCGTCCTCATGACTCCGCCCATTTATGCCCGCGTCCCAACTCAGGTGCGCCCACTTGCGCATGCCCACCCTGGAATGCTCGCAGCACCGCAGGTGTCCATCATCATGGTGGTGGGAGGGCGGAAAGACCTGATTTCTCTAACCCTACACTCCCCCAAATCTATGTGCCTTCATCCCCTTTCTTAGTGAGAGGCAGACTTGAGTTTATCTCCTGTCAGTCTCCTCCTTGCCAACCAATTGAGATAAAGCTTCTTCCTCTCCTCAAAACCTGAGGTTGTGGTAGCAACTTCAGCGCACGGAGGAAGCCCACCGCTTGGTAACAAGCTCCCCCCACGCATCATTCTCCAACTACGTCACTGAAGTGTCCCTTTCGGCACTCAAGTTTTTATCTGCACAAAAGCTCAAGAGGCCCTAATGGCCCTCCTGGGCGCTCCCATAACGTGGTGTAAATTATAGGAAGAGCCAGCGAACAGCAGGTCAGTCTCTGAGGACAACTGTTCAGGGCACCTGAAATTTACTGTCCCACAAACTACACTCGTGACAGCAATCATCCCTGGTCATGGGATGTTGGCTCTGGCAGGCAGCAGGGATCAGCGACTGCTGTCTGCTTTTCCCAGTGACATCACCACGAGACACCAAGCCCAGCAAGACGTCGCCTCCTATCTCACCCTCCAGTCCAGAACACTCAGCATATCCCGGCTGTGGCCGAGAGCTGTGACAGAGCAATCGGTCAGAGACTCCTGAAAGTTACCAGGCTTGAACAAGAGCGCAAAGCCAGCTCATGAAAGAATCCATCTAGAACACAAGTATCCTTAGTGTTATTCCAACTAAGCTGCTTCAGCAAAGCACCAAACATCTCCAGATGTCAAACTCTCATTTCAAACTCAGGAGTCTAAAACCGAATTAATTATCTATCATCCTTTAAAAAATAGGCCACACTTCCTGATTCCTCTATTTCTATCAAAGGTATTTTTCATTCTTCATAACAACTGGAAAAACTCACAAATGTTCCAGGGCCTGAAAAGTAAAACACACACGTGGTTCAGGAAGATCCAGTCAGCAGATTCCCTTAACAGTACCATGACTAATAAAATTCTTACATCCAATAAAAGGTATGTCCACCTGCCCAGTGCAAATGGCAGGAGGCTGGTTACAAAGTATTCACGCATTTGCCAACTCTAAGGATGACATCTTCTGCTAAGTGTAAGTCTGACTCCCCCCTCCCAGCCAGATCTATCCTTACACAAGCAGCCTTCATTTCATTTACCATCTCTTTTTTTTCTCCAAGTGTAGTGCCAGCAAGGCACAGAGCAAGTTCTCGATGATTCCGGCAGAGGACTTTGATTCCAGACTTTGGCTACCTCCTGTGCTACCATGGCGCTTCCAGCATTGTCACATGCTCGTGGTCTGACACCTCTCAGTCCCTGCTGAGGTCTTCAGAGGGCTCCATACCCACCTGCATCAAATCATCCTGCTGGCTATGCCAATTGTGGTGTCAGGAGGGCACAGAGCAAGTTCTCGATGATTCCAAGCAGACGGGTCAAGGAGGAGTCCTGGAGCCGTCAGTGGCTTTTTAGGCGACCAGGTACATGTCAGGCAGGAGGGCTGGGGGGCCAGGAGGCTGGCAGGCCTCCTAGCCACAGGCGCATCTTCACTCTTTGGGCTGCTTCTGCTGCTGCTGCTTCTTCTGCCTTCTCTCTCTCTTTTCTTTGCTTTTCTCTGCTTCTACTGCTGCTGCTTCTGCCTTTCTTTCTGCCGGCGTCCTCGTGACACCGCCCTTATATGCCCCGTGTCTCAACCCAGGTGCACCCACTTAGGCATGCGTGCAGGACTGCAGGTGTCCATCATCACACCAATGGCAGGAGGGCAGAAAAGCCTGAGAACTTTTCATTTACCCTACACCAAGTTAAATTTCAAACCAGAGGTTTAAAAGTGAGACTTAGACATAAGAGTTAGGACCACACTCCCTTTTCCTAAGGTCAGCCTGGCTTGGGGGTCATGTCCTTGGTCATCTCAGCATGAATGGGTACCCCCAGCCCAGGGCATGAGACATTACACTGTGGGGTCTCAGCTTTGCTGTCACCCCTGTCCCCTGGACCTGGCCATCCTCACCATTGCTTAATCTGTTCTCAATATGGGAAGACACCCACCTAATCTGACCTCCTTTCACTGCTGAAGGGAGCCCCATCAGGTCCATGCAGACACTGGAAGCACTTTATGGTGGATAGTAGTATGGGTATGGTCGATCTAGCTTCTCAGTACTTTGTAAAATATCTTCCCATTATCACCTTTTATCATCTCTCTGACACTTTGGGTCTGCCACACATTTTTATAGTCATAGTTACAAGGTTATACTCAAATGAACATTTCCCAGCCACTCCCCAGTTCAGCCACAGAATGCTAAGTACTCTGCAGAGAAAACTAGTCACAAATGAATCCCACTCGATAAACTAACATAATTTGCTTCTGAAAAAAGCAGCCTACAAAATTAGGTACACATTCAGTTCATTCAGTCTCTGCACCCAAAATGCTCTGAGTCTAGTGGGAGAGAAAACATGTGCAATTGAACCATCCATATAGATAAATAAAGTCATGTTCAAGAAAAGGAAGAACATTATCCCCAGCAAGCTAAAAACAGCTGCTACAATTAAGGACTAAATTTCACTTCAAGCCACATGGGGAAACCCAAGCGTTAAGATAGTCTCTTCGGCTAAGGAAGGGAAATATACAAAGTTCATTGGCAAAGACAAACACAGTCCTGAACTCAAACCTAAAGATGGATCCTTACAGGAAGTGCAAAAACCTCTACTTTTTTCTGACAGCTATCTTACTCATTGAGAGGTACTACTTAAGTGGCTTATCAAGTGAACAGTTTTTTTCTGTATTTTCTGTGAGGCATGATGGGTTCATGGTTAAGAACCATGACTTTCTGATCAAAACCAATATTAGATTTAAACCTTTGCTCTGCCTTTACCAGCCCACAGGTAAGTTACTTAACCTCTAGAAGTCTCGATTTCCTCTTCTGTAGAGATTTGATGCCTATTGAACAGCATTTTTATAAATGTGAAATCAGATAAGGTATGGAAAGCACTGGACTTAGCACCAGGCACATTCTCAGTAAATACCACCAATAATTATTTGCCAAGGATTAGAAAAAGCAGGATGCAGGGCAATAGAAGATCATGGACATATCAGCTTGAAGCTTCAACAAGCTGGATTATAAAGGAGGGTGAGTATGGGCCTGGTGGAGGGTCACTTTCAGAGAGAAGTTGGCAGGCATCACACATCATAGTACTGAAGGGCCTGGCACATGAGTGCCCAGGGGCCAGGTGAGCGGTGTTGGCAACTTGCTGGGTATATCAGGTGCCAAGGGTTATTTGAATGGAAAGCACCAGAGCTGAAGATGAGACTTTTTCCTGAGCACCAGGGAGGCTAATTCCTTTGGTCACATCTGGGACAAGGTGTCAAGAGGTTGAAAATGAAATGGGTGGTTCCTGTTTTCAACATTGAGAAACTGGTACATCTCTTGTAGAGGAATCAACTGAAGCACTCCACTCACACTGACTGGAGCCAATACCTCGATGTAATGGTCAATTTACATGTCAACTTGAGGGGTCTCAGGGTGCCCCAGTATTTCATTAAACATTATGCTAGTGTGTGTATGAGGGCAAACCTGATGAAATGAATGTATAAATCTGTAGACTGAGTAAAGAAGATGACCCTCCCCAGCATGGATGGATCTCTTCAAAGCCACTGAAAGTCTAAGAAAAAGACAGAATAAGGGAGAATTCTTTCTCTCTCTTCCCAGTTGCTTAAGCTGAAACACTACTAATCTTCTCCTGCCTTTGGTCTAACTTGAACTAGAACTTATACCATCAACTCTCCTGGGTCTCTAGCCTGCCGGTTGCAGATTGTGGGGCTTCTCAGGTTCCATCACCATGTAACACAATTTCTTATTATTTATTTCTCTCGAGAACCCAGACTAATATACCTACCATTTTTGTCGCTGCACCACCGAAGACCCAGACCCATCACTATAGGTTGATAGTAATCTGGACAAAAAATACACCAAACCATAGTTCTGAAAAACCTCTAAAACAATGCTACTCAAAGTGCGGTCCGAGGGCCACTGCTAATTGAACACCATTTGTTGCTGGTCTGCAATTAGTTGAAGATAGGAACAGAGAAAGTGTGGACAATGTATAACATTGCCCCAATATCTAAGCATGTAACCAGCAGACTTGGTTTTTGTATATCTTTTTTTTTAATTTTTCCAGTAATTCATTCTTACTGTACTTTATAAAAGCATCATTCTTTCAAAGATTGGAACTTTAAAAACTAGTCCTTTTTCACAAATAGTAGTAATAATAGAAGCACTACTCCAAAGGATTTTATTTAAGTTACCTGGATTTCTGCCAGTGAATCACAGAAAAGAAGAAAACATCTAGACACATGCCTTTTAACTCATCTCTACAATTTTTTCAAAGACATAAGTTTTTTAAAGTCTTAGATGGACTTGGAAAGGAGATATAAGACCTCAGTTGAAATCTGGGATTTCTGTAGAGTGCCTGGGGTGTGCACAGAATCCACCATAGGCCTGACAGAAGCTTCTGTCCTAATTACCAGACACACAAGGGGCAAAGCTGACCTTGCATTCTAAAAGTTTGAGTCCGGCTAACTCTAATAGGGTCTTTGCCATATTCCCCTAGAAAATATTCACAAAGATACATTAAAATTATGATAATCCTGACACGGGCGGTTTGGAGGAAGCTTCCACTGAGTCAGCACAAGTATTACTGGGAGGACAATCAGTGGTATCCCTATATTTTTTATTCTAAATAATAGAATCAAACTAAATAATGGAATCAGATACATGGTCAAGGGATCAGAAGAGATTTTCATCTACTGAAATTCTCTGCCTTTTCAGGGACTTAGACTATGAATCATGACATCAGTTACCCTTCCGACTACGCTGGAAGTGCTTTTTAAAAGCAGCCAGACGAGGATGTGGAGAAAAAGGAACTCTCTTACACTGCTGGTGGGAATGCAAGATGGTCCAACCATTATGGAAAGCAGTATGGCGGTTCCTCAATCTAC